>QXTE01000082.1:373993-670359 GCA_003942145.1 Platysternon megacephalum | reverse complement strand
CACCCCACACCCCTGCCCTGAGCCCCCTGCTGCACCCCTCCTGCACCCGACCCCCTGCCCTGAACCCCCGCCACACCCCACACCCCGACCCCCTGCTCTGAGCTCCCTGCTGCACCCTGCACCCTGGCCCCCTGCCCTGAACCCCCACCGCACCCCTCCTGCGCCCTGAGCCCCCTGCCGCACCCTGCACACTGACCCCCTCCTGCACCCCTCACCCCAACTCCCTGCCCTGAGCCCCCACCACACCCCACACCCCTCCTGTGCCCCCTGGGGGCAGGGAGGGGGCAGAGTTGGGTGGGGATTTCGGGGAAGGGGTTGGAATGGGGGCAGGGAAGGGGTGGGAAGAGGCAGGGCAGGGGCGGGGCCTCATGGAAGGGGTGGAGTGGGGGCGGGGCCGAGGGCGGCGGGGGGGAGGTGTCAGTAAATGCGGCCCTCAGCCCAATGTACTAGTCCTCATGTGGCCCTCGAGGTCATTTGAGTTTGAGACCCCTGAAGTAGGCTATATCCCTGCCCATGCACATTTTTCCTCTACAGTATACTCTTCAGTATTTGTACAGTCCAATTTTAAATCATTCAAGTGATAATGATGATGCTGTCACAGATTTGCACTGACACTGTTTTGCCCTTCCTCATATCATAACTGTAAATTCACATTGACACTTTTTGCTTACTAAAAAGAGAGCATTGTAGTAGAGTCATAGTGACATTTTCATAAGAAATTTGTGAGAAAGTTAACCATTCACTTCAGGGTGTGTAACAGTCTTACAAAAGCAAATTATCAAAACTAGCAACTGTACATGCTCACTAGCTAATTTCTAAACTTAAGCTCTTTAGTAATTCCAACTTTTAAAAATATAAGGCAAATGGATTTAGCCTCTTCTAAATCTACACAAAATATTGTTTTAAGATGCTTTTGGCAAGTTTTAAGGAAAAAAGCTTAAACTTTTCTAAAAGGTAATTATTTTTAAGTACTTACACATAGGAAAATTCTCATTAAAACAATTTATATCTGTGTTGACAATGTCACACCAAGTTTCAACTTAATGTGCCTTAAAACAGCAAATATAGTGAACCTCCAAACAAAAATCAGTGTATTACAATAGAAAAACCAACTGTCTATTACTTATAACTTCAGTACAAAGCTATATCATTGCTACTGACCTGCTGTGTAACCTCGGTCAAGTCACTTCACTTGTTTCTCCTCCCATCCTTTTGCTGTGTATCTATTGAGATTGTAAGTTCTTTAGGACAGGAACTAGCTACACACTTGTACAGTGCCTATCACAACTGGGGGCCCTGATCGGGGCCTCTAGACACTAGCATACTAATCATAACAATAATATAATATAACAATAACCACACACAAAGAACTTAAGAGCTAAGGGGCAAGATTATTTAGGTCACATGTCGGCCACCTCCACCATCCTGCACACTGAGCAGGTCCCCAGGATAAATTTATATCAGCCTGAGGATTGTTTTCATCTATACTAGCTCTGAGGGACCAGTTTACCAGCCAAATGCAAGGGCACCATTGTCCATGTCCAGCCATGTCCCCTACTCTAGCAGCTGTGAAGCAGAGTGTTATATAAGCTGCACAGGGGAAATTCCCAGGGCTAGATCAGCCTGCTTTAGAGCTGTTTTGCATTGCCAGAGTGGCACAAAGCAGCCCTAGTGCACAAAAGAACTGGTGCCAGGATCACTACAGTAATTATTATAACACTTCTCTTATGCAAAATATATGACAATTAACACCTAAGCATTAGGCGTAGAACACAATTTACAGTAATTTATATAAACCTTTCATATCCTTTAAAGTTCATACATTTGGTTTACCACAATATTAACAAGCTTCACCTTATATATTTCAGTGTATTACTGTACAGCTAATACAATTACATCNCTTGCGGTCTCCTGCTTGTGCTTCCTCCCAGTATCCCACTTTCCCACTTACCTCAGGGTGGGAAAGTGGGATATCACTTGATAGAGATGAAAAGGGAGGTCAAAAAGGTAAATAGCGTGTTCCTATTTACCCCCTCGTTATACAAGAAAAAGAAGACAGTTAAATTGAAAGGAAACAAATATTTGTTTAACCACAATGTTTGATTAACCTATGGAACTCACTGCCACAAAGTATGAGACCAAGAGTTTACCTGATGTCACAAAAGAATTAGATATACGAGTGTGAACATAGGATAAAAGCATAAACAAGCTTTTTTTTTTGGTTTAAGGGATCTAAACTGTCGCACTTCAAGGCATAACCGTTATATTGAGAGTCCGGCTAGGAATAAAATTCTTCTTAATCATTCACTACAGGGGCTCCTTGAAGCTTCCTAGGAAGCATCTGGTACTGATCTGTGTTCAAACCTTAATTCTGATGGGACAGACAACCGGTCTGCAAGGCAAGGCAACTTCTATGTTCCAGATTTTATGCTCCCCCCCCCGCAAAAGTGGTAATGCTGTAGTTATTTATTTTGCATTATGGTTATATTAACAGTTTAAGTGCCCTTAACTCTAAATTAACAATTTTTGTCTGGGAATGTTTTACTTTTATTAAAGAAAAAGTAAGGATCCCTGAAAATTTAAACTAGATTGTTACGGGAAGCTAGTTGGGCTAGCTACAATATAGTTTTCTAGAGCAGAACACTCTTAAATGTTCTCATGATAAACTTTTTGCTAGGAGCGCATAATTGTCTATACTGCAAGACTTTTTGCCTTCCTGCCCACCCCCTAAAATAGAGAGGATCATCAATACTTCTAACTCCCCTAAATGCACAAGTACAGACTTCCCCTCCTGCACACATCCTATAAAGCACATTATCAGAACTCTTCTCCTCCAGACCCTTAGGACATTTATGGCAACCAGCTTCTCCTCCTCAACAAAGCTCAGATTCTGAAGCACAATTCTGTGGCAAAGTATTAATTCCTTAACAAATTCTGCAGCTGTGGAATCAAGGAACGCATACCAGATTTTAGGTACTTTCTTCAGTATTTCTGGTGTCTTCGTAAATTAAGTGTATGTTAATTTATCTACTCCCAGCAATTTTAAAAACATAATGCACAAAGTCTTATTAAACTCCTGTAACCCTGACAAGTCAGTTTTTAATACACTCTTTAAAATTCAGAATAATACCACATGGCAAGAAGATGAAAATGGCTTAAATATTAATGAATTAGTAAAACAATACTTGGATCATTTCCAAATATAAGCCCTTTAACTGAAAGTCCAGAAAAACTACATTCAATGGTAGTTATGCAAAATGCAATGGACAATAATTAAAGTAGCTCTAGACATTTTCCTCTTACCAGCGACAAGAATATTAATTTCCTGTCTCAACAGGAAGTCATGTTATTTTTCTTGTATAATTCACATGATACACCTCTACCCCGATATAACGCAACCTGATATAACACGAATTCGGATATAACGTGGCAAAGCAGCACTCCGGGGGGGCCGGGGCTGCGCACGCTGGCAGATCAAAGCAAGTTCAATATAACGCGGTTTCACCTATAACGCGGTAAGATTTTTTGACTCCCGAGGACAGCGTTATATTGGGGTAGAGGTGTACTTTGAAAACCGTATCATTCATATACACACTCTCCTCTTATTTTACTGACTGTAGTCAAACCTCTTAAGTCAACTGCGAATATGCTGCCTCTCTCTTTTATGCAGTTGTCACCTGTTTCTTTAACTGGTAAGGTCCACTCAGATGAGTAACTATCAGGGTTCCCCCTCCCCACTCTGAACTCTGGGGTACAGATGTGGGGACCCGCATGAAAGATCCCCATATCTTATATTCTACCATCTTAGGTTAAAAACTTCCCCAAGGCACAAATTCCTTTCCTTGTCCTTGGACGGTATTGCTGCCAACACCAAGTGATTTACACAAAAATTCAGGGAAGGGTCACACCTAAAGCCTATCCCCTGAAAATATCCCCCCTCCAAATCCCTTCACCCCCTTTCCTGGGGAGGCTTGAGAATAATATACCAACCAGTTGGTTAGCAATGTGAGCATAGACCAGACCCTTTGTCTTCAGGACACTGAAAATCAATCAGGTTCTTAAAAGAAGAACTTTACTAAAAGAAAAAGTAAAAGAATCACACCTGCAAAATCAGGATAGAAGGTAACTTTACAGGGTAATAAAAAGATTAAAACGCAGAGGATTCCCCTCTAGGCTCAACTTCACAGTTACAAAAACAGGAATAAAACTACCTCTGTAGCATAGGAAAATTCACAAGCTAAAACAAAAGATAACCTAACGCATTTCCTTGCCTTACTTACAATTTCTGTGATTTTAGATTGCCTTACTTACAATTTCTGTGATTATTCCAGGTATATTTTCAGGAGATGTTATACCTGCTTGGCTTCTCTCTCTGTCCGGAGAGGGAACAAACAAAGAGAACAACAAACAAATCTTTCTCTTCCCCCTCACCCATTTGAAAGTATCTTCTTTCCTCATTGGTCCTTCTGGTCAGGTGCCAGCTAGGTTAGTGAACTGTTTAACACCTTGCAGGTAAGGCAATTCAGTACAGCTGCCAAGCAGGGATTTTATGCTACTCTTTCCTCTATATTTATAACAGTAACCAATAAAACTATATAACTAAGCTAAACTTTCTTCTCTCATTCCACTCATTCCACTTATCTCACAGCATTAGAGGCTTGAAGAAAGAGCGAACAAAACTGCTTTTACAAGTGTTAGGAAACAAGGTGGGCGAGTTAATATATTTTATTGGACAACTTACGGTGAGAAGCAGCAAGCTTTCGTGCTTGTACCCAGCACTTCACATGGTCTGGGAAACTAACTCCGAATGTCACAGCTAAATACAAGGTGGAACAGAACTGTCAATTTAGAAAAACAGCCTTCTGAAGTCACCTCAGCTTTTGAGAGATTCTAATCCATTCTGTAGCACAAGAACATGTAGACTTAAGTCTTGAGTAGTGGAATAAATCTTGTATTCATGAAGTGACAAACTCTTTTGGCATTCAACAGTAAAGCATTTGGCTTGTATGGAAGTGAAGATTTAGAGGTTGGACAGGATAATTTTTCTGGAATGCAATTATGGTATGAAAACAGACCACAAAAAAGGAAGCAGAAATTTTCACCAACTATTCTGTGTATAGAAACGTGTGTGTTTGTATTAAACCTGATCAGAATATCTGCCCTTTACATCACAGGGAAACAATGAACAGAATGTTAACAAGTACATGGGTTGGAAAGATGTTTTTAATTTAGAAAGTAAGCAAAACAAAGCATCCCCAATAAATTCTTCAGAAAACTCCTAAGACAAATCACCAGACAAATATGTTGACATACGTTTGAGGCATGGCTAACTACAAAAGATACTAGTTTCCTAATCAGGGCTTTGGAGCTGTGCTCCGGCCCCGCTCCAGCTCCAGGCAAAAACCTGCAGCTCCACTGCTCCGGAGCTGCTCCGCGCTCCAGCTCCGGGCTCCGCTCCGAAGCCCTAGTTTCCTTCCTATCAATCTTGTATTATGTATGTGTATTAATTATTCTTGAAGGCATGAAGAAATACCTATTGAAATCTTAAAGTCACAATCCCATCATGTAACAGAAAAACATTTAATTCACTAAAATGCAGAAATATATTTAGTTACATATTTTAAATAACCCAGTATTTATAGTAAAACACAAGTAGGACAATAATAATAAATACATCAGGTTAGCACTTTGAGGCCCAGTTACTATAGTGAGGGCCACATAAAGTGTCATTAATTAAGAGCTCCAGAAGGAAATCTACAAACTGCTCCTCTCTATAAATGGCACAATCCTGCCCTTAGATCCTCTAAGCCAGTGGTTCTCAAACTTTTGTCCTGGTAACCCTTTTCACATAGCAAGCCTCTGAGTGTGACCCTCCCCCCCCCTTATAAATTAAAAACACTTTTTTATATATTTAACACCACTATAAATGCTGGAGGCAAAGGAGGCAAAGCGGGGTTTGGGGTGGAGGCTGACAGCTCACAACCCCCCATGTAATAACCTCACGACCCCCAGTTTGAGAACCCCTGCTATAAGCTCTCATATTAAAAATAATAAGGTCTCCAATTTTCAAGTTTTGTACATGAAACATTCATTTTCCCTTTTTTCCTGTCTACATTAACAAAAATGTGAATTCCACACACAAACATATGTATGTACATACATATAAAGCAGGGGTGGCCAAACTGCGGCTTGTGAGCCACATGCGTCTCTTTTACTTTTAAAGTGCAGCTTGCGGAGCCCCCTTCAAAGCCCCTCATTCTCTGCCTACCAGACTGGGGGGGCAGGGAGCTCAGGGTTTCTGCCCTGCGGTGGGGTGGTGGCGCTAGGGGCTTCTGCCAGAGACAACTGGTGCCTATTGAAAGTGGGGGAGACACAATGTAAAGGTTCACCACCACCCTCAACAGCTTGAGTCATGTCCTCACAGGCACACGCCCCCGACTTACCCTCAGTGACCCCTCCTTGCAGCTCCATGTGGAGAGGCAGTGGCGAGCTGCTGGGAGGAGCCACTGCTTTAGCTCCATAGGGAGAGACAGCAGCAAAAGCAGCAGCTCTCCCTGCAGCTCCAAGCTGTTTGCAGCTGCCTCTCCTCACAGCCACAGCTCTGGGGGGGGGATGTGACACCCCTCCATGCATTCCCTCTGCCTGCCCAGCGGGGGCGGGGGGTGTCTCAGGGCTACAGTGCATGCCTTCTGGGGCTCTGTGCTTCAGCAGGAGCGGGGCTGAAGCCCCGAGCCTGGGCAGGCACTTCCCACAGGGCTGAAGCCCCAATTGTCATCAGGTGCCTCCTACAAGGCTGAACTCCCAAGACCCCATCCCCACAGGCTGAAGCCCCAAGTCCCGGTAGGCGCTTCCTGCAGAGCTGAAGTCCCGAGATCCCTCTCCCCGCAGGGTTGAAGCCCAGAGCCCCAGCAGGTGCCTCCTATGGGGCTGAAACCCAGAGCCCCAGCAGGCCCCCCCCCAGCTCTCGAACTTCTGAAGATTGCTGTATGCAGCTCAGAGGGTCAGTAATATAAAGTATTAACTTCATGAATAAGAACCCCCCTTTAAATCCTCTTTCCTAGCTGAAGGACATTTTCAAAGCATCTCTGATAAACAGTAATTCCAATAGCCAATGTGGTTTCAAAATATTTTGTCTACACATGATTAGCAAATTAGATACCTAAGAAAAATGTTTTATTATTATGTAGCTAGTTGCCCACAGGGAACAGTGCGCTAAGGAAGAAAGTTACGTAAGAACAGAAGAATGCCTATACTGGGTCAGAACAATGGTCCATCTAGCACAGCATCCTGTCTTCTAACAGTGATCGGTGCCAGATTCTTCAAAGGGAAGGAACAGAACGTGGCAATTCATCAAGTGATCCATCATCCACTGTCGTCCACAATCAGCTTCTGGCAGCAAAAGGTTTAGGATCACCCAGAGCATAGGGTTGCATCCCTGACCATCTTGGGTAATAGCCATTGATGGACCTATCCTCTTATGGGTCCATGAACTTATCTAATTGTTTTTTTGAACCCAGTTATACTTTTGGCTTTGACAACACTCCCTGGCAATGAGTTCCCCGGGATGACTGTGCGCTGTCTGAAGAAGCACTTCCTCATGTTTTTGTTTTAAACCTGCCACCTATTCATTTCATTGAGTGGTGCCTGGTTCTTGCATTATGAGAAGGGGTAAATAACACTTCCTCATTCACTTTCGCCACACCATTCATGATTTTATAGAACTCTATCATATCGCCACTCAGTTGTCGCTTTTCTAGGTTGAACACACTGTCTTTTTAATCTCTCTTCACATGGAAGCTATTCCATACTCTTAATCATTTTTGTTGCCCTTCTCTGTACTTTTCCCAATTCTAATATATCTTTTTTGAGATGGGGCGACCAGAACTGCAGACAGAAATCCAGATGCAGAGTTATGATATTTTCCATCTTATTATCTAAAACTTTCCTAATGATTCCAAACTTTATTACCTTTTAGACTGCCGCTGCACAGTAAGATGTTTTCAGAGAACTATCCACAGTGACTCCAAGATCTCTTTCTTGAGTGGTAACAGCTAATTTAGACCCCCACCATTTTGTATGTATAATTGGGATTATGTTTTCCAATGTGCATTACTTTGCACTTAACACTGAATTTCATCTGACATTTTGTTGCCCAGTCACCCAGTTTTGTGAGGTCCCTTTATAGCCAATGTGCAAAACATTTTCTATTAGGAGCTGGAAGCTACAACTTAGTATTAAGTTGGCTTTTCAGGTTCCATTTTGCAAGTTACATAAACAATTTAAAAACCAGAGATGGCAAAAACTAATTAGTCTTGCACTGATTTTCTTAAAAAACTGTTTCATTTAGTAAAACATTCTGGATTACAGATTAACTTTCTTTGTATAGTACCTATGACACTTCACTAGGAACAAAAATTGGAAGCACTAGGACAGGGGTCGGCAACCTATGGCACGCGATTTTTAATGGCACACTGCTGTCTGCCGGGGTCCCGCTCAGCCCGCTGCCGAACCCCGGCAGCGGGCTGAGTCGGACCCCAGCAGGCAGCAGCGTGCTATTACAAATCCTGCCCGACCCAGCCCGCTCTTCTCCGCCCCCGCTTACCACTCTCTCTGGTGGGGGAAGAGGGCAGAAGCAAGCTTGCTCCTGCCGGCTGCTGCTGTACAGCAGGCTCCGCTGGCAGCCAAGCTTCCCCTTCCCCCGCCTCTACCAGCGTGCTGCGTGGAGCCCCGCCTCCTCTCCTTCCCTGCCGCCGATGGCCCTTGCGAGGGAGGGGAGAAGAGCAGCCCCAGCGCCCTCGCTGCTCAGACCGGAAAGGAGGCAGGAGTGGGACCGCGGGGAAGGGAGGCAGGAGCGGGACCGCGGGGAAGGGAGGCAGGAGAGGGGCGTATCCCTCCAGCCCCCTGCCATGAGCCACTCAGGGCAGGGGGCTGGGAGCACCCCCCTGATCCCAGCCCCACCCCAGCCCTCTGCCCTGACCCCTGCACCCCCCTTGCAACCCAGCCCCCTGCATCCCCCCAACCCCATCCCTGATTCCTGCACCCCCTCACATGCCCCCAGCCCTCTGCCCTGACCCCTACACCCTCCTTGCACCCCAGCTCCCTGCATCCCCCCCACAACCCCATCCCTGACTCCTGCACCCTCCACACATACCCAGCCCCCCCACACCCCATGCCCTGACTCTTGCACCCCCCACATCCCCACCCTGAGCACTAGGTTGGCAGCGGGCTGAGTGGGGCCGGCAGCTGGGACCCCAGCTAGCAACGGGCCGGCAGCCAGAACCCCAGACCAGCAGCGGGCTGAGTGGGACCGGCAGCCAGGACCCTGGCTGGCAGGAGCCAGCGGACGGAACCCCAGACCGGCAGCAGGCTGAGCCGCTCGGCCCGCTGATGGTCTGGGGTGCCGGCCCTGCTCAGCCCGCCGCCAGTCTGGGGTCCCAGCCCCACTCAGCCCGCTGCCAGTCTGGGGTTCTGGCTACCAACCTGGGGTTCTGGCTGCCAGCCCCTTGCCAGCCGGGGTTCCGGCCGCAGGCCCCGCTCAGCCCGCTGCCAACCTGGGGTTCTGGCTGCCAGCCCCTTGCCAGCGGGCTGAGCAGGCCGGCGGCTTAAGATCAGCATTTTAATTTAATTTTAAATTAAGCTTCTTAAACATTTTGAAAACCTTGTTTACTTTACATACAACAGTAGTTTAGTTATATTATATATAGACTTATAGAGAGAGACCTTCTAAAAAACGTTAAAATGTATTACCGGCACGCGAAACCTTAAATTAAAGTGAATAAATGAAGACTTGGCACACCACTTCTGAAAGGCTGCTGACCCCTGCACTAGGAGAAATGGATTGAATGTCTGTGTGCTTCTCCAGTAGCTCTTTTATTAATTGTATCTCAATTTGCTGAAAGGATTCACCTTTCAATGAATTACACATATCCTCAAAGTCTTCAACAGCTAAAAGGACAGCTAAGGAGTTGCTACCTTCTCCTCTCCCATTTTCACCAGTATCAGGACTCAAATCCTCCAAGTGTCACATATTAGTATCCATGGAAAGTGGAGACCTCAGAAAAGGGAGCAAAATTAATAAATCTCCATCAAGAGCCTTGTTATTAAGGCCATGTCTACACTAGCACTTATGTTGGCAAAACTTTGGTCGCTCAGGGGTGTGAAAAAACACACCCCTGAGCAACATAACTTTTGCCAGCATACGCATTGGCATGCACAGCGCTATGTCGGTGGGAGATACTCTCACGCCAACGCAGCAACCGCCGCTCTTTGAGCTGGTTTATATGTCGACAGGAAAGATCTCTCGGGTCAGCATAACGCAACTACACAAGCATTCTTAAAGTGGAACAGCTGTGCCACTGTAAACTTGTAAGCGTAGACATGGCCTTATTATGTATATCTTCATTTTATTTCCCTGACTCTTTCAAAGCAGATCAATTCAGCCACTGTGCCATTCCAATTAAATATAAGCACACAGTGCAAAGCAACAGATTTATGCTGTAGATAAGTTGTTCTCTAAATTGAGTAGAGCTATTACTGTTGCATATCTGTCAGGGTAATTACTGGTGTACCTGCGCTATGAGGTTTGCATGATAGGTTTGCAATATAGAGTAATGGTTGATAAAACAACCAAAAAGCTACAAATTAACACAAAGGGACTTTCCACTGGATTTCCCAAGAAAGATTTTGCCACATCATCTCAAATTTAATTAAAATGCAGATCTTTTTATTTGCCCCACCTGTTAGTTCACTGACAGACAGAAACTGGTTTATGATAAGCATTTTAAATGAGGTATTGAGACACACTAGAGAAAGTTCTCCAAATCAATAAATAGTAATGATATACTGCTGAAGGGAAGAAGTTCAGTAAGGCATTGTACAGTAAAAGCTGTTTTATCCAGCACTTCACCAAACAGAAAGCTCTATAAACTGGCATTTCTGATCTTCATTGAAATTCCGGTTTATAGTCCAGTTGGCGCGGGGCCAGCAGGGGGTTGAGGCACAGGAAGGGGTGCGGGGCATGGGCTCTGGGAGGGAGTTTGGGTGCAGGAGGGTGCTCGGGGCAGCAGATTGGGGCACGGGAGGCGATGCAGGTGCCAGATCCAGGGGGCGCTCACCTCGGGCAGCTCCCCACACGTGGCGACCTGTCCCGGCTGCTCCTAGGTGTAGGCGCAGCAGGCAGCTCCGCACGCTGCTCCTGCCCCACCCCGAGCGCTAGCTCCGCAGCTCCCATTGGCCAGGAACTATGGGGACAGCGCCTGCGAAGGTTCCTCCGCCTAGGAGCAGTTGAGACAGGTCACCGCTTGCAGGGAGCCGCCCAAGGTGAGCACCCCCCGGATCCAGCACCCCACACCTCCTCCCACTGCCCCAAGCCCCCTCCTGCAGCCCACACCCTGCACCCCTTTCTGACCCCAAACTCCCTCCCTCTTCATTAATGCATTTTTCACTTACTGGCACCCCCCGTCTCCCAATATGCCAGAAAAAACAGCTTTTACTGTAAATGTATTATATGTAAGTATTGAAATTAGTATAATCTATTTATTCCTCGTCATTTATTGTTGTATGTCACTATATTTTTTTGAAAAGGTCAACAGCTAGCGAAATTCAGCTGTACCCATGAAAAACACACTCATAGGAGACTGGAGAGAGAGAATTCATAATCCATGCAGCCTGGAACATAGACCCTCTGCATTTACTCAAATAGTGGCCGCTCCTCCATGACGTTGTGATGAATTGGGGCTATGTCTGTACAACTTATGAATTCTGGTTGCTATTAAAGTTGTGTTATGAAAAACTGCTGTATTATGAGTGCCTATATGTATGGGAATCCCCCACTGATGACAGGTCCTGAAGCAGTTACACACCAGACAGAAATACAAGCACACCACCCCATTAGGACTCAACTTAGCTGTTCAGGTGCAAACACGCAAACTAAACTAAAGGTAAACTAAATCCTTGGAAAATCAGTTTAGCTGACTCTTCAGGGGTGGAAAACTAAAAGACAGAACCAAAACTAGTGTGAGAGTGGGGGGGTTAAAGAATAAGACACAAAAGAACAGAGGAAGTCAGATAGGAAGAGGAAGCATGGGAGAGGAGAGAGAAACGTCACAGAAGCTGGATAAGGGGCTCCATGAGGCAGAGACCACCTATTATGTGACACCCTGCCTGCCTGACTTCCTGGACACCAATGGTCCCTAAAGATTCCCATGCACTTAATGGTTATTGGTTTGTATGATCTGTACTCTCCTGTGATTTACATGATCAGGTATAACAGAAAAAACGGTTACCTTCTCCTAACTGTTGTTCTTCGAGATGTGTTGTTCACATCCATTCCAATCAGGTGTGTGCACATGCATGGCAGCCGGAAGATTTTTTCACTAGCAGCATCCGTCAGGTTAGCCTGGGCGCCATCCCTTCAGTTCCTTCTTGCCGGCTATTCCAAGAGTGGTAGGTGAGTTGGTATTGGAATGGACATGACCACCACATCTCGAAGAACAGTTACAAGAAGGTGAGTAACCGTTTTTTCTTCGAGTGCTTGTTCATGTCAATTCCAAATCAGATGACTCCCAAGCCTAAGTTTCGGAGGTGGGGTCGGAGTTCAGATATCCACTGACTGGAGCACTGCTCTACCAAGGGACACAGTCTCTGGCCTGCTGGGTAATCGCATAATGCACGTTGAAAGTATGTATGGAGGACCACGTCACCACTCTGTATATTTCCTGGGTCAGAACTTGTACCAGGAATGCTGCTGAAGAAGCCTGAGCCCTGGTAGTGCGCACTGTGAATGGAGGGGCAGGCACCTCTGCCAGGTTGTAGCACTCTCGGATGCAGGATGTGACCCATGATGAAATCGTTGGGAGGAGACTAGAAGACCCTTCATCCTGTCTGCCACGGCCACAAACAGTTGAATGGACTTCCGGAACGGTTTTGTTCTTGCAATGTAAAAGGCTAGCACTCTGCGGCCATCCAATGAGTGAAGCCTCTGCTCCCTGCCACTGTAGGGCGGCTTAGGATAGAACACCGGGAGGAAGATGTCCTGGTTGATATGAACTGGGAGACAACCTTCGGGAGGAAAGCTGGATGAGGCCTGAGCTGAACCTTGTCCTTATAGAACACAGTGTAAGGAGGCTCTGATGTTAGGGCCTTGAGCTTGGACACCCTCCTGGCTGAGGTTATTGCTATCAGAAATGCCACCTTGTACGACAGGGAGATCAGGGAACAAGTCGCCAGTGGTTCAAAGGGTGGACTCATCAATTTGGAAAGGACCAGATTGAGGTCCCAGATCAGGGTCGGTTGCTGGACGTGTGGATATAGCCTGTCAAGACCTTTCAGGAAATGGGTGATCATAGGGTTGGCAAAGACCAACCGGACAGCTAAACCTGGTGGAAGGGAACCCTTATTGACGACACAGACAGTCCAGTATAAGTGGTATGAGGTGAGCATCGGGGACGAGTGATGCTGCGCCGACCAAACTGAAAACCTCTTCCACTTGGCAAGGTAGGTAGCCCTGGTGGAAGGTTTCGTTGGAGCCAAGGAGGACTTGTCTAAATGGGTGAGAGCAGGAGAGCTCCATCAGGTTTAGCCATGGAGCTTCCACGCCGTGAGGTGCAACAACTCAAGGTTCGGGTGCTGGAGATGACCGTGATCCTGAGTTATTAAGTCCAGGAGGAGCGGCAAGATGACTGGGGCTTCCACAGACATTTCCAGGATCAATGTGTACCAGAATTGGCGGGGTCAGGCTGGAGCTACCAATATCACCAAAGCTTGTTCCCTCCATATCTTGAGGAGCACCTTGTGAACGAGAGGGATAGGCGGAAACACATATAGGAGATGGCTTTCCCATGGGAGGAGGAACACGTCCACGATGGAGCCCGGGCTGTGATTCAAGAAGGAGCAAAACTACTGGCACTTCCTGTTGCGTCATGTGGCAAAGATCTATTTGGGAAAAGCTCCACCGTTGGAAGATGTAGTTCGCGACATCCAGGCATAGGGACCACTCGTGGCCGTGGAATGACCCGCTGAGACAGTCCGCCAACTCATTCCATACTCCAGGGAGGTACGACACTTGTAGGTTTATCAAGTGTTCTACACAAAAGTCCCACAGCCTATGGGCTTCCTGGCGCAGGGGAGAGGCGCATGCACGCCCCCCCCCCCCATTTGTTGATATAGAACATCACCGGGGTGTTGTCTGTCATAACTGATACACATTTCCCTGTCAAATGGGCTTGGAAAGTCTGGCATGCCAGGCGCACCGCTCTCAGTTCTCTGACATTGATGTGGAGAGCGAGATCCGCTTGAGACCGGAGTCCTTGAGTCCTGAGATCTCCCAGATGTGCTCCCCAGCCCAAGCCTGACGTGTCTGTCACCAGCAAGACGGATGGCTGAGGAATGGTGAAGGCGACCCCTGCACACACTACCTGCAGGTCAAGCCACCACTGGAGGGAGTCAAGGACCGGGCGAGGCAGAGTCACGACCCTGTCCAAACTGTCCCAAGCCGGCTGATACACCGAGGCTAGCCACGATTTGAGAGGCCAGAATCTGAGCCTAGCGTGTTGCACCACATAGGAACAAGCGGCCACGTGTCCTAGCAGTTTCAGGCAATTCCTTGTGGTGGTGGTGGGGAACTGCCTGAGACTCTGAATGTCGTCGCCCAGGACCCGAAACCTCACTTCCGGGAGGTATGCCCTGGCCTGGGTCGAGTCCAGTACTGCCCCTATGAACTCTATCCACTGAACAGGGGACAGAGTCGATTTCCCCACGTTCAGGAGAAGGCCCAGTTTGTCAAACGTCGTGCTTAATGAAGTCAACTTGTGTCTCCACTTGAGCCCTGGAGCGGCTCTTGATCAGCCAGTCATCGAGGTTTGGGAACACCTGTACCTGCCACCTGCGAAGGAACGTGGCCACGACTGCCAGGCACTTGGTAAATACATGAGGCGCCGCTGACAGGCCGAACAGGAGGACTGTGAACTGGTAGTGGTTGTTGCTCACCACAAACCTGAGGTACCTTCTGTGGGGCAGTGTAATCGCTATATGAAAGTATGCGTCCTTCAAGCAAAGGTGGCATACCAATCCCCTGGATTGAAAGGGAGGATAGAGGCCAAACTACACTGGTCTAGTGTTGGAATTATAGATACATCATTAAGGGAAGTATTTCTTTGAAGAAAACCTAGATCAATAAGAAGTCCAGCATTTAACATAGTACAGTATATTTACTGAAATATAATAGCAAATCATAAATCATTTACTTGCTTTATAAGTAAATATTAAGTAAATAATCCAAGATTTTATTGCTTCCTCTAATATTGTAATGTTCTAATTCAAAGTTCAGTACTGCCTTGGTATCTATAATCTCTGCCTTTCTCACATCAGAGGTTAGTGTTGAAGATATTGTATAAAATTTTCAAAAGCTTTCAAATGGCTTAGATTTGTAAGAGCCTAACTCACTTGAAAATGGCTTCTAAGTCTCACTGACTTTCCATGTTGAAGATGTGACTTAAGAGCCCAAGGCATTTGGGCACTTATGAAAATTTTACCCAGTGTCTCCAATACTACACCCACACTCTGCCTCCTGACTAATGTGAAGCAGGTGAAGGTCACCCCACTCTACCCACTCCCCTAAGTCCTGACTTTTATGAGAGTGGGTGAGGTGGTGTGACTGCTACTCTACCTTCTCCTTGCCTTCTTCAGATCAGGCAGCCCCTGGGCCAGCAGCACCGGCTGCTGCTGGGGCAGTTTGGTTGTGGGAGAGGACTCAGGACTGGGTCAGGGAGTTGGGGTGCAGGGCAGCACTTACCCAGGGGGGGAGCAGCCAGCATATCCCTGCAGCTCCTAGGTGGAGGGGCCAGGGGGCTCCGCGCGCTGCCCGCACTCACAGGCACCACCCCAGTAGCTCCCATGGGATGCAGTTCCTGGCCAATGGGAATGTGGAGCCAGAGCTCGTGGCGGGGGCAGTGCGGGGAGCCCCCCGGTCTTCCCTCCCCCTAGGAGCTGCAGGGACACGCGGAGCCAGGTAGGGAGCCTGCCAGCCCCGCCAACCCTCCACCTCAACACGGGTGCCGGGCCGCAGCTGCCGCCCGGCCCCCTTTCCCAGCACTAGCGGGGGTCCTGGGCCACCACTCCCAGCACTCACAGTGCCCCCGGACCGCCACCCCAGAGCACCCCTGGCCCAAGTTTTAGTTAGGGTTATATAGTACAAGTCATGGACAGTTCACGGGCCATGAATGTTTACAGCCCGTGACCTGTCCATGACTATTACTAAAAATACCCGTGACTAAAACATAGCCTTATATATCACTAATCAACATAAACGTTAAACTGGAGATGAGCACTGGACTGGTAGTGAGGATTTATTGAGTTCTAATTGTGGCACTGCTTTTGGCTTACATTTGTATAGCATTTTTAAAGTGCAAAGGGCTATAAATGCCAAGTACTATTAAATCACCTTTTATTCTTAGAGAAGGTGAACTAAAACTCAGAAGCCTTTAGCCACACAACAGGAAGATATCATTACATCATTCTTTACACTAGCACCTACTTATTGACGGCTTGTCCCACAGAAACAAAAAACAATGTGAATTAATATGACTGTACATTTTATATTAATCCCAAACCTTCACAATATTAGGAATGTCAGCTAATGTACTGCATCTCTATGAAAGCATCACCAATTTGTAAAGTTGTTAAAATATTTTTGGAAAGTACTAGCTGTCAACAATGTTTTATACCACAAAAAAATCTAAGATTTAAAAAATCACCCTAGAGAAGGCATGCCACTCCTTTCATTTAAAACAGGAAGGGGAAAATATGATAGCATTTTCATATTGACACAACGTTTCCTTAAGACTTGCATATTGTTAACAGCTCCTAGGAACATTTACACTTTCCAGCTTCTGGAAGTATGCATTTTTCATTGAGGTACACATAGTAGTTAAGCTAATTTAGAAATCCTGTGCTCTCTATTATATCTTTTTAAATCAGCACAGCCTGGGAAAGCTCACAACCAGATACCAGCAACTACTGATGAAGGGTTTTTTGTGTCAATCCTCAAAAGCAGTAAAACCAAATTACTTACTTAATGGAAACAACTCTGATACAAGATCAGCGGTAATAATTGTTTTGCAGCATTTCAATTAACTGGATAATTGTGTTATTTAAAATATTTGTTTGATGAAGATTAAGTCTAAACTAAATTTAAGTGATAAATCTCTTTACTTGGTGTGAAGAGCCTTAGAATGAAAATATAGTAAGGTAGTCATGAAAATTCCTAATGTCACAGAACGATGGGTTCAAAAGGCAATATCTTACACTCTGGAAACACGACTGAAGAACTACAGTTCTTTTGTTAAAAATATGACTTCTACAAATAAACAAGGATTGCGAAAGCTAATGATAAAATTAAGTTTATGTTTTAAAACCAGATTTATTTAAAATTACGCAAGATGACTCAGCAAAGCAGGTTAAGTCATACTATAGTGCCAGAGGCCTGATATGGGTGGTGAAGGAGACCTTGCTAAAGCCATACAGCAGAATCAGAGCACAAAAACCAAAACGAGAATGATTCTTAATGTATTTTTGTTGTTATGCTTACATGAACAAAAATGCGGTAACAGTTTCTTTCACAAACACGTTTTCTTTTACAAGAAAACACATGCCTTTTGTATCTGTAGGACGCAATCCAAATCACTGTTCCCTTGCTGTTTATATGCCTCTAGACAATCTGATATTGCACAAGAGAAACTGAAATGCAGTACACCCAAAGAACACCCAAGAGTCTCTTTCAGTATCATACCCTAATACTCAATCTAAAACTTCCCAAGTTCATATAGCAGCAATATAAGGAAGAGGGTATACACCTTGATCTTTTAAAACATGTACTTCAAAAGGTGCACAATATTACACCATGTACACAAATATACACAAAATGAAAAACTCATAATAAAAGGATTAATCACTGTATCTACCCATTATAAGCTCCCATTTTTATTGGAGGTAAGTTCATATTTGTTTTACAGTTTAATATGGCTAGTATTGACCTCATTCTATTTTAGCAGAACAGTAAGCCCCAAGATGCCCATTAAAACAAATAAGTAGATTACTAATAATTTTTATGTTGTTAGAAAAAGTTACACATTGAGGAATTATTTGTGACTGGCACAGAATGAATAAGGAAAATTTAACTGTCTTTTGGGAATTTCTATTTTTAGATTAAAAGTTTCTACTGTGTGAAATTTACAGTCTTACAAGTGACAACTTTGATAAATCATTCTAATAGCATGCTTTCTTCTGCTGCCCCCCTCCCCCGCATGCAAGAACAAATACTAAATGTAATGTACTCAAACTGAAGTCACACCTTTTTAAAAAAAAAAAAAAAAAAGAAGCTCTTTGCAATTATTCAGTGTCTCATCAGTTCAGACTTGTTCAAGAACTTGGAACATATTTTTCAAAATTTTGTGCAACCAACCTCCACAAGTTATATTTTAAAATAATGTCTTTCCCCTCTCGACAGACAGACGTTAAATCACTAAATTGGACTAAACCATTTGATTATCCATTATTTCCCAGATATTCTAATAATGAAAGCATAATAGTTGCTAGGTGTGAAGAATGTGGGAATTATCTGCATACAGATTATCTGCATAGTTCTTTGAATGTTAAACATCTAGATATAGATAGGGGTTTTAGTAGTTATTGTATTGCTGGTAAAACCTGTCTAAGAGTTAAATCCTAAAGGAACACACAAACAGTGTCTGTAGACAGAATTCAATTGCCTGGTGCTCAAAGGGGCAAGAATCCACAGGGGGCAAGAGTACCTCCAACACCCTCATGAGAAACAGAGAAACCAGTGTGGTCAAGTTCAGATGACCTCCTCAATGTCCCAAGAAATCTTTGATTGGGAACTCTGAACAAAGGGGAGTGGGAATGGATAAAAAACAACCAATGACTTAAAGGAGGACAGATAAAGCTTGGGTGTCACAAAGAAGTAGTTGCAGGTAGCAATCTCTCTCACCCCGACACAATGTTTTGGGGTACCTGGGTTAAGTGAAATCTGCTTAAGATGGCAAGGAAAGATTATATGCACTTATATGTAAGACAATATGCACTAAGCTTTTTTTTTTTTTTAGTAGTCGGTTGCTATGTGCCTTTGGATTAACAAACAATACATTCGGTTTGAAGAAACTGTTTTGGGGTAACTTTAACCAGACATTGGTCACAAGGTTCCAAAGCAAAGATTATTGTGGATACCAAATTATCACAGCCATAAACAAGGGGGCTACAGCCAGAGACCCACTCTGAGTGAGGTGAAGTGCAGAATTCCACTAAAAATACAGGTGCATGCTTATCACTTGAAGGGAAGTACTCAAGAGGGACTGCAAAGGGATCTAAAGCACAGCTCACTCTGTAATCATTACAGCAGGGAAACTTAATCCGTCTATATCTGAAAAACTAAATCAGTACAATACAAATTGCTTTGATTTATTCAGTGGTTGTTCTTCATTAGTGCATGGGAAGGTTAAAGTCCTTCTTCTCTAGCAAGTTGGAAAGCCTAAAAACAAAAACAAAAAATCTCACCTAATCATGTATTAAAAGTTAATATGCAATTATGAAAGCTTTAGCACCCCGACCCCCCTTTTTAAGCAAATTTAAATATATTTTCTAGAACCATTCTTAGACCTGATACCTAAAAATCACCCAGGACCACAACCCCACCCCCTCAGTGCCATTTATATGGCTGCTACTTCCCTTTTTTCCCTCCATCTTCATCAGTCCTCTAACATTTTCTTAGTGCATTTGTCATTAATCCACTGCTAAATCAGCAATGACTGAAGCAGAATCCTAAATAAAGTAACTGACAGGAAGTGCTATCTGCTGAAAGGTCTACTGTGCTGTTAGAAAAACAGGCCATTAGGCACAGTGACTAGATAGAAAATTCAGAGTAGAGGAAATCTTTTAAGAGTGCCAACTGCACAAGGTATCTGTTGCAAAACAGAGAGAGAATGTAGCAGGGAGAAGCAAGAAAGATATGGGAGAACTAAAGATTATAGAAGAATGGGAGAGGATGCAACATATGGGTGGGCAGGAAGCAGGAGGACAGAAGGGAAGAACAAGGAGAGATGAGATTGTAAACTCCTCTAGATGGAAGCATCATTTTTAATTTCTGCAATGTGCAGCACAATGGTGCCCTTATTCTGACTGGGGTCTGTGTGTGTTACCTCAGTACAAATATACTTAATACTGGAAGTGAAGAAGTGAGATTGAAGTAGTTAAAAGGAAAGGGAAACCATTCAACAGAAGGAAGCAATGGTCCTCGTTCCTCTCTTCCTCCAATTCCATTTTCCTTTCCTCAGTTATTCACCTCAACCTGCCCTTTGCAGCGTTTGTTTCATGCCATAGATGCTTTTGTCCTCTTCCACTTGTCCCCAAATTTTCCTGAATTAACTCCAAACTCTAGTTTTTAAGTGTCCAAGAGGGGATCATCTGAACTCCAATACCACCAATTCAGTGCAAACTGTGAGAAGGCTTGGCATGGAATCCCTCTCAGTATCCCACTGTTACTGATACTTTCAAAGCTGTTGTTTATGCATTGGTCACAGCATGTTTTAAACAATTTTATGTCATTTGCATTCCACCAGAACAAATACAGTTTCTCAAAAACTCACTCCCAAGAAATTCACATTTCATAGAACCAAAACATTCTGTTTCTATAAACAGAACTATCAAACAGCTTTCTGCAATAGATACTCCAGAAGAGATTTTTAATTTTATTAAAAGAGCTGGCTTTCCTGTATTTAAGTTATTTGCTTTATAAACCTTCCTCCCAGTTAGAAATAATCTTTACCATTATGTCCCCATTTCATCTGGCAAAGCACATGTTTAAGTACTTTGCTAAATTGGAGCCTACAGCACTTATATTACACTGCTTTAAAAGCAGTTGATAGATTATATTTCCCTATTGTAATACAAATGTTTTGCTGAATCAGTTGACCCATCAATTGTTTACCTTTAAATAATTTAAATAACTTATGTGCATTGACAGTTCCTTTACTTACCAAAAGAGTCAAAAAGAATGAAGCAGAAATGGAATTCAAGAACTCATCTGTTTTAGATCTAATTAATTTAATTAAAATCTGACTGCATCCTAGCCCTCTAAAGAGATCTACAACACACTAAAGTATTAAGGAATATATACTTTAAAATATTGTCTAGCGATAAACATGAGAAAAAATTGCAATGGAAATCTTTAAACAAAAAACGATGGTTTCACTTCAGTAATCCTGCAATGAAATCAAATATTGTATTAGTAGTAAAAAATTACTAGCAGATCATGAAGTATTTTGCTTTGTTCACCATAGAAACCTTAGAGAGACCAGGTGGGTGAGGTATTATCTTTTGTTGGACCAACTTCTGTTGGTGAGAGAGACCTTTCAAGCTTACACAGAGCTCTTCTTCAGCCCAAACCTGAAGAAGAGCTCTGTGTAAGCTCAAAAGCTTGTCACCTTTGCCAACAGAAGTTGGTCCAATAAAAGATATTATCTCAGCCACCTGGTCTCTCTAATATCCTGGGACCAACACAGCTACAACACTGCAAACATTAGAAATCTTATTAATTTTGGCTTGGTTGCAGCAAGCATTAAGCCAACGTCTACTCCCAGAGAAAGTGAGCAGTCTGCTCTCAACATAGCAAGACATTAATCCCTCAAGCATACATTATGATGGGCCTCACAGGGCCTGGTTCTCAGATCAACTTATTCAATTTTTTTTCTGTAATAGACTATAAAAGCCATTGTTGATAAAATATGCAGACAACACAAAGATTGGAGGTGGGATAAATAATTAAAAGAATCAGTCAATGATACAGAGGGATGTGGATCACTCGGTACACAGTAACAATCAGACAACATGCATTTTAATACAGGCAATGCAAGGTCATAAAAGAATATAGGACATACAGGATGAGGGACCATTTTCTGGAAAGCAGTAATTCTGAAAAGGACTGTCATCATGGATAGCAAACTGACCATGAGTTCCAATGTGATGCTGTGACAAAAATGACTAACACGATACTTGGACATATAAAGAGAGGAATATTGAAGAGTGGGGAAGTGATATTACCTCCATATATGGCATTTGTGAGACCATTACTGGAATGCTGTGTCCAGGTCTTGTGTTCACATTTTTAAGTAAGAGATGGAGTTAAAATGTTAAGCTGTTAAAAAATTGAACGGGGTTTACAGAGGAACTACTAGAATGAATATGAGATCTGGAAAATGAGAGACTAAAGGAACTCAATCTATTTAGCTTATGAAAGAGAAGGTTAAGAGGCAGTTTATAATGAACTGCTCAGGGAGAAGATATCTGATACATTAAAGAGTCCACTAAATACTGCATAAAGGCAGAACAAGATCCAATGGCGGGAAGTTGAAAGTTAAACTTCAAAATGGAAATAGCATGCAAATTTTCAAGATTTAACAAGTGGAAAAGATTATCAGCACTTGAAGACTTGAAATCAAGAATGGATAAAGACACACTCTAGTTCAACTATAAATTGTTGGGCTAGATACAAGAATTTACCAGATGAAATTTATGTTATGCAGGAGGTCAGACTAAATCATCTTAACCATCTTTTCTGGCTTTAAAATTATCAGGTCCCATGATTCAAATAATCTATTCCAGTATCATAGGAACAAAAACCGCATAAATGAGCAAAGGTAACATCTTAGACAGAATGACAAAAGGACTAACATCTGAAGGAAACTCAGTAAATCAATCTCGCCAAGAGAAATCAGTTTCTGTAAATAAAGTGAATAATAATGGCTTATCATTCCTTATCGGATTTTTTTTGTAACACTGATAGTTTCCCATGAGTCTAATACCAAACAAGGAGCAAGGCAGAGTGTAGTAGTGTTTCCATATCCTCAGTGTAAATGTAAGGAATCACATTACTTAGTTGCTGATTTCTATAACACAATGTTATGTTTGTTTTAAGAACTGTTTATATGCACAAACTGGCCTAGCCTAAATGGAACCATTTACATTTCATGTAACAAAAAATGAACAATTTATCCTTAATGGAAAGAGCAGGACCTAGGTCATGTATACAATATAGCAGATAAAAAGAGAATTTTTAGATCTTAGTAAAACAGGCCTTCTCATTCTCGCTCACCACCCCCTGAGGCACGCACACGTCATTGCACTCCAGAAACTCCAATTAAGGCTGGGTGCCAAGATACTTTATCTTTTCCACCCTGGTTCAATTACAGCCAGAGGAATATCAATGAATTGCAACTGTTTCTCTACAATGAAAACATGTAGCAAAGCCATTTTATTTGCTGTGATTCAGCGACAGATTACTGAAAAATCTTCTGCATGGCAAAAACACAGACCTACAACTCTTCCAAATATTAATTTTTATCCACAGAAATGATCTTGTTAGCAATACAGCCAAGTCCTGGCTACACAACTGAGACTATTAAACAACTATGCAGGTAATTTTAAAATGCATTCAGCAACCTTACATCAGAAAATTGTTTTGGCTAGTGGTTAAAAACAAAAAATGTAAGCAACTTTGTCCGCTAATTCTTCAGCTCATACTATCCAAAAGCTCTGGCTAAAAGTTTGAGCTACCAAAAGACAAACAAACAAGGATTGTGTTTTAAGATAGAAAGCCAAATTTAGGGTAACACTCAAATTTTTTGATGAGCCTTAGTAAGAGGAGTTGAGTTAGAAATACAGGGAATAAAATTAATGCCTAACCTCTCCAAAAGCTTTACTTACTCATCTCATGGAAACTTGTTCTAGATTCAATCACTTTCCCAAAGACACTTTTGAGAAATGCGAGAAGTACCTTATAAGAAGTGCAGGTACTTTTCCAATATCAAGATTGACATATCAGCTCTGTTCTTAGAGTCCACTGTTTTTTGGCCATTTCAGATTTCCAGTTGGTAAACAATACCTATTTCAGCTGTATTTCCAGAGTACCGAGTTAACAAAGCCTTACATCAGGAATATAGATCACTAAATCACTGATTTCTAGAAGGCTTTTAGGACACATGGAATTGTGTGTGCACTTTAAGGGTCTTTGGGGCTCTTACTGTTTGCTGTTAGCGTAATAACGATCATCATGTAGTCAGGCTACTCCATGCCCATTTCATTTACTAAAACCTACAAATGATCACATCTCCTAGCCAGAGTATTCTTAAATGTTTTAATCCCAAGAACCAACATAAATTATTCTTTCCACATGTTCCAAATTAGATATTTTGAAAGTCACAAATGGAATTTTTTTAAAAGCCCTTTACCCCTGGTTTTAGTATTCCATGTAGTAATTCATACTTCAGAGCTTAAGTAAAGTATTCCTTATTTTTAGGGCTTGTCTACACAGCATAGCAATGCACACTAGAAAAGCGTGAATTCTAAAGTGCATCAACATACTATGAACTAACTGGCCCATGTAGAGACTGCTGGCATGAACTAAAAGTTCCCTCATGAGCATTAACTCTTGGTGTGTGCCAGCAGGGTCTACATAGGCCAGTCAGTGCACAGCACATTGGGGCGTTTTAGAATTCACACCTTTCTAGTAGACATTACTATGCTGTATAGAGAAGTCCTTAGGACTTTTATTAATGAATAATGATTTTTCATGTTAAAATAATTAACCCCTCTCATAAATCCCTGAATGTAATAACCATGATTTAAAGCAATCCTCAGTAAAAACATTGTTAAATAATTCATAACGGATTTCTCCAATTCCATAATCACAAAGGTACACAACTGTAATACTGTATACAAAATAAATATTGGTGCAGGAACAATTTATCAAGGGTCATGGTAGATTCTCCATCACTAGCAATTTTTAAATCAAGATTGGATGTTTTTCTAAAAGATCTGCTCTAGAAATTATTTTGGGGAAATTCTGTGGCCCGTATTATAAAGGAGGTTCGATGAGATGATCAGTCAGACTAGATGACTACTTCTGGGCTTGGAATCCATGATATACAGTAGAACCTCAGAGTTACGAACACCTTAGGAATGGAGGTTCTTCATAACTCTGAAATGTTTAACTCTAAACAAAACGTTACGGTTGTTCTTTGAAAAGTTCACAACTGAACACTGACTTAATACAACTTTGAAACTTTACTATGCAGAAGAAAAATGCTGCTTTTAAACTCTCTCAATGTAAATGAAACAAGCACAGAAACAGTTTCCTTACCTTGTCAAATCTTTTTTTTATAAAAACTTGCCCTTTATTTTTTTATTTGTTTATGTTTAACACAGTATTGTGCTGTACGGTGTTTGCTTTTTTTTTAAGTCTCTGCTGCCTGATTGTGTACTTCCGGTTCCAAATGAGGTGTGTGGTTGACTGGTCAGTTCGTAACTCTGGTGTTCATAACACTGAGGTTCTACTGTATCAGTTCCTGATTTTTTAATCCACTGTCACAAGAGAAAAAAAGCCCTGTTCTCAACAACAGCACTAGAAACTTCACAGGCTTGTTTGATATTCAGTGTGCCTGGTCTCAAAGACATGGGGAACGTTTTTAAAATTCTCACAGTAAATCCGTGCATCACTTCTCATTTTTAATATCCATACAGAAGACAAGTTTAAATTAGTTCCTCCTCCCATTCCCCAAGAAAGGGCATTATCAGTTATTTGTAGGAACCACTTTGTATTATTCAGGTTTCCAATGCTTCCTAGATAAATGTGGGTTACATATTTCTGATAAGCTGGATGCAGGCCATGTCATGTGGCTCTATCCCTCACAACTTAATATTAGAATACACAACTAAAATGCTTCAGTAAAATGCCAATTACGGCAGTTATTTTACTACCACCCAGAGCTGCTCAACATCAGACAGAGCTAAAGGATTCCAGAAGCTAGTTTTAGTTCTTGGGCACCAAGCCAAAAATAACCTTTTCAGTTCACTAGGAAGCTAAATATACAAAGAGCTAAAAAAGGAGAGAAGGGGTAGAGCACTTTTTGCCAAAACATTGCTTCTTTAAAGTTCACATTCTCATTTAGAGAATATCTGATTTTTAATCAGTCACCAATCTAGACAATGACCCTTTCACAGACTACACATTTCTGAATCCTACCTTCATGTGTTCTCTCTGCATTTTAATGAAATGTTCCAGCTGTTTCCAGTGTTTCAGGTTTTTGTCTCTGCGCAGCATTAGCGCAAAAATATTTACATAGAGTGGCACCCGTGCCCTAAAACAGCAATGAAACCTTCAGAGATTATATCTTTATAAGTACCACATGCACACATGGATGCATACACGACGCTTGAAAACTATGTCTTGATCTAATTGTTAAAATAGAAAACTGGAAGTCAGAGGTGGTGCTGTTCTCAACTTTTGCCATTTATTCGCTCTGGGATCTAGATCAAGTTACTCAACCTCTTTGTGCCTCCATATCTTCTGTAAAAACAGGAATAGTAATACTTTGTACCTTTGTAAAACAGAAATCTTCAGCTGAAAGATGCTATATTTGCAAGATATTAGTGTTCTGTACATATTAATAATAAGATCTGTCTTATCTACTAAAGCTAAGGATTAGCTTCTTAAAATAGATAGTTATGTTAATATAAAATAGTTATGTGAAGATTTTGAATTGGAGCAAAAGCCAAGAAATTCAAAGGTAAGTCTTCTCTCTGCATTTAAATCATACAACCAAGACTAGGAATTTTTGAGAGTCTCATGTGTATGTGCTGTTACATACCAGTAAAATTTGCAATATCAAGACATAAAACAGTACATTAAGAATAGAGTGGCTGCCTTACCTCCATATTCACTTATTTTAACATCAGTTTAAGTCAGAACCTTATTAACCTAACACAATATTAACTCAATTTCCTTCTCAAATCAACATGTCTGGATAACTTATAACCAAGAGTTTTAAAAGAGGTGGCTAAGGAGCTGTCTGGACTGCTCATGTTCATTTTTAATAAGTCTGGTGAAAGTGGTGAAATTATAAAGGACTGGAAGAAAGCTGATGTTGTGCCAATATTGAAAAAAGATAAATGGGATGACCGAAATAATTATAAGCCTGTTGGCCTTAAAGGCAGCAAACACATGGCAACAACTCAGCTTTTTCTCAGGATTATAGCTGGAGTTCAATCCCAGAATCCTGTATAGGCCTTAACTCCACCTACTAACCAAATTTTTAAAAAGTTGCTGTATCCTCACTGATATTTTAACCTGAGTTAGCTAGCACACCTTTTTTTGCAGTGTAGACACACCCTAAGAAACTAGAACAATACAACATCAACCTGGCAAACTCTAAGGACTCAAAACTGGCCACTGGGTCTCAAAATTTAATTGCAAACAGGGAATCAATATCAGGCAGATGTGTTTCTAGTGGGCTTCTTCTAGGAATATAGCCCATATTAGGCCTAAGTGAACTATAGTTTTTAACTGAGTTTGGATATTAGCATGAGCAATAGGCCCAATGCACAGGACAAAAAAGAATAAACTTAGGAGAAAACACACTTGATGATTACCTGTTCTGTTCATTCCCTCTGGGATACCTGACATTGGCCACTGTAGGACGACAGGATACTGGGCTAGACCTTTGGTCTAATCCAGTATGGCCATTCTTATGTTCTTAACAGGGGGAAACAATGGAACCCTTCAACATACTAAACTGACCACTTTGAAATCTTTGCATTCGTTTCTGTTAGTTTAATGACTACAATTGTTTCAAAGCAAAATTGGATTTCTTTGTGACCTCAAAGCATCACAACAATAATATAAAAGGAAAACAAAAATCTATTAATACATGTGTACAGGTATAACTGAAATGTAATAGTGCTGGTAACATTTCTAGTCAACATAGTCATCTTGTTCATCATTATGATCTCTGTCAAGAATGTGTGGGTTACCACAGTCTTCATTGCCTTGGCATGTACACAGTTCTGTCCAGGGAAGATTATTCTGACTACAGACAGTTGATTATGCAGCGACCCCGACTGGCACAGTCACAAATAAGGTGTTGTGGAAGCTCAGATGCCATTAGGCCCTTGAACAATACAGAAAGTAGTTCATCATCCACATTTTTCCATCTGTGTGGCAATGGTGACCCAATATCTGGTTTGCCTATGTGTGAAGACATCCAAATCTTTGTTTGCCAAGATACTCTTTTGACATGTTCTTCAAAACTGTCCTCACATGGTGGGAGTTTGGCCAGTGACTTGTCCTTTTTGATGGACAGATTGACGTTCAAGCAATTCAGGTCTCTGTGGGTCTCCTTTTTCTTCCCTCGCTCGTCATACAGTACTGCTACCAACTTCCTTGCTGCAGAAATTGCAGCTTGCCCAGCACACTCTCCCAATCTGATCTGCAATACAAGCTGCATATACATCAGAAACAACAAAAAGGTCAAGCAATCCTGCATCTCCCCAAAATTTCCCAAAACACGCAATAAAACAGCACAGGCTGTGAAAACTACCGAGGCAAATCACATTGGTATAAATTTCATTTAGGAGAATCCATTTCACTTGCTGAGCAACAGCATACAGCTGCTGATTCAAGGTCTGAACTGCATGCTGCTGTCCTAGAGCTATTCCTATTTCCTTATTTCAGCATTGTAGTATAGAATGGAATCACTTTAGTGTGATCATCATCAATGTAATTTGGTATTGGTAAGACATCACAAGGCAGTAGTCTTAAAAGACACCAGGAGAGATCTCAGACAGGGTCCATTTGTAAACAACAAGAGTTTAAATTTTCAAGTTCTTTTTCACAGAAACTCTGTTCTGGATGTGTTCTAGGTTTTTCAAGTGCTGCACACTGCATAAAAGACTCTGGTTGCCCCTTGAAAATAAGTGACTTTTCTTTCCTGCGCTTCAGTGATATTTCTTGTGATGCTGGACTCTCTGCAGACTGTTCCTAAAATACTTCTCTAGCCACTGAATGGAAGGTCTCTATGTTGATGTCTATGTTATCTCCTTCATGGATGAGATTTCCACCAGCATGAAGTGGTACAATTCCATTTGGAATGAACATACGTCCCTGGAGTCTTTCTACTTCAGTTTTTGCAGCACTAGTGATGAACCACCTCAGCTCATCGTAATTGATGCAGAATCCGTGAAAGTGTAGTATGTCAATTAAATTGTGAGACCCAAACTCAGGGTGTAACTGTGCAGCCAGGCTTATGTGCAGTGGTGTCAGGATTTTGGAACTGTTCAATAGTATGCACTCCACAATTGTCAAGCACCTTATAGGACTGTCTTCTGAAGTATGATATTCTTTGCTGGCTGAATTATATGCCTCTTTATCAACAAAGGACAAACTCCTGCACAAACGGGGGCACAAAAATAGCTGACCTCTGCAAATTACTATCACATGACTTTGGATGGAATGGAATTGCAGAACCATGGTATTTTTCTAATCGTGCCTGTAATTTGCTACTGGAGCACAGCTTGCAGTTTCTACATCTGAGAGAAAATGGGCTTTATATCTTTTTAGCAGCTTGGACTGGAGAAGAGCCTTCTTGTTATAGATAAAATCATTGTCTATCTCTTCAATCAGCTGATAAAATGCAATGTCATAAGGTGACTATTGCTGCAGCGTAACCAGATGGTTTTGTTTTAAGATTAGTTTTATTCAAGTACAAAGAAAGGCATGTTGAGTGATAAACTGCATCTTTAGCAATCAAGTATTCGACAGATATTCTGCACAAAATGTCATCTCCTTTTTGAAGTGCTGCCATAGGTTGCTCTCTCAAATGTTTCTCTTTTATGATGTTTCTTGTGTCTTTCTTGTGTGTTATTCTCAAGCAAACAATGCAACAGATCCAATCGCCAAAGGATATACTTGCTCTAGTGGTTATAGAAGCAGGTGAACATGACGCTGTCTGATCAGATTTAGTCTGTTTTCTTTCCTGGGTTCAATTCAACTCTGACGTGCCAAATTCAGCCAGCTTGTGAATTTTCTGAAAGCAGCTCCTGTGATAACTGGTGACATATCATCTAACCTAAAAAACTCAGCCAGTAGTCATCCATACAATTAATCTCTCCTGGCTTCTGCTGCCAGAATCACTGAATTCTGTTCAGCACTGGTGGCTTTTGGTAGTTTGGCATTCTTTTGATTTTCTTGACAATTAACACACCTTTCAAAGTTTGTGGCGAGTCCTGTTCTTTCAAGTAAGCTTTAAGGGGGCTTGTATCCTCAAAGTCTTCATATACTGTAACTTCTCTGTAGAGGTAAAATTCCCAAGGTATATTGTTAGCATTACCACCATCACCTTTTTTCATTTTGTACAAGTACACAGATTTGTGCTACGTAAGATATAAATTAGATCTATGTTAGCATCAAAACTGACATTTTTGTACTGACCTATGTATAAGTACTGTATCACTAAATTAAAAAGCTAATTTCTAGAATATTTCAAAGGCTTGTACTGCATGAATAGTCAATTGCAATGCAACATCATATGTACAAAAGCTTACAAATAGAGAAGCATTACATTAGGAATTTATATATACATTTATGTCTACCCACTATGCAGTACAAACTATGGGCACACAATCTACCTCTACTAGTCCACAACCTTCAGTGAGAGATGGGTCTGGGTCAGCAAGTTTCAACTGAAAAAATATAGAAAACTATAATAATCACTTGTGAGAGTCTTTGACAATTAATAATATATTATTTGAAAACATTTATTGTTAGTATACTGCAAAATACTGATATTTGCCATTTAGATTATATGCTAAACAGTTTCATTTCTAAAAAAGCTTGCCCATGCAAAACCAATAAAAATCTTCATACATTGTCATTTGGTAGCCCTGACCAATAAACACAACATTAAAGTGCTGAAATTAACTAAACAATAAAAACTGAAGTCAGTCATATTGCAGTGTTTCTGGAACTATGCAAAAAGTGACACTCCTTTTGGGTACTATTGTTTCACAACTACAGGCATACAGCACCTCTTGACACCTCCACATCATACCTCATCTAAACATACATAAAATAATCTTTCAAATTATAGATGATCTGGGTGTGTGTAGGGTGGGTACAGTAAACTCTTAAAATATGTCCCTTTTTTTCAGAATTTTCAGAATTGTTGCACATCTATTAAGAAAACAGGTTAATTGGGCACTAGGTGCAGTAAATAATTGGTTAGAAAATGCTTAGTTCAGTAGTTGATTTTAGCTAAGGTCCAATAACCAGCACTGATATCACTTGTTTGTTACAGTGTATAAAAGGCAAGGTTTTCTGGGAGTTCTTTGTCAGAACTTTTCCTTATCCCTCTGGAGCTTTTCCTTACCCTTCTCACCATAATAGGATGTTTCCCAGGCCTAATCTGGTTGTAAGTATTCAGCCAATGCTTAGAATTGTATTGTTGCTAAGATACAGAATATAAGGGTATATGTGCTTATATTGATATTCTGGATGTAACCAACACCAAGTGACCTTCAGAGTAATAAAGGAATGCTTGTGTGAAAACTGAGTCAGGGTAATCCTTAATGAGCTTATTAGGAAAATTATTTCCAACACTCCTATATGTATCAGTTCCTGGCCCTATGCTAGTTAACATTTTTAGAAAACAAAATCATTACTGACAAAATGTGCAGATGACACAAAGACTGAGTGAGTGGTAAATAATGAAGAGATTTGGTCACCAATTCAGAGTCATCTGGATCAGCTGGTTGTGCTGGGAACAAGCAAACAATATGCATTTCAATATGACCAAATGTAAAGTCATGCATCTATGAACGAAGAATATAAGCAATACTTAAAGGATGGGGGACTATCCTCAGAAGCAGAACTCTAAAAAAACTCAGAGGGGGTCGTGGTGGATAATCAGTTGAAGATGAGCTCCCAGTGTGACACTGAAGCTAAAAGTGATAATACAATTCTTGGATGTATAGCCAGGGGAATATTAGCAGGAGGAGAGGTGATTATGACCTCTATATTTGGCAGAAGTGCAACTTCTACAGGAATAATGTATCCAGTTCTGGTGTCCACAATTAAAGAACAATATTGAAAAATTAGGAGAGGGTTCAGAAAAGCACCGTGAGAATGATTAAAGGATTGGAAAAAATGCCTTATAGTAGTGAGATTCAAGGAACTTGATCTATTTAGTTTATCAAAGAGAAGGTTGCGGTTAAGGGTATTCGATCAGTCTACAAGTTCCTATATGGGAAGTGGAAATTTGATAATGGAGGGCTCCTCAGTCAAACAGACAAAGGCATAACAATATCCAATTGCTGGAAAATGAAGCTAGACAAATTCAGACTAGAAATAAGGCATACATTTTGAATAGTGTGGGTAACTAACCATTGGAAGAATTTACCCAGCGTGGTTGTGGATTCTCCATCACTGGAAATTTTTTAATCAAGACTGGATATTTTAGTAAGAGACACACTCTAGTTCAACCACAGTTATTGGACTTGAAGCAGGAATTAAATCAGGAAAGTCCTACAGTTTGTGGTAAGCAGGAAGTTATACTAGATGATCACAATTGGTCTCTTCCGGCCTTTAAATCTATGAATTTTTATTATGCTGTTGCTCTTTTTTTTTTTTTTTAACTTTAAATATGAAGGTCAGCTTTTTTACTTACTGTATAGTTTTGGTGTAAGGGAACCAGATTTACAGAAGTTCAATTGGACCTAATTGCATTTTCAGAAATACATGCTGAATTTAAAACAAAGGCACCGCAAAGCATTACTAATAATCATTGACAACATGAGGCACTTTATTTTCCTTATAGTTATTCTCTTTCTATTTTTCTACCTAACAACTATTTCTATGATTTCTACATCTTGTAATTTTGGTTGATTTTTCAGTTACCCATCCTTACAATATCTTCCCTTGTCAAAACACATCAGTTCCATTTTAACATTTTTACAAGTTGGTGTTTAAATGGTACTTTATAATGTACTAGTAAATGCTTTATAATGTATAATTTTGTAACATGAAGAAGTCAGTAGTGTGATACCGCAAGTTAAATTGTACTTGCATTAGAAGAGGAGGAAAAAAAACTAGCCAAGTTTTAGACATTTCCAAAAATTATCTTTTATTGGACCAACTTCTGTTGGTGAAAAGGACAAGCTTTTGAGCTACACCAGAGCTGCTCTTTAAGTCTGGGAAAGGTACTCAGAGTGTCATAGTTAAATTCACGGTGGAGCAGACTGTTAAGCATAAGACCAACATGGCTACAACACTGCAAACAAAAATTATCTGAAATAGCTTTACTACCTAAAATAATGTCTCTATTCTAACATCAGCCATCTCAAAAGTGTTGTAGTCCCAGCACTGCATTAGTACAATGCCTCTGATTCTAGTCTTTATGGTTAAAAAAAGAAACAACTGGAAATCAAACCTGTTACCAGTCCAGAATGAATATCACCAGCCCTGCACTTCAAACCATGTAATTCTGAGGCTTGGAGAGTTTAAAAGCCAATTGTATAAAAATTGCTTAAAAGTCTGAAATATTAGGTATTTTGAGAGGGATGGATTAGTGAACAGAATGCAGGTGCTATCTGATAAATGTCATTTATCTCAAAGATACCGCCACAACATAAGTTACACAAACTCTGCCACAAGCAAGTGGATTCATATATTTCGATGCCTTCATCTACTGAAATGTAAAAAAAAGCGAAGTTAATTTGCAATTAGTTAACATAATATTACTTCAAGTATTACTCTTCTTTTTTCAACACTGACAACAAGCTCAGCATTGTAAAGAACATACTTTCAGACCAAGAGAGCAATAAGTCAGTAACCTCCAGGCTTGATTACTGCAACTTATATCTAGAAATGAAAACATATGCCCTGAGAAAGCTACAACTGATACAAAAGACAGCAGCTGGTCCACTTAGTAAGACAAATTACGGTGAGCGTATCATCCTGGTATTCTGCTGTCTGCTCTACCTCCCCACTGCGAGGAGTTCAAGTTCTCTGTCCTGACATTCAAAGCCCAGCATGGGATCGTCCGTAGCTACCTCAGATCACCGTTCCCTCAGGCTCAGGACCTCCCACAACAGCTGTGTTCCACTGAAACTGTCAGCAGACTTGTGATCATGAAAGTCAGAATTTTCACAGGCATTGCTAAGTAGGAAGCTCACTTTCTCCAGATCCAGGAATGACTATAAACCTCATCACATTCACAACTATATGCAAATCTCATCTTATTTGGCTCTCTCTCAATAGTCTTCATACACATAAGTATAAAAATAATCTTACTATTTCTCCTACAGCCTGGGATGGAAGAAACAAAGATTGTTATTGTTATTCTATTTTTAAATATGTTGAGGTGTTCAGACACTATGGTGATCAGAACCATACAAGGAAAGAAAGAAAAAGGCAGGCTGGCCAACAAGTCAGCCTGAGAAAAAACAAGACCACCACATAGGGTAGAAACACAGTCAATGCACAAGATTTCCCAAAAGGGTATGTTTACTCACAACCATAGCAGGGAGGAACTATTCTTTGAGATGATACTGTGTTAAAACTATGAGGAATTCCTTAAAACATATTCAACAAACCTCTTTGATATGAGTGAATAAACTTTGCTATGTTTGCTACACCCCAAAGTCTAATTGGGAGGCACTGTGGTCCAGTGGACCGCAGCTGGAACCAGGAGACTTGGATCTATTTCTGTCTCTGCCACTGACCTATTCTGTGAATTTGGGCAAGTCACTTCTCCTTTCTCTCTGTGTGCTTCCCCATATGCTAAAAGGAGATAAAGATACATGGGGCCAGATTTAGAAGGGTATTCAGGTGCCTAATGATGCACATAGGCAGCTAGTGGGATTTTCAAAAGTGCTATAGATACTTAGGAGCTTAAATCCTATTGACTTTCAATGGGAGTTAGGTGCCTAATTTATTTAGGCACTTGTAAATGTCATTAGGTGCCTATCACCTTGGTGAGTCTGGCCCTTGCCCTCCTTTACAAAACAAAGCACTTTAAGGTTTACAGATGAAAAGTACTGTAAGAACCAAGTTTTATTCCTCCCTAACACCCCAAATTTCAAGCCTCAGATTTAAATAAAAACGATATCAAGATTTGTTTGACCAGAGGCCTACCAATATTTTGGGACCCATGGACGATGGCATGGCACCCATATTCCCAATCCCTGAAGGAGGAGCCACATGCAACCGACAAACTGGGACGACAACTCAAACTGACTAGAACTCAGCTTGTTAACTGCAAGAGCAACGCTATCACTGAGAGGTAAGATGTTTAACTCTACTTAATAAATTCTAACTACAAGGGCTGGGCTAGCTAGCTAGGCTAGGTCTCAATATTGCAATACTGTTAACTGAACCTAGCCTTTAACTACTGATTTTTTTAAATTTTGTTTTCAATGTCAAACAAGCCTTTCTTTATTTGAGCTAACTGGCTTATTTGGCACTAATGGACTGTAATGCATTTTACAAACCCCACATTTGGCCAGAAAGAATTAAAGGACAATATTGGGCGCAGGTAGCCCTGCTCTTCCAGCCCTGAAGAGCCTACTCCAACTGGAGGGGTTGAAAAGGGAGCAACCCAGCTCAGCAAGGGGAGGCTGGGAAGGAAGACAGGCCTACCCTGAAGGCTCCTGACAAAGGTGCTGGAGAAGCCTCCCTGAGGGAACAGGTCTATAAGCTGAGCCCTATTGGGGCTGATGGCTTGGTTTCTTTTACCTTGCCTGGGACCAGAAGCTGATGAAGGAAAGCAGTGGTAGGAAATGACCCAGGGAAGGTAACTCAGAGGACCCCCCACACCCTCTCGGAGGCCAAATGCTGCTGATCCTCCTAGGGCCTGGGCTAGGAGGCCCATCACTTCCCCCACCACTGCCCATCACTGCCCCCACTACTGGGTGGGTGCTAACCACTAGGCCTCTGAAGCCCATCAACGACCCTATTACATGGATATTTACAAAAGAAGCCTAAACTCTGACCTTTGAGAAGGCAGGAATGGGGAGTGGACATTCAAAGGTGTGGACACAGGGACTAGTCTCCCAAAATGTGAGCAAAAGACACTAGCTGTGGTCAGTGAGAGTATAGTTCGGAACAGGGGTGGCATCAGCATTTTGTGCCATTCCATCCTTCCATGTGCTCATTCTACTACATACAAGATCAGCCTTAGGGTTTTAGGAAGAGGATACTTTGCATTTTTACAAATATCAGTAATACCATCAGCTTTCTCTCCTGCGTGGAAAGAGAAATCCAGCTTCTTGTGCTGGCTTTAATGTATAATTGTCAACATTTTAAAATTAGAATTAAGTGGACACGCCTGCACATAAATGCATTATTCACCTGTTAGAGAAAATAACAAAAAATTTTCTCCAGTTGTTGGACTACCTAATCCTAAATAACCAACAATATTAACATAACTTAACTGTTCAAAATCCTTCAAATTTAGAGATGTAAGATTTCTCTCAGAATATAAAATTCAACTAGTCTTAAACTTGTGTAGGTCTCTTCTTGCTTATTTACTTCTTCCAATTCTTTATTCTCTCTCTTCTTCCAGTCTATCCATCTTCATGAATTTTCTGTCATTACTCTATAATGCTGTTTTCTTTGAAAAGCTGGTTTTCATTCATACTCATATCCATTCTCTCCGTTCAGGCCCACATTATGTTGCCTCATTGCCTTTCTTCCTCTTGTTCTATACCTTGCACTTCCACAAATTTTCATTTCACTCCCTCACACTTGGTCCTTCCTGCACTCTACTGTCTCCTCATCTTCCTCTAATTCTAATATTTAGCACTTAACAGCACTCTATAAGCATTGATTAATTAATAGTCACATCATCACTGTGAGGATATTAACTATTATCGTCCTCATTTTACAGATGGGAAAAAAATTGACCAACGCCACCACGAAGGGAATTAGTGACAAAGCCGGGATTAGAATACAAGAGTACCTGGCTCCCACTTCCACAAACTGTTTTTCACATAGTCAGAGGTCACACTGAATGCTCAGCAGAGGAGCAATTCAGCTTTTAGCAGCTGGAAGATAATTTGTGGCAAGTCTTCTACCTTCAGTTGCCATTCCACAACCACAAACTGATCTGGAGACTTTCCCAAAAGAGGAAGTAACATGGTCACAAAGGCTAACTGTAGGAGAATTTAAGAAGGACTTGCACAGATGTTACAGCAAAAAAAAAAAAAAAAAATCAGTGACAAACTTTCAACATTAGCCATCAGCTTGTACCACAAAATATTCAAGGCTCAGTAACAAACAGGTCTAATAGCTACTTCTTAAAAAGGATTTGTTTAGCCTTGACATTTATGGGGTCCCAAAACCTGAAGGGGGGACATCTACCCTGGGCCCCAAAGCTTCGTGAGCCCCAAACGAAAAGGAAAATGACTTCAAAAGGACTAGGCTGTGATTACAAATCACTAGCAGCCTTTGTACTTCCAAATGGCTCCTTTATACTGAAAGATCTTCTATGAAGGATAACCCTTCGGAAAAAAGAAACTTTAATATGTTGATACAGGGCTGTCTAGACTAAAATAATTTTAAAGACGTTTCAGTCTAAAAGAGCAATATTGTTTTGACAGTTGGGTAAACAATGCTGAACTTCCATTTATTTGCTTGATATGATTTTTTCCAATTCTTCATACATTTCTGTATTTCCCTTAAGCTTTGGTTTTGATGGCTCTGTACTAATCATAATTTATTTCTCTCAAATTAACTTCCCTCCCCTCCTTGTTCCAATAAGTTTAGAGTAGTATTTATATAAAAGCTACACTGAGCAAGGTTAAAAGTCCTTAAATAAACATAAGAAACCTGCAGTAAAGGATTAAATGTCAAACATTTAGGCACAAGAGAAAATCACAGATGCGCTATCAGTCTTATGACAAATTCCTGAAATGTGAATGTTCTTGCTTTTGTCGGCTCAAATCATTCTTATTTTGGTTTTATACAGAGTTTGATTATTTTTATATTATCTTGTGGTGGATTGTAATTTGTCATATACTCTTATAATTTGGTTAAATTACAGTAATTTTGTTGAATGAAGTTTTTTGTGCAAAGCCCAATTTATTAATTTATTCAGTGTCCATGTAAGGCAATAATTATGTTCTCCCTGGATGAGTGGAGAAGAGTAGGCATTGGGAAAGGGAAGGAAGCCAGAGAGGAAGTGAATAGGACCTTTCAAATATCCACACTTTTTTTTTTTTTCTGTAACTTATTCAACAAAAATCTTAGAGAAAGCTGCTTTGGGAAAATGGGGTTTTATTTGGATTGTCTGATTGTTTACTCCTCCTCCGAACAACCTACATCCGACTTAAATGGTGTTGACTGAACATCTACTGATCTAATTAGCAAAATTACCAGAAACAGCATTGTGAAGAGCAACTAGGATAGCAAAGGGGCTGGAGGAAATTAATGAGAATAAATTAATTAAATGTGTATAGTTTTTATAAAAAGAAGCTGTGGGAAATCTGATTTTGTGGGGAAACATTTTTAATTAATGATGAAGACTTGAAATAATGGATAAAAACTGAAACCAGTTTCAACATAACAAAAAAATTAAATGGTCAGTTCATCTAAGGAGTGGAGCTAAGAAGAGTTACAAAAAGTACTACAAATTATTGTGGCTTAACAAGCACCATCTTGGACTAAACTCAAATGAAAAGCAGTGTAGAACTTGTTAAGCCCTAACATATTTAAAATTTATAATAAAAACATCAAAAATACATTTTTGAGATTCTGTAGAAAAGAATCCTCAGAGCCAAACTCTTATATGTCAGATTTCAATCAAAAGTGCCCATTAAAAGCTAAATAAAAAACACTTGAAATCTATCTCCTAGGGAGCGCAGGGTGAGTGTGAGCAGCCCCAGTCATCATCATATAAGAAAATATGGAAAGCAAAGTCACATTCCCACTTGTAACTTAGTTATTTGAAGATGGTTTCAGATTAATGGTTTTGCCTGGGCAGCATAGCACAGGAATAACCATTTTAAAAAACATGGTATAGAATCCCGCTGATTTACAGAGAATTTTAAGTCACTTAAAAAAAAAAAATAATCATGTTTCCACCTGTTCCAAATTAGCCAAGTACAGGTCTCTCACATCTTACGCGGGGGTTACGTTCCGCGGTCAGCGAGTAAAGCGAAAACCGCGTATAGCCAAAATCCCATTGACTTTAATGGCGGGCGGAATCGTCCGCACTACAGACACAGTACATAAATTGCCTTTTTTCTCTTTTTTGTGTGTTTTTGCCGACCGCACAAAGCCGAAATCGCGCATGTTAAATACGCGTAAGATGCGACAGACCTGTAACTATGTTTAAATAGTTTTGTACCTTTTTTAAATGGTTTTGTTAACCAATTTAAAAATGCAAGTCCAACTTCCTGCATTCCTTTACTCACACAAGTAATCCTATTCATGTGCGCAATCCTTACACTGAAATCAATGTGATCATATGGGTATTAGTTACACGAGAAAAGGTTTGCAGGATCAGTCTCCAGAAATATAGCCAAGACTCACAAAAAGAAGTTATAGTAACTGACAGACACAGCCATGGTTGCACATCTAAAGTAACTTTTCTTTTTATAAACTAATATGCCTCTAGCTTTCCCAGTGGTTGTGTGGAATATAATTACATACTCACTCTAGAAGTATATAATTAGTGTGTCACTGTCTTTTGCATAATCCAGTCTGTAATACAAGTGATAAGAATAGCATTTATTATTTTTGAAACTGCTTGTGCAATGCAGCCACACTGATGTGGTTTAGAAAATCTGACCAGAAACTTTATATAAAGAGGCTCTGCTATGCCCAAAAAGGCTTTTGGTAATATACATCCCTTAATACTTCACATGCAATAAAGAACCTGAAAATTCAGTTTACTGCCTCATTCAGTTCTTAATCAGGAAAAACTCCCAAATGAATAACATGGTGTATTAAATAATTTTAAATAGGTTAGACCTTTTTAATAATTTTCAAATGAATAACACTTTCAGATATTTCAAAAATACATCCTATTAGTCTGCTTAGTTCTATTGTCCTTCATATTCATATTGCACATTTATACCAGATTCTCATTCATACCTGGAGTCTAGTCCTACTTCAGTGAGAGTTGACTTTAATGGGAGTTTTGACATTGTAAATTAAATCCATGCATTTACAAGCATTTTAAAAAAGGAGTGTTAAAGGAATACTGCCCACAAGTTAGCCCTCAGAAGTTCATTTTATCTAGTAGACTTTTTTTTTTTGGCAAGACTTCTTTACAGTTAAATTTTCATGTTTGATTTAAAATGAGAAATGAGTTTTTGATTTGAGCATTACCCCAAACGCTTATAACCCAAACATTGTGCTGGTGCAGGATAGTTAGGAAGTGAAAATGACTGTAAAGTGAAATGAGTGAAAAGTCTATTTTCGTTATCCAATTTGAGTGACAAGCAAGTAGTAAACAAAAGCAAAACACAAAAGGAAAAAAACCCCAAATTTTCCAGTTCTAGTAGTCTGAGTTCTTTAACTACATAAATAAGGATATTCGTTTCTTTAAATATGATTTTTAACCAAAATATGCACCTTTAAGAAAACATGTGAGCGTATTTTACTCTTTATGTATGATATTTCATCTAGTAACCTCATTTACTTAAGGAAACTTGGTACTATAAAGTTGACCATAAGCAACCTCAATCTTTGCATAAGTTCTTTACTAACATTAAAAAAAAAAAAACTTTGTAAAGATACACACACGTGACACAGATGGTTTACATACTTCCATTCTGTAAAGACATTTTTCAGCACCATTTTCAGCCAAAACATTTGAATAAATTTTACTATACTCTGTGTGCCCAACTTGCATCTAAAGGATATTATGAAAAATGTTCTATATTTTGTATTTTCTATCTTGGTCATAAGCTTCCAAAAATATAGGAAGCAATTTGAGTTCTTTATACAGTCCCACATTTTGCTTAAGAAAAACATACATGATCAAATTTGAACTTAAGAAATATTTTGCTTAGGCTATTTACATTAGCCACACTTTGCAGGTTATTTTTCATTATACCTGGCTAAGACACTGGGAGCATGTTCAGGAAGCACTCTTGAGAATCTTTTATTATAAAGTACATATAGTTTCAGATTTTGCTGAAAACAACTTATGTTAAGAAACGAGCAACTGAGAAATCTGTGATCCCAGGAAGATGCTGCCAGGGTGCAGACAAGGTTTTACTTGTTTGCAAGTCCCCTATTACTCACATCTCTGAGCTCAAAGCTCCTGTCTCTCTGGCCTATGAAGTTTACAAGCACCAAAGTTGAAGTACTCCAAAATGAAAGTCAAAGTGATTATCTGCCAAAAAGTAAAAGTAAAATGTAGTAAGTATGACCTAACTGCTGCAAGAGAGCATCGTATTTACATAATGTAAATTTAAGGAGGATGAGACAAATATTACTGTCACAAAAATGTCCTGTAAGAGTTAGAGGACCTGGCCATACATATCCTCCAACTGTTCATATGTTCCGCTTTTGTAAAGCAACTAGTGAAACGACTGACTGCGTCCTCCAGAAATATCAACCCATGACACAACTCACGAAACAGGCTGTTCACTTTAACAGGTTACAACATGCTGTTAAGATGATACGCAGATACTTTAATTTTTTTTAAATATATAACTCCCCTAAAAAAGATCAGGTTACAGAGACTTATCATAAAGGGAAAACTCTGCTCTTTAAAAATCAAGATACAGACTGCTTCTGCAAACTCCATGTAGAGCAAGCAAAACCAGTACAAAAATCCCCTTCTATGTTTTGCTTTCTGCAAACAAATTACCTAGTTAAAATGTTAAAAGAGTACGTACCCACACTGCGGCACATAAAATGCTTCAAACCAGTATGTTCAAATGAAATTTTTTTCTTTAAACTTCAACTAAACAATTTTTTTAGGAAGAGTAAGCCTATGGCAAATGTGTACATATGCATGTAATACCCGTAACAGTGTACATTAAATGCTGTATACATCGCATGTAAACATTTGTGCATTCATGTACACACATTATACATATATGAATATTACAGGTATTAGTGGTCAATACACAAGTGATTTCACAATACCTAATTAACTCATTGCTATACAAAGATCAATAGCTTAATAGGATTTAAATAAAGATTAGAAATTTACAAGGATAGACATATTTGAAAAAAATTAGGGTTGGGTTTTGTTTTGTGTTCTGAACACGAAGGAGGTAAACCCCAATGCTTCAAAGGACAGCCCAAACACTAACTCCTCTACAAACAGGTTATACGCTACAGAATTTCTTGCATCTTCTACTGTCAGTGACAAAATACTAGAGTGGATGGACCATTGGCCTGACCAAGCATGATAATTAATATATGTATACATTTCCTTTTATATATTTCACCTATTCCATAGGTACAACTCGCTTGAAGCACTGAAACTAACCATTCTGAGAACCAGTCACCAGCAGCAGCCACCACAGACAAAGCTAAGGAACTATTAAAGGTGAAACCTGCTCTGGGTATAAAACAGGTACATACTCCTCCAAGAAAAAGATTATATTCTCTGCAGGAGAGGTAGGAGTGTATGTGATCTCAATGTGTGGATGCAATACTGGGTGGTTATGTGGGACTCAATAGGTACAGGTGTATGTGCCCTTGTGTGTATGAGTGGGTGAGTATGCAGGTGATGTATGCAACCCCAAGTGTGTGTAGGTACAGGCTGAACCTCTCTAATCCAGCACTCCCTGGTCTGGCATAGGTACCAACTCCGTGGGTGCTCCGGAGCTGGAGCATCCACGGGGAAAAATTACTGGGTGCAGAGCATCCACCAGTGCCAAGCGCACCCCACCCCCATGGCTCTCGGGTGCTGGCAGCCCTGTGGTTACCAACTCCTCCTCTTCCCTCCCAGCACTTCTGGAGCACCGTGAACAGCTGATTTGCAGCGTTTAAGCTCCGGGATGGAGGGGGAAGACCTGGGGCTGGTGGCGGGGACCCCGGTCTAGGGGCCAGTGGCTGGGACCTGGGGCCGGCATCGAAGCCCCCAGGTGGGGGGCCACGCTGGGCGCCAAGCCTGGGGGTGCTGCCTATGGAGACCCGCGCCTATGGAGACCCGCTGGCACTCTACTTCCTGCGCCTTTGGAGACCCGCTGGCATCCTGCATTGACCTCCCGTGGTTCGGAAAATTCTCTGGTTCGGCACCTGTCAGGTCCTGAGGGTGCCGGACTAGAGAGGTTCAACTTGTACTTACATCCCCGAGCAGCAGAAGTCTATGTGGGTGGGTAGTCACCACTCCCCATCAGCTGCAGCACCACTACACCAACAACTTCATTGAGCATATATGCAAGAGAGTGTATAGGTAGCCCCAAATGTATGCAGGGGAGGGGGAGAATATTAAGGGTTCATGGGACATACTGGTCCACATAGAGGCTACATGGAGGGGGTCGGTATAAGCCCCTGTGTGGGTGTATTACTACCCTCTGCGATAGGGCATGTGGGTGGGAGGGAGAGGCTGCCCCCTGGGTGGATGGCTGGGAGGGGGGGAGGGGGCGGGGTGCATGTGGGGGTGGGTACATGCAGAGAGTGGGTTGCAGCTGTCCCCAGGGGGTGCCTGCAGAAGGTACTGGTCCTGGAAGGGTGCATGTGGGGGAGCCTCAGTAGGTATGGGGAGTGCAGGTGGCACATGGGGGAGGGGCTGCTCCCTGGGGGGTCGTGTGTATGCAAGAGGTGGCTGAACCCAAGGGGGACACATGTGGGGGGGCAGCTGCCCAGGATATTGCTTTCTCTGGGGTGGGGGTACATGTGGGGAGTGGTTACATGTGGAGAATAGGGATGCCTGTCCCCGATGTGGTGAGTACAGGTGGGGGCAAGGGGTGTCTGTCCCGGGGGGAGGGGTACACCGTGGGGAGTGAGGGGTACCTGTTCCCGGGGGGGGGGAGGTACACATGACGGGTGCCTGTCCCCAGCAGAAAGGGGGATGCATGTGCGGGGTGAGGGGTGCCTGTCCCCAGGGGTAAGGGGTACACGAGGGGTGCCTGTCCCCAGGGGGAAGGGGGGCGCACGTGGGGGGCGGGGAGGGCCTGTCCCCGGGCGGAGGGGGGGTGCACGTGGGGGGCGCGGGGTGCCTGTCCCCGGGCGGAGGGGGGGGTGCACCTGGGGGTGCCTAGGGGAGATGCCCGCCCCCGGCTCACCTGCCCGCACGGTGTCGGAGAGGTCGTGCCCGGGCGCGCCCCGCGGGAACTCCTTCAGCTTCCTGGCGCTCAGGCTGAGCCCCCCGGAGCGCGCCGCCTCCTCCAGCGCCCGCTCCAGTGCGCGGCTGAGCGGCAGGTTGTAGCCGAGCGAACCGGCGCCCCCGCCGAGGTGCTGGGGGTGCAGTGCCCCGGCCGCCGCCAGGCCAGCGGGGAAAGGCTGGGACTCGCCTCCCAGCGTCGCCATCTTCCCGGCCGGGCTGCGGCTCGCTGGGTGCGCGGGGGCCGCTAGGGACCGGGCCCGGCCCGCGGTGCTGCCAGGGAGGCAGGGGGCGGGGAGGGCGCAGCACGGCGCGGAGGCGGCGGCTGCCGGGACGAGCGCTCCGTCTGCCAGGCGACGCCGGGCCCAGCGCGCATGTCCCGCCGGCTGCCCCCTCCTCGGGGCCCGGCCCCGCTCAGGCAGCACCGCGGCGGCCCAGCGCCACCTGCCGGCAGCAGCCTGGCGAGCCTGCCCCGAGAGCCTGCAGCGCGGCCCACCTCCCCCTGCCCGCCCTAGGGCACCCCCCTCATTAACCCTGTGTGACATATAAACACGTGCCTGTGACTAATCTGAGCGCCGGAGTTCAGCGCAGCCCAGGCAAGGAGCTGCCTCCAAAGCGGCTTCTCTGCACCCCTGTGCAAGTGTTCAGCCCTATGGCCAGCCCCACAGCCGCTGAAAACGTCAGGCCAACTGCCACCCCTCTGGCCTGTGCCTTAGAGGCAGTACAGGAGGTGTAGCACTGGGAGGGTCACTCTGAACAAAGGAGATTTGGGGGCAGAGGTAATCAATTATTTTTTGTCAAGGTCCAAATTTCTTGGTCAAGGTATTGTCAAGGTCTGGACTCCAGAGAAAATAATACAAAAATAATAATTATAAGTAAATAAAAAGAGTTCACTCTCCATTAGAAAGCATCTGATGGTCCAGATTTGNGGGGGGGGGAACCCTTCTGGAAATGTAAGAAATATCTACGCTACAGTCAGGGCCGGCGCTCCCATTAGGCGACCTAGGCGGTCGCCTAGGGCGCTGCTATTTTGGGGGCGCCTGCGCCCCCGCCGCCCGTATAAATTTGGGGGCGGGGCCTTCCGCCGCCGCTGTTGGGGGCGGGATTTCGGGGGCAGGACCTGCCGCCGCCTAGGGCGCCGGCAAAGCTGGCGCCGCTACTGGCTACAGTGCTGTAGGTATGCCATTGTAGGTGCTGTAGTGTAGACATGCCCAGAATCAAAACAGTTTAAGGCCAGAAGCTGAGACCACCAGATCGTCTAGTCTGGCCTCCTGGCAGTTTAAGACCAGACGGGTCAGACCAGCACCACCCAGGATCTGCACACTAATCCCAACAACCGAAATTAGACCAAAGTATTACAGCCCACAGGAGACTACACTGTTATGTAGCATAGGTAGAGAATGACTCCACAAGGAAGGAATAGCTGTCCACTCCTCCAAAATAAGGAAGACTTGCAACACTAAAATAACCAAGACATCCAACTTCGTTAGTTTAGAGAGAGGTTTGCTTCAGTAAGTAATAATTACAAAAACATAAATACCAAGTTTGTTAGTTAATAAAACCTAAGCATGAAAAAGCATGGCAGTGATAATCAGTGTGGTTCTCATTGATAACACTTTTCATTAAAGTGACTACACTTAATCTTTTAAAAATGTATACATTTATATTACACCATTGCAGGGGACTGGGGCAACAGCAGCAGTTGTTTAAAAAGGCAGCAGCAGCATGGAGAGGGATGTTATGTATGCTAGATAGCTTCTCAAAAGGGAGCATTAAGGAACTTTGAAAACACTACTTTTAGGAAGTGCTTGATGAGAGAGGATTGTGTATGTGGAGGAAGGAATAAAGCCTAAAAGTTGAACTGGCATCTGTGTACAGCAGAAATGGTTCCTCAAAATCAGGGCTAGTTAGGACAAGTTGTTTAGATAAGGCCTCTTTAATGCTCTGGAAGCCATTTTCACAGGCCTCTGTCCCTATCACCTTTTCCAACTTTCCCTTCTTGATAAAGTCTGTTATTGGAGCAACAATGTCGCTAAACCTCTTTACAAATCTACTATAGTAGTTGGCTAGGCCAATAAAAGATTGGACCTGTTTTTTTGTTTTAGAGACAGGCCAGCTTTTTATGGTTTCTACTTTTGAGGGTTCAGGGCTAACCAACACGTTGCCCACCCTGTGACCCAAGTATGACACCTCTGAGGCTTCCATCTTACATTTAGAAACCTTAACAGTTAAGTTAGTCTCTCAAAGCCTTTGCAACATATTTCCCACATGGTTTATGTGGTCTTGCCAAGAACCGCTGTCCACTGAAGATGGCTAGATCATCTATGTACGCCCTGGGAAAAGATTCCAAACCCTGTAGGACTTAATTTATAAGCCTCATGAATGTGGCTCCTGAATTTTGCTATCCAAACAGTAAGACTTTGAATTCATACAGGCCAGACTCCACTATGAAAACAGATTTTTCTTGGAAGTCAGTATCTAAGGGAATTTCCCAGTGTGCTTATGAACTTCGCTACCCCCCACCCCCCAGTGTATCTAGCAAATCTTCTATTCTGGGCATGGGGTAAGGGTCAGGTTGTGTGATAGCATTCAGCTTCCTATAATCCATGCAAAACCTCAAGATTGTGTCCTTTTTGAGTACCATAACAATAGGGGATGTCCATGGGCTTTTAGATCTAGTAACTATTCCCATGGATAACATGCTTTCTTCCTCCTCCTCCTCTTGAATCTGCTTTTGCATTTCTCCCTTGGCTCTGTATGCCCTTCTAGGAGCTGGGCGAGGACCTGTAGTTTGAATGGAGTGCATTAGTATGTCAGTCAGTTCTGGCTGGTTTGAGAATGTCTGCCTGTGGTGCCTCCATGAAGCTAACTTCTCATTCTTTTGGGCTGGAGTTAAATCCTCTCCCATTTCAATGGTTTCCAGCTGCAATTCCTCTCTGCTCTCTGTAATGATATCGACCAAAGGCATAGACTAAGTCTCTTCTTCAGCACAGTAAATCATGTTTACAGTTATCACCCTCTTCTGGTAAGCCTTCAACCTATTAATATGCACTATTTGCATATCCTCTTCACATTACATGTAACTTCATTAATTCTCTCCACTACCTCATAAGGTCCATTCCAAATACCTTGCATCTTATTCTTTCTCACAGGACCTAGTGTAAGCACCACATCTCCAATTTCAAATGCTCTTTCCTCAGTATGCCTAACATACCAAGCCTTCTGAGCTTCCTGACTTCTCTCAAGATTCTGCTGAACCAGATCCATTATGTCTTGCAAGCTTTCTTTAAATTGTGACACAAATCACTGGCTCTTCTGTCACCTCAATCATGAATCAGATCTAGGGGTCCGCTGACCTGCCTCCCATAAAGTAGCTCAAAGGGAGCAAATCCTGTAGATTTTTGGGGTACACTTCTATATACACACAACAAATATGGCAACAAGACGTCTCAGTCATTCTGGCACCTGTCCACATACATTTTTAGCATAGCCTTCAATGTTCATTAAACCTTTTTATCAAACCATGGGTCTCTGGATGGTAAGGGACAGCTTTTAGGCGCTTTACTCCACACATTTCCCACAGCTGCTTAAATACAATCGGCATAAAATTGGCACCACAGTCTGACAAATTTCCTTGGGAAAACCCACTCTGCTAAAAATAGTAAGTACTGTAGCCACTGTCTCTGGCTCAACCTTAGGCAAAGCTAGAGCTTCAGGGTATCTGATGGCAAAATCCATCAACACCAGAATATACTTCTTTCCATTCCTGGAAGACTTAGGGAATGGTCCCACAATAGCCACAGACATTCTGGCAAATGCCTCCCAGTAATGGGTAATGGCTATAGAGGTACCTTCTTAGGACCCGTAAAGCCCTTGTGCTTCTGACACAAATCACAGATTCTGCAGTACTCCCTCACTGTTTCAAACAGGTAAGGCCAATAGAAAATTTGCTTCAACCTTTCACAAGTTTTTTCTATGTCCAGATGTCCTGCAAAGGAACCATCATGAGCCAACTTTAACAAAACACTTCTATATTCCTCAGGCATCACAAGCTACTTGCAGATCTTACCATGAGGCTGCTTTTTCCCTGTAGGAGGTTCTCTGTACAGCAAGCCATCTTGCATGACAAATCTGCCTATTCCTTCCCCCACTGAGGTGAGGTTCTGGGCATCAATTCTGGCCCTTTCTAATGAAACACCCTCTTGTTTGGCCTTAATAAACTTCTTCTGAATTTCACCTAAATTCAGAGCCACTTCAGGCACAGTCTCAACTGGCACCAGCTGAGAGATATGCTTTGTTCACAGATTCCCTCATTATCACAAGTTACGGTATCCATATCAGAGCCATATTTCCTTTGTGACCTGGTTATGACATTGACATTGCTAGTCGCAACTACAGTATCACTTCCAATCAAAACATCTGCAGGGAGAAGTTCCCTAACTCCAACTATCATATCACCCCTAAAATCTTCCCACTCTAAGTGGATTTTTGTTAAGGGCACCTTTGCCATATGCTCAGAAAGTGCCACCAGGCTCACACTTCGATCTGGCAAATAATTCTCCTACCAGACTAATTCCTTTTTAACCAAGGTAATGTCTGAGGCAGAATCTCTCCATCCAATAACCACAATCCCATTGACCCAGGCACTCTTTAAGAACTCCTCATTACCCCTCCATGTCTCAACCCTAACATAATTAGTGAGGCTACACTCCTTCCTCCCATCGGGGATTACTAAAGTGGTACATTAACACCTGCAGTGTTCGTGTTTGGACTCAAGCTAGCAGTGTTAGCATTTATATGGCTAGTCTGTACTTCTATATTCTAATTGATTTTGGTTGGGGTGTTGCTGGTTTGGGGATGTTTTTGTCCCTACGGTTTGGACAATTTGGCTTTATATGGTCAACAATTCCACACGGGTGGCATGTAAGTGGTTTTCCTCTGGGGAGAGCAGTTTTAAATTCTGGGTTTGTGTAAGATTTTCTAACAAAATTGGGGCTAATCTCATTCTTGAATGCATCCTCCCTCTTAAACTGATGAATAGGAATTGTTTTTCCTTGAGGCTTATGCCTTCCACGATTTCTATTCTCTGCAAAAGCACCTGAAATTTCTGCAGCTTTCAAAATGGTATCAGGGTTTTTAATCACACACTTCAGCTCTGATATGATCAGGTAGGGTGACCAGATATCCCGGTTTTATAGGGACAGTCCCAATTTTTGGGTCTTTTTCTTGTATAGATTCCTATTACCCCCCGCCCCCATCCCGATTTTTCACATTTGCTGTCTGGTCACCCTATGATCAGGTGCTATTTCAAGAAGCTGTTTCATAGCAAATAAATCAACCACTTTAACAAAACTATCATAAGCCTTTGCCCCCTTAATCCACCTTTTTATATACCCAAGCCATTTATGAACAGTCTCAACATAGATAACATTATCAGATAGACTGATGTTTAGAAATGTTAAGCTATCAGACTCAGTAGTAGCTTTAAATCTTTGCAATACAGTTTCTTTAAACTTTACATAATTCAAAGCATCATTTAACTCCATTTCATTAAATACATTTCTTGCCTTTTCAGTCAATCTGGTGAGGAGAACAGGCATTTTTCTCTCATCTGGAATTTGATGAATATCACAGTCTTTCAAATACAGAAATTCCTCAACATCGAAATTATCCTTATAAATTGGACAAATCCTTGATGTTGAGAGGAGAAGAACTTCCAGGCAGTGACAGACCATTTTTCCTTCCAGGACTTGGAGTTGGAGTCTAACAGTTTCCATCTCAGCTTGCAGCAGTTCCATATGTCTCCTGTGAGATTCTCTCTCTCTCTCTCTCTCTCTCTCTTCAGCTTCTTTTTCCAGCTGGACCAAGGCTTCCTTCTCTTGCATTCAAAGTTCTGCCATTTCTCTCTCATGCTGAAGATGCTGGCTCTCTCTCAGGGCTTGTGGTTTGATTGCTTCTGTGAGAGGGGCAGACCGAGACCCTGATCTCTGGTCACTTTCCATGAGCAAATCTCTCATTTTCTGATCTGAGGTGTCCCCTTTAAGTGTTATTTCTCTATCTTTGCATAGTTGTTTCAGCTCTTTTGTGTTCATAGCCTCATATGATCATGGATCACTCATTGTGACTAACTTTAACCTTTAACACTCTCAGTATCACATTTTAAATTTGGAATAGTATGGGGTTCTGATCCAAAACCCAAATGATCTGGTTCTGTGGATCCTGCCAACTATGCCAGTGTGACCCAAGGATAGCCCACACTGAAAATGACAAGGTCAGGGCAGATTGCAAAAAGGAGAGCAGATTCTCCCAAAACCCAAAACTGATGGTTAACACTGTAGTTGGATTCACCAACCAGTCACAAACTGTGCTCCTGATCCCCCACACTGAATATCAAGAAGCTGGGGGTGAACAGAAATCACACAGTCCCCTCTATTGCATTCCAGTCTCTGGCTGCCAATCAGTAAATAGGTCCAGTAAAGTGAGAAGTTATTTAAAACTCTATTCACTATACAAAATGTTCTTCTGATCCCCAAATTAATACTAGTTTGGATCTTACCCAAAACACCATGCTGCCAGCCAGTCCTTTAGTATCTAAAACTAAAGTTTTATTATAAAAGAAAAAGAACAAGAAGAGAGTTGTTAAATGGTCAAAGCAATCAGATACATACATATGACTTCAGAGTCCATATATCAGGTTTTTAGGAGCATTGGTGACTTTGCTGGCTTGTAAAGTCCCTCTGGAACACATCCAAAGCTTGGAGGGGGGGGTCTATAAGTCCTTTGTTCAAAGCTTCAGTTTGTAGAGAAGTTACTCAGAGGTAAAAAGCAGGATTGAAGACAAAATGGAGACGATGCAGCTGCCTTTTTATATCCTTTGCCATGTGGCTTGTACATCCTCTGTCCCAAACACAAACTCACAGCACATGGGCATAGAAAGGTACTTGGAGTCCCCTGTCCCTACATATCCTGCTGACTCATAGATGTAGCCCTCTCAATAAGTTCATGGTACAGATGATTGCTCTTGATGGGCCATCAAGCAGGTTGGACAATGCTGATGCCAATCTGTCTGGGGAGTGTCACCCAGATGCACAGCACAAGTTTGAGATATCAATATACCACACATATTTATAACCCATGATACAAAGATGATACATACATATAAACAAGCTTATCGTGTTTAGCAAATTATAACTTCTCCACTGAAACCTTACATGGCATATCTTGTATAAGATTCATTACAATTTTGTAATATTGGTATCAATAATATTATAAATGGTCATCCATATACCATACAGCGTCACAACTTCCTTATTAACTGTCTCCACATCATTCATGATTTTGTAGCCCTCTATCATATTGCTCTTTAGTTATTTTTTTTCCAAGCTGAACAGTCCCAGACTTTTTAATCTCTCCTCATATGCAAGCTGTTTCATTCCCCAATAATTTTTGTTGTCCTTCTCTATACCGTTTCCAATTCCAATATCTCTTTTTTTGAGATGGGTGACCAGAACTGCATGCAGTATTCAATGTGTGGGTGGATTTATATAGTGGTATTATAGTTTCTATCCAATTATCTATCCCTTTTCTAATGGTTCCTAACATTGTTAGCTTTTCTGACTGCCGCTGTACATTGAGCAGATGTTTTCAGAGAACAATCCACAGTGACTCCAAGATCTCTTTCTCAAGTGGTAGCAGCTAATTTATATCCTATGATTTTCTATCCATAACTGAGATTGTGTTTTTCATTTATCAACATTGAATTTTATCAATCATTTTGTTGCCCAGTCACCCAGTTTTGTGAGATCCCTTTGTAACTCTTCTCGGTCTGCTTTGGACTTCTCTCTTTTGAGTCATTTTGTATTGTCTGTAAATTTTGCCACCTCACTGTTTACGGCTTTGTCCAGACCATTTATGAATATGTTGAACAGCACTAGTCCCAATACAGATCCCTGGGGGACACTATTTACCTCTCTCCACTTTGAAAACTGACCATTTATTCCTACCTTTAATTTCAAGTCTTTTAACCAGTTACTGATTCATGAGAGGATCTTCCCTCTTATCTGCATGAGTGCTTACTTTGCTTTAAGAGCCTTTGGTGAAGGATGTTCTCAAAGGCTCTCTGAAAGTCAAAGTATACTATATCCACTGGATCACCTTGTCCACATGGTTATTGATCCTCTTGAAGAATTCTAATAGATTTGTAAAGGGAAATCATGCTTCACCAAAGACCTGTTGACTCTTCCCCAACATATCGTGTTTATCTATGTATCTAATAATTCTGTTCTTTACTACTGTTTCAGCCAATTTGCCTGGCACTGAAGTTAGGCTTACGGGCCTATAATTGCTAGGATGGTCCTCTGGAGCCCTTTTTTTTTTTAAATGGTGTTACATTAGCTATCCTCAAGTCATCTGGTACAGAAGCGGATTTAAGTGATGGATTACATAGCACTATTAGTAGTTCTTCAATTTCATATTTCAGTCCCTTCAGAACTCTTGGGTGAATACCATCTGGTCCTGGTGTTCATCAATTTGTTCCAAAACCTCCTCTATTGCTACCTCAGTTTGGAATAGTTCCTCAGATCTGTCACCTAAAAAGAATGGCTCAGGTGTGGCAATCTCCTTCACATCCTGTGCAATGAAGACCAATGCAAAGAATTCATTTAGCTTCTCTGTAATGTCCTTGTCTTCCTTGAAGGCTCCTTTATAGCACCTTGATTGTCCTGTGGCCCCCCTGAGTGTTTGGCAGGCTTCTTGCCTCTGATATACTTAAATTTTTTGCTGTTCACTTTTGAGTCTTTTGCTAGATACTCTTCAAATTCTTTTTTCGCTTGCCTAATTCTACTTTTACGCTTCACTTGCCAGAGTTTATGAGCCTTTCTATTTTTCTCATTTGGATTTGACTTCCAATTTTTAAAGGATGCCTTTTTGCCACTAGCCATTTCTTTTACTCTGTTTAGTTGTGGTGGCACTTTATTGAACCTTTTACTATGTTTTTTAATTTGGGATATACAGTTAAATTCAGACTCTATGATGGTGTTTTTTAAAAGTTGCCATGCAGCTTGCAGACATTTCAGTCTTCTGACTGTACCTCTTAATTTCCACTTAACTAGCCTCCTCATTTTTGTGTAGTTCCCTTTTCTGAAGTTAGATGCTACTGTGGTGGGCTTCTTTGGTATTTTCCCTCCCACAAGGATGTTAAATTTAATTATATTATGGTCACTATTACCAAGCAGTTCAGCTCTGTTCATAGAATCATAGGACTGGAAGGAATCTCAAGAGGTCTTCTAGTCCAATCCCCTGCACTCAAGGCAGGACTAAGTATTATCTAGACCACCCCAACAGATGTTTGTCTAACCTACTTTTAAAAAACCTCCCATGACAGAGATTCCACAGCTTCCATAGGCAATTTGTTCGAATGCTTAACTACCCTGACAGAAAGTTTTTCCTAACATCCAGCCTAAACCTCCTTTGCTGCAGTTTAAGCCCACTGCTTCTTGTCCTATCCACAGAGGTTAACAAGAACAATTTTTCTCCCTCCTCCTTGTAACAACCATTATCATGTCCTCCCTCAGTCTACTCTTCTCCAGACTAAACAAACCAAATTTTTTCAATCTTTCCTCATAGGTCATGTTTTCTAGACCTTTAATCATTTTTGTTGCTCTTCTCTGGACTTTCTCCAATTTGTCTACATCTTTTCTGAAATGTGGCACCCAGAACTGGACACAATACTCCAGCTGAGGCCTTATCAGTGTGGAGTAGAATGGAAGGATTACTTCTGTTTTGCTTGCAACACTCCTACAAAGGCCCCGTCCAGACTACCCGCCCGGATCGGTGGGTAGACATCGATCCCCGAACGCGCTACTTCGAACTCCGTCACTCCAGTAGGGCGAGCGGAGTTCGCGGAGTCGACGGGGGAGCCGCAGCCGTCGATCCCGCGCTGCTAGGACGCGAGGTAAGCGCGCCAAATTCGAACCAAGATACTTCGACTTCAGCTACGCTATTCTCGTAGCTGAAGTCGCGTATCTTAGTTCGATCCCTGCCCCTAGTGTGGACCAGCCCTAATACATCCCAGAATGATGTTTGCTGTTTTTGCAACAGTGTTACACTGTTGACTCATATTTAGCTTGTGATCCACTATAACCCCTAGATCCCTTTCTGCAGTACTCCTTCCTAGGCAGTCATTTCCCATTTTGTATGTGTGCAACTGATTGTCCCTCCCTAAGTGGAGTACTTTGCATTTGTCCTTATTGAACTTCATCCTGTTTACTTCAGGTCATATCCTCAGTTTGTCCAGATCATTTTGAATTATAATCCTATCCTCCAAAGGACTTGCAACCCCTCCCAGATTGGTATAATCCGCAAACTTTATAAGTGTACTCTGTATGCTATTATCTAAATCATTGACGAAGATATTGAAGAGACCCAGATTCACCTATTGGACCATAGGTGAATCCCCTGTGTGGATGCTCTCATTTAGAATTAAAGTGGCCTTAATAATTAAGATAAATCAAATTATCGCCACTTTAATTCTGACTCAGAGTGTCTACATGGGTTCAATGCAGTTTAATCAATATATTAATTGATATATTTTTACTTTAGCAAGGCTTTTGATACTGCCTCACATGACTTTCTCATCAGCAAACTAGGGAATTATGGCCTAGACAAACCTACTATAAGGTGGATGCACAACTGGTTGGAAAAGTGTACTCACAGAGTAGTTATCAATGGTTCACAGTCAAAAACTGGAAAGGCATATCAAGTGAGATCCCTCTGGGATCTGTCCTGTGTCCAGTTCTATACAATATCTTTATATAGGATATGATAATGGCATACTGAGTACATTTATAAAGTTTGCAGATGATACCAAGCAAGCACTTTTGAAGAAAAGGATTAGAATACAAATGGTAGAGGCAAACTGAAGAAATGGTGTAAAATAAATAGGATGAAATTCAATAAGGACAAATGCAAAGCAACACACATATGAAGGAATATATCATATCTGCTGCTTCCCCCTGTCCACAAGGCTTGTCACCCTGTCACAGAAGCATATTAGGTAGGTGTGACATGATTTGTTCTTGATAAATCCATGTTGACTGTTACTTATCACCTTATTATCTTCTAGGTGCTTACAAATTGATTGTTGGATTATTTGCTCCATTATCTTTCTGGGTACCGACATTAAGATGACTGGTCTATAATTCCCTGATTTGTCCTTATTCCCCTTTTTATAGATAGGTATTACAATTGCACAAATACAAAATGGGAAATGACTTCCTATGAAGAAGTATGGCAGAAGAGGATCTGGGGGTTACAGTGTGGATCACAAACTGAATATGAGTCAACAATGTAATACTGTTGCAAAAAAAGCAAAACATCATTCTGAGATGTATTAGCAGGAGTGTTGTAAGCAAGACACAAGAAGTAATTCTTCCACTCTACTCAGGCCTCAACTGGAGTACGGTGTCCAAATCTGAGCACCAGACTTCAGAAAAGACATGGACAAATTGGAGAATCTACAGGGGAACAACAAAAGTGATTAAAGTCTAGAAAAGATGATATATGATGAAAGACTGAAACAACTGGGTTTGTTTAGTCTGGAGATGAGTAGACTGAGGGGGGACATGATAATAGTCTTCAAGTATGTAAAAAGTTGTTGTTATAAAGAGGGTGATAAATTGTTCTCCTTATCCAATGAGGTCTTGACAAGAAGTAATGGACTTAAATTACAGCAACGGAGATTTAGGTTAGACGTTAGGAAAAACTTTCTAACTATAAGGGTAATTAAGCACTGGAACAAATACCTAGGGTAATTGTGGAATTTCAGTCACTGGAGGTTTTTAAGGACAGGTTAGACAAACACCTGTCAGACACGGTCTAGATAATAGGTCATCTAGTCCAGTCCTCTGCACTGAGGCAGGACTATTGAGTTGCCTTCCAGTCCTTCATTTCTATAATTATATGTACTGTATTTAGGGCTTGTTTTGTTTAGTACAAATAAATGTTATATGCTGTTGTATGTTTGTTTAAACTTCCCATTACCATTCTAATGCTGCTTGACACAAATCATAAGCAAAACGTTAATTATCTAGTAAATAAGCAATATTAATTCACCATTTTCTAGCACACGAAAAATGTACAGTTAATTAATAATCTGAAAATATTAATCTCTATAATCTCTTACATAAATGTATATAGTTATAGTATACCCTCCTAGATAGCAAAAAGATGTACCAGATCTAGTGTAAAGGCTCTATTTAGTTGTAAATCAACATATTTTAAAGGTTATATCAACCAATAAGAATATAGAATTTAGACTATAACAAGTATAAATGGAGAGGTTTATTAAAATTGATGATTTAAATCAAGACTTTCCACTTGGTGAATTAAACCATGATTTAAATCGCCTTGATTTAAATTAATCCACCATTCTGGCAAGCACAAAGTTGCATATAACCACCTTTGCGCCTCCCTTTATCACTCTCCTGGACTGCATCTTCTGGACTGCTCCTTCTGAGAAAATCAGCACAGAATGACACCCAAACACTCTAGTACAGCTGCAGTCTATATAACCCAAACATCCAGAAATGGAATAGTCACATGAAATGTTCCAGTGACCTTAACATGGCATAACTACCAAGAAACACAGCCCTGCCTGTTTTAAGTTAGAGAAAGACAAAGACTCAGCTTGTTTCAACATAAGCCGTTAATATCTAAAGTAACTATAATAGTCTTGCACCAATGAAGCATATAGACAATATCTGGGACTGGGACTGGGAAGCATATAGACAATGTCTGGGACTGTTCAGCTTGGAAAAGAAATAACGGGCAATATGATAGACATTTTAAACACTGTTTTGTATCTAACACCAATATGTGCAAAGGCCCTGATCCTGCACACGCTTATATACCTATTTAACTTTAAGCACATTCGTCCCATTGATGTCAACACCAGCAAGAAATTGGCCAACACTGATGACTAGATAGGGATTATTAGCTATGCTGAGGAGCAGTTTTAGGCAGGCCGCTCAGGAAAAGATGGGGAGGATCAGTATTTATAATTACAATTACAATAATTAAAAAGGCATAAAATTGTATGTATTTGATTGTCTTCCCACCCCAAGATTGTAAACTCTTCTGAACAGACAGCCTGATTCTGCTGTTAAACAGTGTAAATTGGGTGTAATTCCACTGAAGTCAAGGGAGTTATACCAGAGTAAAGCTGGTGCGAGTAAAGTCAGAATCAGAAACATTTATGTTGGTACAGTGCCTATTACAATAGGACTCCAATATTGGTCAGGGCCTCTGGATGCTACCATAATATAAATATTAAATATAATTATCTCAATCTATTGCTAATTTACAGGATCAGGAGTAGTAAGCGTGTTTGTCATTCTTTTCTGTTCTATGTGCTGCAACAGGCACTCTCCAACTGCAGATTATTACCTGTAATTTAGGGCAAGGCAAACACTTATTATTTGCATAGCATTGGTCCTTAAAGGCCCCAGTCATGGCTCAGGGCCCCACTATGCTAGGCACTGTACAAAAAGATAATCTCTGCCCAAAAATGCATGTGAGTAATCCTACACACATACATAAGTGCTTGCAGGTTTGGGGCTTGACTGTGTAGCCTGAATTAAATAACATAACATTGGGAAATAGGACATAAGTAATAAGCTCCCTTGGGAAGAAGTAGAATTCACTGGTTCTAGTAACAGTGACTACAAAAGACAATTCAAAACTTTCTTAATTTGTATTGGACAACTCCAGGCTCTTGCAGTGCTGGGGCACTCCTCTTCCTTCAAATAAACACTGCAAGACTGTGCAATACGTACAGAGTGAGAGGTTTTTCCACTTGCTGGTGGATATGGTTACAGCCTGATCTTTGAGATTTGACAATACAGAGAGATACAATTGGTTAAAGGATGAAAAATGTCATGGGAGCAGGGAGTATGCACTGTGTACATGTGGTTTGTCAGTCATTGTCTCACTGAGGGTATATTTACACTGCAATAAAAGATTGCGGCACCAAGTGGAGTCCAGGCTCAGGGACTCGCCCCCTTTACAGGGTCCCAGAGCCCAGGCTCCAGCCCAAGCCTGAATATCTATGCTGCAGTTTTATAGCCTTGCAGCCCAAGACCTGTGAACCTGAGTCAGATGACACAGACCAGCCACGGGGGTTTTCTTGCAGTGTAAACATACCCTGAGACCCTCCCCCTTCATGTGGGTCAGAGCTCAGGCTCCTGCCCAAGCCCAAACATCTACACTGTTATTTTTAGCCCTGCAGCATGAGCCCCGCAATCCCAAGTCAATTGACCTGGACTCTGAGACTTGGTGCCATTTTTTATTGAAGTGTAGACATACCCTGAGGGTCTTACCCTGCGAGTTGCTGAGCCTCTGTTTGCCAGAAGCTGGGAATGGGTGACAGGAGAGGGATCACTTGATGATTACCCTTCTGTTCATTCCCTCTGCAGCATCTGGCACTGGCCACTGTCGGAAGACAGGATAATGGTCTAGATGGGCCATTGGTCTGACCCAGTATGGCTGTTCTTATGTTCTTATAACCTTTAGTTAGAGAACTCATGAGGGAGGTGGGGGACCTTCTTTCAAGTCCCCCCTCGGCCTGATGAAGAGAAGAGATCTGAACAGGGATCTGCCACCTTTCATGTGAGTGCTGTAGCTGCTGGGACATGGGATATTCTGATGTGGCACCCCTCCATCTCTCCTATTGAAGTTGTTCTATTTTAATAAATAATTGAATAATTAAATATGAATTGGGCCAGAGAACAAGTGAGAATCACTCTATCGCTTAGTGGTTAGAGGTGGCAGATCCCTCTTAAAAGCGCTTCTCCTCATCAGGCAGAGCAGGGGAAATGAATGGGGGGCTCTCCCACATCCCAGAGGAGTGCCAGAACCACCAGGCTAAAGGTTATCCCCTGGCTGATTTGCATGGAGTTAGGCAGCCTGTGAGCACATCTACCAGACTGAGCCCTGCACACAACTTAGGGGAAGATAGATGCTCGTCTGCCTACATTGGGGGTTAGTAGGAGAGACAGGCACCTCCCTGCAGCCCAGACTTGGGTATGGTACTCTGGGAGAAGGGCAAGGCTTAGCACACACAACCCTCACTGGCCTCTCCCATTGCTAGCTTGTGCAGCCCCCGCCTAGCATGCTGGCTTTGTGGAACACAATCTAAGGCACTTTTCTCTCTCCACTCATCGTATAGGGAGCTAGGTGTCTAACGGAGGCTTTGTGGATGGCAGCGTTGTTACTGTGATTTTCTAGGCACCTAAAAGTTAGGTGCTGCAATGCTAAGTGTCACAACGCCTAAGTCTCTTTCTGGATCCGGTCCTTACTGACATCTTAGGACTACTCTCCACGACCCTCTTCCAAAGCCTCCACCTGACTTCCCCTTTTGTCTTCTAATTTCATCTGTGCCTTTTTTCATGCTACTGCCTGTGTCTGGAATTTTTTCTCTCTCACTACTCATCAAGCGATCTCTCCTGCTAACCAGTGGAAATCCAAATTCTTGTTTTTCCACAAGATCTTTTAATGACAGTAATGGAGCATTTAAAAGGTATAGCTAAACTAAGTGGGGGAAAAGAGCACAAAAACTTGTTATTCCACCTATGCCTTATCTGTGTTCAATATTTGTATATAAAACATTGAGCAGTCTGTATTGTCTGTACTATATTTAGCAGCTGGGGCAGGGACTGCTTTCCAGTGTGTTGTGTACAGCCCTGAACACATTGTTATTGTTAGAACACACAAGAAGTAATCCAGGCTACTCCTATTCAGGGATTCCTAGTAAAGGAAATAGCAGCAGGGTAAGGGTTTGGTTGGCTACACTGGCATAAGGCATTCAATGAACGGGTTCTCTCACTTGTCATTCATGAACATTTTCATGCAACTGAGTTAGATAAACAGATGTTAAGTTTCTCAAGTTCCCCTAAACATATTTGTGCACATTCCCACATGTTCATGGGATGAAGGAGGTTATACGCCTTCCCTGTTTCAGTGGGCCCTCATATAAAGATGTCTAGAAGAGGGGAGGAACAGCTAGCAAAACAAATGAAACAAATGCTCCTAATACACTGAAGCAGCATAATATCAAATTCACTATTCACCCATGCAGACAAGGTATTAAATATTGTGCATCACAAGCAGGCTGGAGCTAGAGATGACTTAAATAGAAAAATTTAGAGATAAGAGAAGTAGAGTCAGTATGCAAATCGGTGCTCTACGTGTGCCTCCTCAACAGTTACCAAAAACCCTTTCTAACTCACACCATGCATGCAAAACAATCATTGCTTTTCTCATCTTATTTAATTAACAAATTGTGTCAGTCAGGCTTGCAACTGAAATGCAGACCGATTTTTATTCTTAAAAGATTCCCTCTCCCCCACCATATTGATTTAGCATCCATACTAATCAATGAGAATTCGGATTTCCACTACAACAACTGTGTTACATGATGTTTCAGACTTTCTGTTCTGAAGTCACCTTTCGTCCTGTGTTAAATATCTTACTAAGTTTTCTTGGTTTACATCAACTACAGGTCAAACAAACGCAGAGTCGCAACATTCCAATTGGTCTTCATCATTCATGTGTTTCATCTACAGCCCGTTAGCTCTAGCACAAGCCATATTCATGTTCACCTTACCATTCTATGCATCCGATGAAGTAGGCTGTAGCTCACGAAAGCTTATGCTCAAATAAATTTGTTAGTCTCTAAGGTGTCACAAGTACTCCTGTTCTTTTTACCAAAGAGTGGCATTTGAATGAGTTATGAGTGCTGTCCACTTCTGTAGCAGTTTGAATAGCTTCTTTTTATTCTCGCTCTTAAACACACATTATTTTAAGCAGTGAATTCTAGAATATGGACAGAGTCCGGGCCTAGTCCGGCAAGTTGCAGAGCATCCTTAACTCTTTGTGTCCCTAGGCTCTGTTTGTCAGAGGGTGGAGATGGATGGCAGGAAAGAGATCACTTGATCATTGCCTGTTAGGTTCACTGCCTCTGGGGCATCTGGCATTGGCCACTGTCAGAAGAAAGAATACTGGGCTAGATGGACCTTTGGTCTGACCCGGTACGGCAGTTCTTATGTTCTTATGTTATGTTCAGCACTTTGCAGAAAGCATTCAGCACTTCACAGAATAGCAGTGTGCCTACTGTTTAGAGCGGGTGACTGGAAGCCCCTGGGTTTTGTTTCAGCCTCTGCCCCAACAATAAGGAGGGAAGCAAGAGCTCTCTGATTCGTTAGAGATATGGGTGGGTATGGTCCTCTCCATCCCTTATCAACCCAACACCAGGTTGTTGGAATTTTCTCTTTTAAACCCATAATACTATCTTGTTACCAAACAGGGCCATGTATGGAGGCATGTTCCTGTACCTGTGCTGCATAGTTCCAGTGGGGAAAGGGAGGCAAGAACAGAGCAAGGACAAGCAGTCATGGTTCATGTGATGAAAAGATCTTATTTTACATGAACTCTCTTCCTTTCAGCCGCTGTACAACTATCAGCAAGCAATACAATTTTGTGCTGGGGTGGCTTTTTTTGCACTTTTGTTCCTGCCTACTGAATAAGTTGGCCTGCTGTGCAGCCAACTTCTATAGCCTTCCAGGGCTTGCTGAAAATGTTTGACTAGACAGAAGTACGTACGTGAGAGAAGTACGTACCATTCTTCTACAGAGTCTGCCTGATTTTAGCCAGCGCAGTTAGTCCATCAGTTTCCCCAAGAGCTTAGTTTACTTTAAAAATACAGACAAAATTATTAATAAAGAGTAATGAAATGCATGATTTTTGTTGTCAGAAGCTACCAGTGGGGTGCTCTGCTTTCTCCTATGTTGATATCACTCGGCTGCGTGCGTGTGTTCCCTCTGTGTGCTGCCCCAGCTCTGCAGATCGCTGGCACAGCAGACCCGACGAGAACCCCCAATAACCACAGAGTCCAGTAAAATGCAAAGCTACATCGAGTAGGTTTATTGCGACCTCGGACACAATTGCAGTTCCCTGTAGGTTTCTTAGCCTAACTCAGGGCATACTACGAGAAAGTGCCTCTTGGCAATGGACCCAGCTCAGTCAGTGGCGGGACTTTCCACTGCCCCCTCGGCTGGTCAAAGCCATCGCCCCAGGGATACATTCTTATACACAGGTACAAACAAGTTACACATCACTCCTGACGTATTGAGGTGCCACCCTTCTACGCAGCAAGGTACAACCCCTCTACGTAGTAAGGTGCCGCCTCTCACCTTGTACAGATTGGTTCGATCAAAACAACTCTATCCATCATTTTACCCTTTTGCCCCCGTCATTGGGATGGGTCGGCCTGTTCCATGTTATCTGTTTGGAATGTCTACATTCTGATCCCTAGTGTGCCGTATCTTTTAGGTATGTATCTTCTTGCAGCATTAGCCCTTTCCTTGCCAACTTCTGTGAGCAGGGCCTGCCTCTAGCTCACAGCTTAACTTTGCTTTATGCTTAGCAAAGTCTTGACCATTACTTCAGTTCAGGCCTCAGGCCTCATACTGGGCCTTTATCAGGGCCTTCACTTACTACAATTTTTATTTTAGGTTGTGTGTGTTACAAATTTAAACATTTGAAATATTTATTCACCAGAATATTGAAACTACATCTCCTGCGTGATATTTCCAAATCATCCAGAGCTTCAAAGGCACACGCTTGCCCAGGATTTGGCAAGCTCTTAAAGAACTCCTAAATTTTCTTCATGTTTTTTTATTTAATTTTTTTCCTCCCAGTCAATTTTACTCAGCTTTGGGAAATTAGGTCTTTTGAAGCACCAAGTATAGATATAGATATCGATATACATACACTTGGTGCTTCAAAAGACCTAATTTATATAACTGTACAGGACTGTCCTCTGTTTGCCTGTATTTTGAATGTAATCAGGTCGTGATCACTGGTCCCTAGACAACCACTAACTTATTCCTGTGCTTGATTCAAACACTATCATAACACATACACACAAGGGGAACTGACTTCCTAACTTCTGAGTGCTTGGTTTTGCACCCTACATAATGTGCTTTGAATGTTTTTGTGCATGTAATTTCCTAAATTTTTAAAAACCAAAATGTAAAAACAGGAATTCCAGCATGTGGCATCATACTGACACCAACATGGTTCATCAGCAGGTTAGAACCTTTAAATCCACCACACAGATCTCTGCCACTTGAGCTAACAGAGTAACTAACAACAGTAGGTTGTCTTCCTCTGTTGACCAGCCCTAGAGGGGGACGGGAAACTTTGCCAGTGGGTTTCACAGATATTTGCTGACAGCAGAGGAACGGTGGGACTCAAGAATCTTGGGTTCTATTCTAGGCTCTGCAGGGGAGTGTGCTCCAGTGGGCACAGACTGTTCCGTCTGTTTTCCCCAAGCTTGACCCCTTCTGCCCCATCACATCCAACCTGTCCTCATCCTATCTTCTCCCTACTCTCAGCTCCTTGACACAGTCCTCATCTCAACTCCTCTGGCTTCTCATCCCAGTCCTAGTAAGTCCCCTTCTCACTCCTTCAGACACGCTGACTTTCCCTCCCGCTCCCATTCCAAGTTTCCTTGCTCAGCCAGTCCTAATTTCCCCATCTCCTCACCTGATCTGTCTTTCTCCATTCCCCCCATGTTCCTCATCTCCACCGGTTTCCAGTCCTAGTGTCCCTCCCCAGGCTCCTCATCCAATCTCAGCGTCATGTCACTTGTCTCCTTGTCCCATCTTTTTGCCTAGCCAGTCCCAGTTCTCCACCAGCATCCTGGCTCCTTGTCAGATCTGCCTTCCCTCCCCCTCACCATCTTCCTCCACCCATATGGCTCCCAAATCAAGTGAGAACTACTGAGAGCTTACAAGAAGAGCGAGAAACATCAAATAATTAAAAGCAGCTTTTCAAAAAGGAGAAGTTGAGATGGCATTTAAGGCTAAAGAATTAAAAATGAAGAGGGGTAGAGTATTCCATAGATTTGAGGCTAGAAGAAAAGAGGTGGAAGACACCAGTATTTCTGTTCTAATCAGATTCTTAGGCCATAACCATCACCATGGCACCTGAGCATCTATTTTTAAAAATGGCAATAGGGAAGTGAATCACAATGAGAACATTGTGAGAATATGAACCAAAGAGTGAATAGGGAGGGGAAGTTGGAATGACCAGTTTGGGAGATATTACTCAGTATGTAATGCTATTATAGTAATTATACAGCTGGATAGAAACCCAGTGACATGAAAAAGAGATGTGAAATTCATTTCCAGTGTTCTAATAATCACCAAATAATAGAGCAATGAGCCAAAACGGGATGTGCACTACTAGGGTTCTCTTATGTGCTTGGGTACATTTTGCTGAATGCCTTCAGCATGCTAAGAAGTGCACCAATAGCTGGCTAAAGCACCCCCGGCCTGGCTTTAAGTTGCAGTTAAAAAAAGTACATGCAATGTCTTCCACCCCCATCTTATTTATCAAGGTTTTGTGCAGTCAGGTTTTGGACTCTTTCTCCTCTCTTCCAGAAGCCCAGCTGCTCTTCCAGCAGCAGCAGTTTGTGGTCCAATTGCCATTTTCATCTAATTTATTATAGAAGTATGAATATGAAATATTGAATGTATACATTAAAAATCGCTTAAAGGAGAGAGACGACTAGAAACTGCTGCAGAAATGGCAAATATGCAGAGAACAGTTTAAAGCTGCCGCTGATCCCTGCCATACCCCTTTACCTGCATCCCCTGTGCAATCTGCTCACAGATATCCACATTTCTACGACTGGTCTGTAGCTGTCCTTGCACAGCCTCTTCTCCCTGCAGGCCCAGGAGATCTGATACTTCCTGTCCATTCCACACAGGAGCGCATCCAGTGTGTGCAGCCAGCATGGCTGGCTGGGCAGTTGCACGCAACGAGGGAGAGCTGCTAGGTGTGCTCGCTGAGGTGGGCAATCAGGAAAAGGCATTTCAAAAACATGCAGGGGGGTGTGTGGCTTCCGATCTCTGTGATCCCTGGGCAGTGGAGTTCACAACTGTGACTAGAGCGGTAACTGTCGCAGAAAACAGTACATTGCGGGACAGCTGCTGGAGGACTCTAAGAGTCCACACAAGTCATGCAATGTCTATACTGGCTCTGCATCAACATCAGTAGGTCAACCATGGCTCTGCACCATTCAGGAAGTGATTTTACTGTGTCCCTATAACAGGGCTCTTAGGTCGGCCAAAAACAAACTTGACATAGGTGGACTCACAGTGACTTACATCAACCTAACTTTGTAGTGTTACTTACTTTTGTTCCCCAGCTCTTTCCTTGGTATTTTTACTCAGACATAAACATGTACCTTCCCCCAAAATGGCTCTTCTTTGTTCCCCCAAGTTAGCTGTCTCTCGCAAAACATTTACTCTAACAGACATAGGGATGTGTGTGTGTACACTCTGAAGTCCCAACTCTGCAGTGTTGGGAGCTGGCATTCAAGTTGGACATAAAAAAAGCCCATTAGCCAATCATAATGTGGCTCTGTACAGGGTGTATTCACATCCATCCTCTCACGACCTTCACTGAATACACATACAGACTATTCAAATGTGTAGGATGTTGCTACTTTATTGTAAAATTTGCTAATTTGCTGTAAAATTTATATCATAAAATAAAATTCAGGATTAATCCTATAGCCTTTGCCCAGACAGCAGCCAGAGTGTTGACTAAAGATTATTGGCTTGATTTTTAATTAGACTATTTACCTATCAGAGGCCTCTGTGTGTGTGTGTCAATCTAAGTTACGCAACTTCAGCTACGTGAATAACATAGCTGAAGTCGACGTACTTAGATCGACTTACTGTGGTGTCTTCACCGCGGTTAGTCAACTGCTGCCACTGCCCTGTCGACTCCGCCTGTGCCTCTCGTGGGGGTGGAGTACAGGAGTTGACGGGAGAGCGCTTGGGGTTCGATTTATCGCTTCTAGACTAGACGTGATAAATTGATCCCCACTGGATCGATCGCTGCCCGGCGATCCGGTGGGTAATGTAGACATACCCTTAGGTATTTACATGGTTCTCCTTTACCAGAGTATCTGAACAATTCTACAGCCGAGTGGGTAGTGTTCCCCATTTTACAGATGGGGGACTACGAATAAGGGACTTGGCCAAAGTCACACAGGAAGTTTGTGGCAGAACTGGGAAATTAACCCCAACTCTCAAGTCCCAGGCTAGTGCCCTAACCTTCCTCTCTCAAGCATATGCAGTTCCTACAGTATACTTCTATGTTCGTCTCTCCCACTGACTTTGGTTGCATTTGAGTGTGCTTAGCACCTCTGAAAAATCCGGCCAGATAGGATTTAGCCCTTGTAATATCTATAGCAACTACCCGATAGTTATATTTGTGATTTAATTTGTTAAAACTTGGAATCTCAAAGCACTTAGATTAAAACACACATTAACATGAGACTAATCAAGCATTAGTAAAAAGATATATTTAAATACAAGTAAAATAGCAATGTATGAAGTATGCAGTATTGTGGTAGCCGTGTTGTTCCCAGGATATTAGAGAGAGAAGGTGGGTGAGGTAATATCTTTTATTGGATCAACTTTTGTTGGTGAGAGAAACAAGCTTTTGAACTTAGACAGAGCTCTCTTTCAGGGCCCTCTCTAAGCTCGAAAGCTTGTCTCTCTCACCAAGAGAAGTTGGTCCAATGAAAGATATTACCTCATCCAACTTGTGTGTCTAGCATATGAAGTACTAATTCAAAAGGATTAATGCATTATATAGTACTAGAGTGATTATTTTTATTTAAAACATTAAGAAGCCATTCAATCTGCATGAAATACATAAGGAAGTGTTAATAAGTGTACTTCATTATGGGCTAATTACATTTTTTTTTAAAATCAGCCTTTGCATTTTCTGACACAAGTCTGCCATGATGTCTAATTCTGCAGAATGTATCTAAAAGAACAGCCTCTCTCTGCCGGATTACTGCCTGCCAGAATTCCAAGAAATGCCATTGTGACTGTTGAGATTTGGTGGTCTGACTGTTTTATTTCCGTTCCACTTCTCCACAAACTTAACAGTACAGCGCTCCAATAGCTACAGTGACATCTCTGTATTACTGCTACTATGTATAATGTGGACTGCTTCCCATTACAATTCCTCCCCCACCCCCAAGATCTCCAGAGATTTGCCATGTCCATCATATTATGAATATTATTTACACACTGTATCTGCATATGTTTTGCAAAGTTCAGTGTCAAAGCTTTGGTATTAAAGCACTTAGCAAAGCTGTCCTGAAAGTTATAATTTAAAGCACACATACAGGGTATCTAGTCATACTAGTCAAGTTTTGATTGACTTTTGCCAGAACACATGGAAACAATGTTTAATATTTGCACTTTCATAATACTGATTCTTTTGTCTGGGACATCTGCATTTATGCAAATTCAGAATCTACACTACTGGTAGAACAGGAAATGTAGGTCTGGTCATTGCTAATCTCTTGCTAATTTTCAACAGAGACAGCAAAATAGTTTTAACTCCTCAATGAAAAAGACTCAGAACCCATTTGTTTCCAGTGAGGCATTCTTAAAGATATAGCAAACACAGTTCCATCTTGGGACATCTAGGAATAGCTTGGTTATATGCATGTTTAGTTCTAGATGAATGCTGTAGAACAGGGGTGGCCAACCTGAGCCTGAGAAGGAGCCAGAATTTACCAATGTACATTGCCAAAGAGCTACAGTAATACTTCAGCAGCTGGCCCCCCATCAGTCCCCTGCCGCACCCCCACTCCCAGCACCTCCCACCCACTGGCAGCCCCGCCGATCAGCACCTCCTCTTCCCTCCCCACACCTCCTGATCAGCTGTTTCGTGGCGTGCAGGAGGCTCTGGGCGGGAGGGGAAGGAGCAAGAGCATGGTAGGCTCAAGGGGGGGGGCGGGAAGGGGTGGAGTGGGGGCAGGGCCTGCAGCAGAGCCAGGGATTGAGCAGTGAGCATCCCCTGGCACATTGGAAAGTTAGCACCTGTAGCTAGCTCCAGCCCCGGAGTCGGTGCCTGTTACAAGGAGCCGCATATTAACTTTTGAAGAGCCACATGTGGCTCCGGAGCCACAGGTTGGCCACCCCTGCTGTAGAATCTGGGGATGATGGCAGAAGATTGTTTTATAATTGTCAATCATCTCCCATCAGTTATTGATCACTTCTTAATAGATTTCTGACTAAATAAGCCCTTAGTTATTGTCCAGCTGTAGGATGCCTGCAAGACAGCCTAAACACTAAACATTACAATTGTTAATTACTTCTTTCAAATGTTTGTAGCATTTTCTCAAAACACAAGATGTTAAGTTTTTGGTCAACCTCTATGGAAGTGGCCTCCAGCTAGTTTTGAAATCATGTTGGGGTGGTGCAAGCACACCCAAGAAACACAGAGGCCTGGTCTACACTACCAAGTTAGGTCGACGTAAGCCACCTTACATCAACCTAGTTGTGTGTGTGTCTACACTTAAATGTGTCTCCCACCAATGTAAGCGCCCTGTTACAGCGACGCAGTACCACCACCTCCCAGGTCAGCATTGAGCAATGATCGACGTGCCAAGGTCGACTCAGTATGAGCGTAGACACTGTTACTTATGTCCATCCTAATAGTCCTCCAGCAGCTGTCCCACAATGCCTGACACTGACCGCTATGCTAGAATTGTCAATTCCACTGCCCAGGTATCCCAGAGACCAGAGAGCCCTCCACCAGTTTAAAGCCCTGCAAATTTTTGAAGTGCCTTTTCCTGATTGTCCAGCTTGGTAAGCACACTTAGTAGCTCTCCCTTGTTGTGTGCAACTGACCAGCTGACCGTGCTGGCTGCATGCTCCAGACACATTCCGGCTTTGAGTAAACAGCAGATCCTAGATCTCCTGGGCCTGTGGGGATAAGAGGCTGTGCAGGCACAGCTGTGGATCAGCGACAAATGTTGACATCTATGAGAAGATTGATCACGGGATGCAGAAGAAAGGGTGCAACAGAGATCAGCAGCAGTGCTGCATGAAAGCAAAGGAACTGATGCAGGCATACCACAAGCCTGGGAAGGCCAACGGTCGACCCAAAGCCAAGTCACAGATCCGCCGCTTTTATAAAGAGCCACATGCCATACTTGGGAGAGACACCACCACCACCCCTCAAACCACCATGCAGGGCCGGCTCCAGGCACCAGCCCAGCAAGCAGGTGCTTGGGGCGGCCAACAGAGAGAGGCGGCACGTCCGGCTCTTTGGCGGCAATTCGGCAGTGGGTCCCCCTCGGAGCGAAGGACCAGACACCGAATTGCCGCCGAAGACTGAAGCGGCGCTGGTAGAGCAGATCGCGATCGCGGCTTTTTTCTTCTTTTTGCTGCTTGGGGTGGCAAAAACCCTGAAGCTGGCCCTGCCACCATGGATACCTCTGCAGCACCCAAGTCACAGACGCCTGCTGTGAACAGCGAGGAGGAGGAGAGAGGAAGATGATGAGGGACTTGCAACTGGGGGAGGGGGTCCAGCTATGCCATGAACCAGGACCTGTTTGAGACTCCACTGTAGTCCAGTCAGTCCTGGAAGTCAAGCACGGGCGAGACTGATGCAGGGGAAGGAACTTGAGGTATGCATGTAAATCCCATGACAATAATGTACTGATGGTATCTCCAACTTAACAGGACCCAGCTATCAATTTTTCATTAATTTACTTGTTGTTGTACTGCTACTTCTAGTACAAGAGGCAGAGTTATCTGCTTTTCATTCCTCTGTACAGTTAGGCTGGAGAGGGGAGGGGGCACGCAGAGTAGTTTGTTTATGTACTGCACAGGGATGTCCATTGATTTTCCTGAGAGATCTAAATGAAACTTTCATGGAGCTATTCTGTGATCCTCTCCCAAAGGTTTCTAGAGATGGTAGCCTTATTTCTTCCTCCACAGTAGGACACTTTCCCACACCTCTTTGGGATAACTTCAACAGGTACCATTGCAGTAAACAGGCTAGCTGCATACAGGTACCGGCGGCATCAGGACCCCAGCAGCAGCTGTGCTCTCTGTACCTTTATTACCCTCAGGAGTTCACCACTGCCTATGGAAAATAGTGCCAGTATTCAGTGCCCTATACTCAGTTTTATGTGCCCAAGCAATTCCTGCCTCATTTCCCTCACTTCTGGCAGACCACACTCACCATGGCTGGTTCTGTGAGTGGTGCCGTGCACAAGCACTCTGAAGCAGAAGTGTCAATAAGCATGTCTGGTTTAAAACTTGAGGGGAACAAGGGAAGGGAGTTCTAAATCTTCATTTTCACTTTCCACTGTGACTATACTGACAATGGTACCTCTGTGTGTTTTATCTGTAGCTGCTGCCGTCTGATGGAGGCACACCCGTAGAATGCCAGAGCCAGATAAGGGGAAGAAAGAAGAGGACTCCTGAGATCCTGCAAGCCAGTGCTACATCAGACAGAGCAGAGTGCCTGGAGGGTGAATATTGCAGATAGTCTGGAGAAGGAAAGAGCAGACAGGAGAAAGGCCCAGCATGAAAAGGACAGGGAGATGCAAGAGGACATGGAGCTTCTGTGGCAGCAAACACAGATGCTGCAGACTCTTGTGGACCTATAGGTTCAGCAAACATGGGCTCACCTCCCTTTGCAGTCTATGGAGAACTCCATTGCAGCACCTCCCTGCAACTGCCCTCTATTTTCAGTGTGGCATCAGTGGCTGCCTCTCTATCCCTCCCACTGCACGCCAGGGGACTGTAAGGAAGACCACAGTTTCACATATACGGACCTGTGAAAACCACAGTTGATGTATGTGTAGCTAAAATGGATAATAATAATAATAATAATATGAATGTTCTCTCCCCATCTTAAGCTGTTCTATTAATTTATTAAGTTTTTTATGTATTTGTTTTTAATTGAAACGATTTTTCTTTGCACTTTAAAAAAAAATCAATAAAATTCTATTCTTTGGAAAATAATTCATCTTTATTAGTTCATACCATATGCTGCAGAAAGCCTAGCGGTACTGAAAGCATCCACTTGTTATGGTACAGTGTGACAACTCAGGATCAGTGACAAACACAGTGTTATATTCATACATGTACACCAAACACCACACAATTCCTAACAGGCCCCAAAACAGCAGGGCCAGGTGGAGCACAGTCCACATTACTGTGGCTCAGTATTAAAATGCTCCTTCAAAGCCTCCCTAAGCTCTATAGCTCCACAGTGAGTTCTTGTGTCTGGCTGTTGACACTCAGCAGACAGCAGCTCCACCTCCATCCTCTAGCCCAGCGGCAACTTTTCCCCTTCTGCTTCACAGATATTATGCAGGACACGGCAGGCAGCTAGAACCATTGGGATATTTTTTTCACGGAGATCCAATGTTGTGAGTCAACAACGCCAGCGTCCCTTCAGTCTATCAAAAGCACATTGAACTGTCATTCTGCACCTGCTGAGCCAGCAGCTCAATCTTTCCTTGGTGCTGTGGAGGTGACCGGCATATAGCTCCAGGAGCCAGGGGAGCAAGGGGAAGGCTGAGTCCCCCAGGATAACTATTGTCATTTCAACATCACCAATCATAATCTGCCAGTTAGGAAAGAAAGTCCCTGCTTGTAGCTTTCTGAACAGTCCTGTGCTCTAATGATGCGAGTGTCATGTTCCTTCCCTGACCAGCCAATAGTGATGTCAGTGAAGTGTCCTCAGTGATCCACCGACTGTTGCATAACCATAGAAAAGTAGCCTTTTCCTGTTGATGTACTCTGGCAAGGTGGGCTGGTGCCAAAATAGGAATGTGCGTGTCATCTATTGCCCCACCACAGTTTGGGAACCCCCTTGCTGCAAATCCACACACTATGTCCTGCACATTGCCCAGAGTCACAGTCCTGCGTAGCAGGAGATGATTAATGACCCTGCACACTTGCATGAAAATGGCTCCCACTGTGGATTTTCCAACTCCAAAATGATTTCCCAAGTTTCCACAGTGCAATCGCCACTCCCTTCTCCACTGTCAATGCAGCTATCATTCTGGTGCTCCTGTGTTGGAGAGCTGGAGTGAGCTTGGCACTATAGATTCAGGGATGTGGCCTGTGTGTATCCGAAAATTCTGCAGTCACTGCTGGTCATCGCAAACCTGTATTACAATGAGATCCCACCAGTCAGTGNACAGTGTTATATTCATACATGTACACCAAACACCACACAATTCCTAACAGGCCCCAAAACAGCAGGGCCAGGTGGAGCACAGTCCACATTACTGTGGCTCAGTATTAAAATGCTCCTTCAAAGCCTCCCTAAGCTCTATAGCTCCACAGTGAGTTCTTGTGTCTGGCTGTTGACACTCAGCAGACAGCAGCTCCACCTCCATCCTCTAGCCCAGCGGCAACTTTTCCCCTTCTGCTTCACAGATATTATGCAGGACACGGCAGGCAGCTAGAACCATTGGGATATTTTTTTCACGGAGATCCAATGTTGTGAGTCAACAACGCCAGCGTCCCTTCAGTCTATCAAAAGCACATTGAACTGTCATTCTGCACCTGCTGAGCCAGCAGCTCAATCTTTCCTTGGTGCTGTGGAGGTGACCGGCATATAGCTCCAGGAGCCAGGGGAGCAAGGGGAAGGCTGAGTCCCCCAGGATAACTATTGTCATTTCAACATCACCAATCATAATCTGCCAGTTAGGAAAGAAAGTCCCTGCTTGTAGCTTTCTGAACAGTCCTGTGCTCTAATGATGCGAGTGTCATGTTCCTTCCCTGACCAGCCAATAGTGATGTCAGTGAAGTGTCCTCAGTGATCCACCGACTGTTGCATAACCATAGAAAAGTAGCCTTTTCCTGTTGATGTACTCTGGCAAGGTGGGCTGGTGCCAAAATAGGAATGTGTGTGTCATCTATTGCCCCACCACAGTTTGGGAACCCCCTTGCTGCAAATCCACACACTATGTCCTGCACATTGCCCAGAGTCACAGTCCTGCGTAGCAGGAGATGATTAATGACCCTGCACACTTGCATGAAAATGGCTCCCACTGTGGATTTTCCAACTCCAAAATGATTTCCCAAGTTTCCACAGTGCAATCGCCACTCCCTTCTCCACTGTCAATGCAGCTATCATTCTGGTGCTCCTGTGTTGGAGAGCTGGAGTGAGCTTGGCACTATAGATTCAGGGATGTGGCCTGTGTGTATCCGAAAATTCTGCAGTCACTGCTGGTCATCGCAAACCTGTATTACAATGAGATCCCACCAGTCAGTGCTCATTTTTCGGGACCAGAAGAATTGTCCCCCCCATCTCCAGCTGCTCTGTGAATGCCACCACTGACCTTGAATAGGTTGTCACTCTGTCCCACAGCAATCTTTCCTCCACAAAATTGTCATGTTAAGTGAGGCTCCATATCATATGGAAATGCTAGTTTAATAACAAAGTAGCCCAAGGAAGAACATTTTCAGCAATTAGTGGACTGTCAAAGCTATTGTAAGTGTAGCAAATAATTAAACTATATAAAAATGTTTAACTTTCTCCCCTACAATGATCAGATGCAAGGAGTGAGGAGCTCTAGTGGTAAGGAAAGTGATTAATTTTAAAGAACTGAAGGACTTACCTGTGGAGTAGAAATTCTAGTAAAATTCCATTGCATAAAATGAATCTATGGAAAACTTGCCACATGCTATGTGACTCAAGTACTGCTAGAAAGGAGTGGGGAAGTTTTGATTCTTCCGCTCTATTAAATCACTTAAGTATGTGCAGAGTTCTTCATTTTTTACCTTACAAATAATATCTTATAACTATTTAAGTATTTCCCCAGTATTGTTAGAGACTGTTGCTTTAATAGAGGAATCGGCAACCTTTGGCATGCGGCCCATCAGGGAAATCCGCTGGCGGGACGGTTTGTTTACCTGCAGCGTCCGCAGGTTCGGCTGATCGCGGCTCCCACTGGCTGCAGTTTGCTGATCCAGGCCAATGGGGGCTGCGGGAAGCGGCAGCCAGCACGTCCCTCGGCCTGCGCCGCTTCCTACAGCCCGCATTGGCCTGGAACGGCGAACCGCAGCCAGTGGGAATTGCGATCAGCCGAACCTGCGGACACTGCAGGTAAACAAACCGTCCCACCAGTGGATTTCCCTGATGGGCCGCATGCCAAAGGTGGCCAATCCCTGCTTTAATACCTCTCATGGACACCATAGGCAATACTGTTTTCAGCAGTTTGTCTGAAAAACAATGTAACATTTTCCATCCACAGATTTTAACTTATATTGTAAATTGGCATCCTCTCCCCCAGTGATAGGTGCAGGTGGGTGCAGTTCGAGGCTGGAAAAGTGGGAATTGAAATAAAGTGTTTTCCTGGTAGGTGGTGCTGCCTGTAGCCAGCCCTAGGAACAGCTAGTACTGCTGTGTTAGGGCTCCAACAGCAGGAAAGGTTTTTGGAGTTTTAGATAATGCTGTCTTGCCTCATTCCTTCAATTACCCTGATATTACATTTCAATGATTCAATAAAAGGAGAAGCTATAAGGTGCTATATGTTTTGCCCTCAGGTAGACCTGTGCAACTTCCCTGAATACAGCAAGATTGCATAAGTAATGGATGGCAGAATTCAGTCCAATGTGTTAGTTACAGGAAGAATCACCAAGAGTACATCTACACAGCAATTAAGCACTCCTGGATGGCCTGGGTCATCTGACTTGGGCTCACAGGGCTTGGGTTGTAAAACTGCGGTGTAGACAGTCAAGCTCGGGATAGGTCCTGAGCTCCGGGACTCTTTCCCCTTGTGGGTTCCCAGGACTCAAGCTCTAGCCTGATCTTGAACGTCTACACCACAGCTTTACAACCCCGCAGCCCGAGTTAGCTGACCCAGGCCAGCTGTGGTTCAATTGCTGTGTAGACATACCCCAAGAGATCAAACACATTTCAATTACTTTTGTTTTTAGGGCTACAGTCGTGATTGCTGTCACACATAGGGCAGTTTGGGTGGGATTCACAAAAGTACTTAAGTGCCTGAGCCACAGTTTTGGCTCACCTGTGATCCACAAAAATCACAGCAAACCCTATAGGGGCCTAAACTCACTAGACATCTAAGTTTTTCAGGGTAAAAGTTCCCTGTGTGCCTGTGTTTATGCCTCTGGGCATGCACACTGCTGCTTTCCTCTAGCCATTCACAAATCAAGGGAACACAGGCATTTGGCCGCCTAAGTCAAATGTGAGGCCCAATCTAGAAGACCTACTAGATAGGGTTCCATTCAAAAATCTGATGGCTGTGGTGCCATTCTCTACCTTATAACTTTTAGCCCAGTGGTTAGCGCACTCACCTGGGCTGTGGGAGACACAGGTTCAATTCCCCCCTCTTTGGCAGAGGGGCGGAAAGAGTTTGACTATTTATCCACTGTGGAACAGTCATTGGGTGGGGAGGAGAAGAGAGAGACTCTATAGCTCAGTAGTTTGGCCACCCACCTGAGCCAGCTGCCCTGCTCCAACCATTCTTTCATTAATCCAGCCTCAGTGGCACAGCTTCAACAGGAAGCTGGCAGATTAGAAACTCAGTGCCTATGTCCCTGACCCTGCACCCCCCACAGGGACGACCCTGGCCCTATCTGCCTGAGATAGAATAGAAGGTATGAATTCATTCAATCTGTGAGACTCAGATATGGAAAAGAGCTTCAGCATTAATCATCTAAACCTGGACCCATCCCAAATAGTACCAGCTGAAGATTTTGTAACAGATGCTTCTACACAGCAATCCATTGAAGGCATACAAAGATCCAGCCATCATCAGCCATCATCAGGTGGCTCTGTTACATATAGTCAGTCTTCAGAGTTCTTTCTCAGTGTATGAGCAAGTTTTTAGTCTCTGAAGAAATGCTTATTAGTTTTTGATTATATAAGATTCTGAGTAGAAGAAACTGTGCAAGCAGCAGTGCGGTTGCTCTCTGCCTTGATCTCTGATTAGTCAGTTCTTGAGGCAGCGTTGCTCCATGGGGATGGGTATTGGGTTGAAATGCCTGAAAGCAAAGGATTGCCCGCATGCTGTTATACCACCTGTGTTTCAGGACTGGTGTATGCTTGTAAATAAAGCAAGTTAAACTTAGAATATAGCCAGACTCTGCATCACTGACATCTCCACTAGGAAGATGATCTGCAAGGCCCCAATATCCGCTACCACTCTCCAGAGTGGGGACACTGGTGTTGGAAGAAAGGGCAATAAGAATCCTTTTGTTTTTTAGTGTCAATAGATGTTTACAATTAGCTGGCACCTATTTCTATATTCACAATGTATATGAAAGAAGAGTTGACAACTAGTGGTTAAGGAGCAGCCCAATGAAATCAGAAATCAAGCAATTTTAAAAATAAATATTCAACTAATATAAGTCTGCTAAAAGTTGGGCCCTGGCAGTGAGCTAGCTGTACTCTTTCAAAGTATGGAACAGTCTAATGCATCTCAAAGATCAGTTTAATCTAATCTTGGACCAAAAAGTCACTAAATGTATTAACCATACTTGTATGGTTATTGCCAGCCAAAGACAAGAGCTGGGCTGACAGCTAAACAAATTTTGAAATGAACTGCAAACACCAAAAGTGCCCCTTTGCTGGATTCCTTCCTCCAGGAGGAGTCCCTCATGGGGTAGGAATTTTACAACTCTCCTGTGTAGTCTAGAGATAGTAAAAGTCCAAACCGTCACCCAGTCTTACTCTCCGGGGCCAAAAGAACAGCCAGTCCTTTTTCCTAGCAGCATCTTCCCAACTTTGAGGAAAGAGGCTGACTATATATTGCCCTCTTTTCCAGGATTTGTCCTGGTTGGTTGAGAGAAGAGCTCTGGCCTGCCCTAGACTGCACTACAAACTCCTGTCCCAGGTCCTAAACTAAACAGTAGCCTGGGGGTTTTCCAGATGACAACAATTACTGCAGCACCACTTCCTCTCTCAGTGACTGTCTGTTCCCCTTTCTCATCTGCAGGACGACTCCTGGAACAGGGTAGCGTGAGCTGCCAGACTTCCTCCACTGGCCTTGTAAAAACAAGAAATAATGTAACCTGCCCTCAGTGGTACACAATAAAGTTGTAAGTACTTATTCAAAACTCTTCAACTCTCTGTCCTACATCTCTGCTTATTTCCCTCTTACAGAGGAGTGTGAAGAGTGAGTGAAGATGCATCTTCTCTTATGGTTTGTCTCTGCCATGCTCTTGGGCCTCATGCAATCCGCTTATGCTTATCACATCCCATCCCATCTTTTTTTTTTTTTTTTTTTTTAAGGCTTCCTACATTGCTCCCCTCACTGATCATGCCTCCACACCTCATATTTGAATTGATCATCTTAATTTATCAGGATTTAAATGACAAACAAGGACCATGTCTTTACATGTAAAGCACCATGTACACTGAAGGTTCTGAATAACCACTCAACAACAGTTGTACTAAGAGGTTTTGGTAATCTCAAACTACGAGGATGAAGCCTGAGTGGGTTGTGGGGGTTTTTGACATCAGAGTCCTGAGATGGAACAGTTATGCTACTTTCTGTACCTACTGAGGTAGATTACCAGTGTTTGGTACTCTATATGGAAGCCTTCTAGAAGCACTGAAACATCATGGAGCTACTTCTACCACATGGCTTGTTCAGCAACATCACAGTCTTCCAGCAGCTTGAAATCTGCTAGGAAAGCAGACATGCTGTTTAAAATTGCTGCCACTGCTTCTTATTTAAAATGAATAATTTCTCATTTCTCTCTGATGTTTTTCTCCTGTTTGTTCCTCTTTATCAGTAGCTTTGGTCTTTGTCATCTTCTGAGCAGAAGAGATCAAACAGCATGCAGGCAACCCCTCTTTCAGAGATGTCATGTCCAGTTATAGGAGCTACTTGGCCCCAAGAATTTACTCTAGTTTGAAAGATTAAGGGAGAGAGAAAAGACACTTGCTACTTCCCACAGCATCCTCAAAGACCTCCATCAGAAACCAACACCACCACTGTGTTTCTTCCAAGACTAAAAACTTGGACACACGACAAAGGGGGAAAAAAAAAAAAGTACAGCTATGTGACCCCTGTCATAACAATACATTTAGGGCCAAATCAAGGCCAGCCTTTCCACAGGCACACAAGAAGGTGCAAAGTCCCTTCCCAGCATAATCCCAAACACATGCATGCAGTGGGTAGTTATAATTGGGCTGCAGGGACTAGAGAACAGAAGGGTGGTAGTTTTGGCCTTTTCTAGGGTGGGTAGAAACAACTACTATGGAAATGATTAATTCATGTAGATTAGTTCAATGCTCATCATAGCAAAAGCATAGGGCCAGATGCTGAACCCCCCTGACCACACACAATAGCACCTTTATGTAACTCTGGATGACTAAAAATGCGTGGACCACCCCCCAGAGGTTCCCCTAGGATGTTGGCAGTGTGTAGCCAGTATACACAGCCCTACGCTGCCACTCTTCACATCACCTGCTGTAGTGTGTGTTGAATACAGGACTGGGAGAAGTGGCACAATACAGAGCACTCTAGCAGTTCTTGGTCAAAGAACAGCCCATACACAGGTGCTCCAACTTACACTGGGGGCCACATTTGCCCCAGAGCAGGCACCCTTAGGGATATGCAAATATAATGGGCTTAGGGAAGGCAATATGCTAACATCAGGTATAGAATTTCTTTCCCCTTCCTGTACCTCAGCTTATCGTTTAGGTGTGCAACCGGAGATTAGACCAAAATTTAGTCTTTTCAGAGGTGTGTATATACACACACACACACACACATATATATATTACACACACACACATATACACACACATATATATATACACACACACACACACACTTAAATCTCTGATAGGAGAGTGACAACATATCTAAATGAAAACATTTTTTGTCTCGCTATGAATACATAATAGTTTACGCATAACCCTTGAAACAACTGTAAATATTGTCAATAACTCTTCTAATGACAATGCTTTCAGGGGGGCTTTCCCCCCCAAGTTTAAGTACTTGTTACTATCAAATTCAAATATCTAAAATTTTGCATATGTACATGCAAACACTCTTAGGGCTTTTCTCCGCAAGGACAAAGGGGCGCTGTCACTGTGGGGCCTATTGCCAGTCCCTTGTCCGATCACACCTCCAGGCAGAGTTCCTCTGGGCAGTGTCCACTGACTCCTTAGACACCTTTGAGGAGCAGTGGGCCCTGTCCAGTGTTCTTTGTTGTGTCGACGTCTGGTTCCCTGATTTTCAACTTCTGTCCTTATTTTTTTGTTTCTTGTCCCAAGACTTCCGTTATGGCCGGGGTTTAACAGTCCCTCCCCCTTGGTTGAGGGGGTGGGTCTTTAATTCTGTCCCAGGACCCAAAATAGAGACAGCTGGCCCTTTTCCTCAATTAGTCCTTTCAAGCTAGGAGAGTTCAGCAGACAGACCTTCCACTGGTGTCTTTCCTACTATGTGGGAGAAGGCAGCATATACACTGGTCCCCACTCCCAAAGTTCATCCCAGTTGGCTGGGTGAGAGGTGAGCCTTGCCCTGCCAACTCTGCCAGGCTCCTAGTCCTGTGTCCTTAAAGAAATAGTGATGGAATTTCTTCCCAACACCACTTATTCCTGGGACGCGTCCTCTCTACCAATAGCTCCTAGGTCCTTAATTTTATATTATCACATCTTTAAAATCTTAGGTGGGCCAGCCCATGCGACAAGGGTAGGCTGACCCCTGGGCTGACTGCCCTGTCACAACAACATCTGTAAGTTCAGCTGACAGGCATTACATTTCTATAGCAGCTGTGCACTGCATTCACACAGCTCCTGTATTTTCTTTGGACAAAACCCTGCAGGATTTATCTAAGCAGAACCCCTGCTGAAGTTGATGGGGATTTTCCCTGTATAAGGACTGCAGGATCTGGCCCTCTGCTGAATTTCAGAACAAACATTTTAGTCTTTTACCTAATCTGGATTGAACCCAACTGTTCTATTTGGGGGAAGTCCTGACTATTCCTGTTCTTGAAGTGGGCATTTATACCCATCTTAGATTCCAAAGAGGGATAACTAAAGCCAGTCCTCAGAACATGGGAGCAATGTACTCACATGCTGTGCTTCTCCTCTCCACCCCCCATGACATCCTCACCAGTAGCCTAAGGTCAAGGTTTAAGAGTAGCAAACTGGGGGGTTCTGTTATATGAATCATTCCTCCTTTCCCACCTCTATTAGCAGTGGCCCCCTGCTCTTTACAGTTCAGGCAATACAGAAGGCCACCATCTTTATTTAATTAAGGCCTTGCTCCCTTCTGCACGCCTACTAGAATGCTTTTCTTCATTACATTTTGATGAAATCAACATGGAGTCTGTCTGCATCTCACTCACCCAAAAGAGTTTGCTTTGACATAGCTGGAGGCGTTCCACAGCCAGCAGTTTCAGAGCCAGAAGCTGCCTCTATTAATCCATAAGTGATAAAAGGCCTTCCTTGTATTCAGTTTAGAGATTCAAAATGCATTCACTGACTGATGGGTCAGTAGATTTCCTCCCCCTCCTACATAATTTCTAGTAGGGCTCATGATTCACTTGCTCACAAGCAGATTCATATTTTCCTTCTACACCTGAAGCTAGACCATCCCACCCAGCTGAATAGTATGTGTGATGCAGGAGTCCTCATAAAATGGTATTCAAGAGCATATCACCCACCTCATCTCTCATGGCCCCAGAAGAACCGCAGGTCTTCCCCGGGAACTGCAGCGGCGAAAGGAGCAGAACGTTGGGCGGCCCCATGCCGGCAGCTCCTGTGGCATGGCTGTACTGCCCCCAGCCTTGCCCCTCCCCCCCCCAGACCTGTCCTCCGGCAGGGCTGCTGTACAGACTCCAGATAGGAGATGCAGGCACGCAGCTGTGTGGAAGGGCTGGGGGCGGTACAGCTGCGCTGGAGGAGCTGCTAGTGTGGGGCCGCTGGGTGGCCCACGTTCTGCTTCTCCTGTGTCTTTGGTACACCATACCAGCTATAAATAGTTTACTGGTACGGCGTACTGGCTATAAATAGCTTACTGGCGTACTGGATCATACCACCCTACTTGCGCCACTGTTTGTCTTACCTGCTTGGAAGTTTCTAGACCTAATGAACGGTATATCCTCTCATGAGCATGGAATACAGAGTTATTTACCCATCTTCAGTGACCTTTGTTAGAACTCCAGCATCTTGCACTGAACATTGCTGGTGAAAGGTATCAGATTGCTCGTATGACAGAGTCCACGGGTAAACAGAAGTTTTTCCAACCTTTCCCATATTGCCCTATTTATAGATCTTCACTCTGACTTCAAGAGCTACTTGCATTAGTAAATAGGTGGATTATTCTCTATAGCTATATAATCTCTGGTCTCTGTACCAACCAATGCCAGTCATGAGAGTGTTTTTAATGATATGGACACCTGCTGCCAAGAACTAGCCTAACACCTCATTTGATATGTGCCGTTATACAACTATTAGAAAGTAATTTTTGATTACTCTGGCTTGGAACCCATTATTTAGATGAGAGCAGCTCAGTACCTTATCATGAATTCTCTGAGCTTGCCTGTCTTACTCCAGTAGACATTTAATTCTGGTGTTACTAGGATATAACATCTTAAAATACATATCCTCACAAAGAGCTAACTGATACAAGGATTAGATAAAGCCCACCTACCAGCAGATTATTTATCCAAATGAATTAGACACTCTCTCTTTTATAACACTCTGCTCAGATACTAAAATGCCTAGATCTAGTATTAAATCAATCATGGAACAGGGATCTGTAGGCTGACATAACTCAGGCAATTTAGCAACTTGTGACAGGGCAACAACCTGCTCCTGTCTTCTGCTCTGTCTGCACAGAGTCAGAGAGACCTTCAAGTATTAAACATCCCGATGCAGTTTATTTACATCTGCTCTTCCCACCACTTTACTGATCCAAACACCATATTTTTACCAGTTTCAGTTTCTCCTCAGTACTCCCGAGACAGGAAGGCAGGAATTTCTTANGTCCTGGCCACCGGTCCGGGGGGCTCTGCATTTTAATTTAATTTTAAATGAAGCTTCTTAAACATTTTAAAAACCTTATTTACTTTACATACACCAATAGTTTAGTTATATATTATAGACTTATAGAAAAAGACCTTCTAAAAACGTTAAAATGTATTACTGGCACGCGAAACCTTAAATTAGAGTGAATAAATGAAGACTCGGCACACCACTTCTGAAAGGTTGCCAACCCCTGGTATAGGCCAAATGTGGAGAGGCAATCTTAAGCACATAAGTCTGTCAGAAAGTCACACAGTACACCCATGAAAAAGCCAAATAAATTACTTCCAAACCTAGCAGGAATAGTGTCCATATCTGAGCAATGCGGNTAACCCAGCAATCCTTCCTAGCATCAGCAGAATGCCCTATATCTTCTAGACTTCCTTCCTGTGCCTTGTCATATCTTCTGTGTTAATGGGCCAATTTGCTCATTACTCCTCCCCCAGCCCATTCTAATCCACTAATTACCCTCATCAGATCCAACCTGGTGGCAATTAATTGGTGTTTAGGTGACCTCAGTGCTGACTCAACTGTTGGTTCCCAGAACTCTGTCACATGGTTATTCATATGAGTGAATAAATACACACATATAGGTATAGGCCAGGGGTAGGCAACCTATGGCACGCGTGCCGAAGGCGGCACAGGAGCTGATTTTCAGTGGCACTCACACTGCCCGGGTCCTGGCCACCGGTCCGGGGGGCTCTGCATNTACCAACCAATGCCAGTCATGAGAGTGTTTTTAATGATATGGACACCTGCTGCCAAGAACTAGCCTAACACCTCATTTGATATGTGCCGTTATACAACTATTAGAAAGTAATTTTTGATTACTCTGGCTTGGAACCCATTATTTAGATGAGAGCAGCTCAGTACCTTATCATGAATTCTCTGAGCTTGCCTGTCTTACTCCAGTAGACATTTAATTCTGGTGTTACTAGGATATAACATCTTAAAATACATATCCTCACAAAGAGCTAACTGATACAAGGATTAGATAAAGCCCACCTACCAGCAGATTATTTATCCAAATGAATTAGACACTCTCTCTTTTATAACACTCTGCTCAGATACTAAAATGCCTAGATCTAGTATTAAATCAATCATGGAACAGGGATCTGTAGGCTGACATAACTCAGGCAATTTAGCAACTTGTGACAGGGCAACAACCTGCTCCTGTCTTCTGCTCTGTCTGCACAGAGTCAGAGAGACCTTCAAGTATTAAACATCCCGATGCAGTTTATTTACATCTGCTCTTCCCACCACTTTACTGATCCAAACACCATATTTTTACCAGTTTCAGTTTCTCCTCAGTACTCCCGAGACAGGAAGGCAGGAATTTCTTAACCCAGCAATCCTTCCTAGCATCAGCAGAATGCCCTATATCTTCTAGACTTCCTTCCTGAAACCTAGCAGGAATAGTGTCCATATCTGAGCAATGCGACAAAAACCTCCCATCCATAGCACAATCATAACATTTTGAGGCAAGTTAATAAAGTAATGTAAACCGTACAGGGGTCTGACAACATGCCACAGATGGTTGCATCTAAAACACAGCTCAGCGGTGTTCAGCTGAGCAGAGTATTGGATGCAGTGTACTATGCACAGGAAACTGGTTACCTGTCAGATTTGGTGATAGTACGTTAATGTTAACAACACAGATTTGTGCAACATACTGGAATAAGTTCCTGTCTGTATTGGAGCACTGTGACCATGGTCCTTTACAGGCCTGTTATTCCTTTTCTTTATGAGTTTGCTCTCTCTATCACGCTGTATGTTGAGAACCACAGGATTCACTGGATCTGGCTTATATGTGATTCTTCATGGGGCCCATTACCTTGTTGGCATATCTGGTGGCCACACCTACTTACGTATGCATGGCTAGGATTCCAATGGACCAGGCACGGGCCACACATTTTTATTTGTGCTTATGGCAGCAGAAAATCAAAATCTGGGACTTTGAGTGTTCAATATATTTTTTACTTTAGCGGTGGTTGATGAGACCAGTCATTTGATAAGTACTATTATGCTGTGTGTATTGGGTGAACCCTCTGAAGCTGGTGGGTGTAACAAGTGCCCATCATTCAGGATAAATGTAAAAAACAGTTAAGCTCCTTTTTGGAATAAAATAGCTGAAACGATAGGAGCTGCCACCCAAAACACAGGCCACATACAAGAATGGTCAGGAGCTATGTGGGCAGAGGGGTTTCACTGGGGGCTGACTGCAAATGTAGGGGTCTGGGTATTGTTTTGGTGGAACTATGTGTGAGCATGAAGGGAGGGAGGGGAACCTCAGAAACACCACAGAAGCAGACAGAGAAGGCAACAGAAAGCCCAGGATAGGCAGAGAAGCATCTGTAGTGTAACCTTGAGAGAAAGCTAAGAGAGAGGAATTTTGGGGTAGAGTGCGGGCTGGAAAAAGAGGCTTTGAATATTAAGCAAGGAAATTGTCTCCCACACTTTGATTCCTGTTTGTGTACAGGGAAACAGGACTTTTTACATTCTTTGTAAATAAATAAGATTGCACCAAAGAAATACTAAACTGCATCATCAGTTTCTCCCCCTAAACGAAGTAATTTGCAAGACCCTGAATTGGCTAACTGCTGGGCTCAAAAGAGGTAACAGTGCCATGTAATGACTAATTTATTATATAATCCAGCAGTCCCCAAACTTTTGAAGGTCACATCCCCCCTTACCCTGTCTGCACACCCCCACCGGAGCCATGGCCGGAAGTGGGGCTGCAGCTCGGGGCGTGGTGGAGGGACATAGACAGGGTAAGGGGGCTGAGGCTGGGGCTGCAGCTGGGACTGGGTCTGGGGCTCGGAGTAGGGTTGCCAATTTTGCTTGGACGTATTCCTGGAGATTTAATCACATGACATAATCTTTAATTAAAGATTAATCTTTAATTCCTAGAGACTCCAGGCCAATCCTGGAGGGTTGGCAACCCTAGCTAGGAGTGGGGCTGTGGCCAGGAGCTGCGGCTGGAAGTGGAGGCGGGAGTGGAGCCACAGCCGAGCTGCGGTGGGGGCCGGTAGCCAGGCCCGTGGCCAGGTGCAGCTCCGCTTCCAGCCTTGCACCAGGAACGGAGACGTGGCCAGCAGCTGAGGCTGGGGGAGGGGTGGGGCTGGGAGCGGAGCTGCACTGAAGCTGGGGACAGGGCCAGGCACAGGGCCGGGAACCGGGGACATGGCTGGGGGCAGGACCAGAGCAGAGCTAGGGGCGGGGAAGGGCTGCCCCCCCTCCCCCGCCGTTCCTCTGTGCCCCCGTAGGTCCTACAGTTTGGGGACCTCTGTATTATCCAAATATTTTAAACTTATTTACCTAAAGTTATGTACCGAAATTAAAATGGCCTGATTTTCAGAAATGTTGAGCACCCACAGCTTCTATGGATTTCAGAGGGAGCTATGTGTGTTTGGTACCTCTGAAGATCAAGCTATTGTCATTTAGGAACCAAGCTATGGATTTAGAAACCTTGCTACAGAAATCCAAATTTGAAAATGTGGGTCATTATAAATACCCTGCATTTAGCAGAGACGATCCCTACTAGGATCGCTGGATCTATCCTCATCCCCTAAGCTTTAGGCAAATTCAGATTTAGAATTATGTTTGCATTTACGTGGCATTATGAAGTAATGTACATAGAACACTATTGTAAGCCTTTATGGTAATTAAGATGTTTATTTTGTGCCTGCATAGGATGTAAACACACATGAGCCATGTATTTGTATTAAATTCTAGCCACATTATACTAAAGTATCCTATTGCAGCTCATTTGAGGAGTGGTATCGGCCTCAGCTCTGAAGTGGAGAAAGGGATAAAGTGTGCGTGTTACTGCAGCCAGTTATGTGGGATGGGGTAGGGTGGGGAGGGGATGGGAGGGGAAAAGGGGGATGAGATATTTTATGCAAAAACATATGTTTGATGGACACTTATTTAGCAGCAGAAGCCAGTGGGCTTTCTCACTAGCCCATACACCAAAGAACACTCTCCAGCCACGTGATTTCAGTCCCTTTTTCTTCAAGGACTCAGTTTTATTTCTTAAAAATTAAACTATTTAAACACAAGTTCAACCTGTCAATCATGTCCTTTCTCCCAGACCCTGGGTCTTCTGCGGAGGCCTATCTACTCCCTGCAGGATTACACTCCATAGGCCGTCACCCAGATCCACAACTGCATTTAGGCATTGGAGCCAATTCAGATAGTTCTTGGGGGATGGGGTGGAAAATGGAGATATTTCAGACTGGAATTTATGTATGCACTAAGAGACAACTTAGCCAGGCTCTGCCCCCCGGCCCCCAGGGTTGCCAACTTTCTACTCACACAAAACCGAACACTCTTGGACCACCCCATGTAGTGGGGGTCCGGGGTCTGTGGCTGCCAGCTGGCCCCGCGGGGTCTGGGGCAGCTGCATGGCAGGGGTCCGGGGTGGGCAGCTGGCCGGCCCCGTGCGGTGTGGGGTCCAGGGTTAGGGTCTGGGCTGCCGCTGCCCTGCCACCCAGCCCCTGCGGCCCAAGTAACGTATGCGGCCCACAATGTGCAATAAGTTGAGAACCACTGCTCTAGATGCTATTGTGATCCACAAAACCACTGCCCAGCTGCCACCTAGCCCTGTAGGCACCTAAGGTCACTGCAGGCTGGCTTTTGGAGATCCCATTCTTAGGTTTCTCCCCATGCGTTGTATAGGGCGCATAGGTACCTAACACAAGGTTTGTTGTTGCAATGATTTTCAAGGCACTTACAAGTTCCTTTGTGAATTCAGGCCCGTCTGACTGGTACTCTCTTCAGGCTAGCCTCACAGCCTCAGGCACCTGATAAGTCACAGGTAGGGTTGGCAACTCCCTTATAGGGCCAGCCGCTCTGTGACAAACTGTTTCTCAAGGGGTATGTCTGCACTTTAAGCAGGGGGTGTGATTCCCAGCTCGAGAAGACATACTCGTGCTAGCTCTCATCCAGCTAGTCCACTAAAAATAGAATATAGCCACAGCAGTGTGAGCCGTGGGACGGTCTAGCCGTCCCAAATACGTACCCATCTGAGACCCTAGGCATTTTGTATCCGTGCATGACTCTAGTCAGTCTCTTATCTGGGAAGAACACCCCCCAGCTCGAAGTCTAGATATACCCATGGCTAGAGAAATGCTAACAGTGTGTCACTGATCTGCAGTGGAATATATTATAGTTTCTTACTATTATTTGTGACATCAGCTTTTCTCCTAATATTCCAGAAAATTATTTCAAGGTCACGGTATGACAGTATGTATCAGTATGTAAAGAACTCAATGTTTTATTCTGATTGCTTGTTGGGTTCTGTAAGTAACTATCCTTCAACATTCATAGCTTCAAATAAAAAATCACCCTGTCAAAAGCTAAGACTGGAGGCCAAGCTTTTAGACATATCCCAGCAAATGTAGAGCAGTAAAAATGATCCCAGAAATGGTTTACAAGCTGGCTCAGTCTGACTTCAGCTGATGAGACAGGCTATGTAAGTCCCGCCTATCTGCCACATTTCTTCCACTCCAAGGTAGTGAGATGTGCTGAACAGTTTGGCAGAAATCCAATAGCTCCAAACAATGGATGGGGGAGGGAACCACTGACCCAACAAGCTCTTTTTCAGAGTAATGGGGGCTTAAAAAAAATTAAAAGTTCCACGTTTGTTTGTTTTCTCTTGCCATTTTTAGAAACAATCATTGTTTTCTCTTTTCCTGAACTGCCATATCATGGTGTAAGTCTTATCACATTTGGCTCAGTCAGTCCTCACGTGTCAGCACTAGGGCAAAGGGAAATTCAAAATAACACAACCCTCACTCAGAGGGCCAGCTCCTGAAACAAAGCTCAGCAGCCACAGCTTCTGCTGGAGTTTGAGTTGTTGCAATGCCACATTGCCTCTCAGGCCCTAAGTAGACATGTTAGTCAACAAAGCCCTGCAAATATCTTTATTAATCAAGGTTTTCAGGGCCTCATATAATTCTCCTTCAGGAGGCAAGGGTTAACTTGGGCTGTATAGAGCCATGTCTGGATCCACAAAGGGACTTAGGTNAGGGCTCCGGCTGGGGGTGCGGGCTCTGGGGTGGGGATGGGGATGAGGGGCTCAGGGCTGGGTTATTGGGGTGGGTGGTGAGGGCTCCAGCTGGGGGTGTGGGCTCTGGGGTTGGGTTGGGGATGAGGGGTTCAGGGCTGGGGAAGAGGGTTGGGTGCAGGGGGTGAGGGCTCCGGCTGGGGGTGCAGGCTCTTGGGTGGGGCTTGAGATGAGGGGTTTGGGGTGCAGGAGGATGCTCTGGGGCTACAGCGGGGTGAGATGACTCCCCCCATATCTCTCTCCCTGCAGCAGCACCTGGGCTGGGGGGGAAAGGCACCTCTCCCTGCTGCAGGAGCTCTGGGGCTGCAGGATAGGCACCTCTCCCCCAGCTGGTCTGGGCCACGTGCCTGGGGCCTGGCTGTGCCTGGGGCCAGGCTGGGTTGCATTGCACCGCCCTGGCTGCGCCTGGGGCCGGGCCACTCCGGGTTCGGGCCGGGCCACCTCACTGGCCATGCCGCCCCGACAGGTCCGGGCACCCCAGCCATGGCACTGGCAGGTCCAGGCCGCTGGCTGACTTGGGGCTGGGGGAGGGGAGCCTCGGCCGTGGCAGGTTGGGGGCTGGGCTAGGTGGGGGCTAGGGGAGGGGCACCCCTCCCCCAGCCACAGCAGGTATCCGAGCGGGTTCCCTGAGCACCTGCACAGCATTAAATAGGCTGCTGCGCAGCTGTGCAGCCACGGAGGTTACAGGGAACTTAGGTTGTGACACTCACCATCACAATGCCTAACTTGTAAGCACCTAGAAAAATCACTAGAACAATGCAGTGATCCGCAAAGCCTGAGTCAGGCACCTAGACTCCCAATACAATGAATGGGAAGAGAAAGGCACCAAAAACTCAATCTATAAAAGCAGCACACTAAGTGGGGAGTTGCCTAAGCTAGACAATGGGAGATGTCAATGAGAGGGGGGTGTCCTAAGCCCCACCTATGACATTGGCAGATCAGGTGCCAGCTCATGACAAGGCCCCTGGGCTTCACTGAACACTGCATAGCTGGAAACCAGTCTGGCTCACCTGTGTGTTAGTATTGTTAAAATCTATATTAGAGTTATAAGGATGTGGTTCGTGTTTAGACCTTATGAAATACTTGTAGGATGCTGCATGTATTAATCTCACTTATATCTGTTTCCCATGGTATACGGTCATGTTTAAGGGTTCGCTTTGTAACTATAAAATGTTTGCTCAGACTGGATCCCCTCCCCCCCAGTCAGGAGGGAAGCATTACCAAGTGTGATATACTAGTTTACCACCAGAGGTCTATTCTCTTCCCCAACAAAAGGCCTATAGGCACCAGACAAACCATTGAGGAACATCAGCGGACAAAAAAACTTTATTGATTGCTTCCCCCTCACCCAGGAAGAGGGTATGTGCACAAGCCCTCGTCCCATCACTGCTTGAATGCTGGGGGAAGGGAATAAAAATCGCTTTTAAGGAGAAATCATCACTATGCTGCTTGGAATTTGGAGAGGGTAATATTTCTAACAATAAGCAAGGGATCCCCAAGCTGCTAAGCTTGGGCTAGCCCTGAAGGACATATAGAGCTTGCATATTACAGCAGCTTCTATTACTTTTTGGAACCTAAGACTGTCACTCATTGGTGTGTATGTTTACCTGCGTTAACCTTGTAAATAACTCTTTTTTCCTTTTCTTAGGCTATGTCTACATTATGGACCTTACAGCAGCACAGCTGTACCACTACAGCTGTGCCGCTGTCAGGTCTCCCGGTTAGCCACTCTTTGCTGGCAGGAGAGAGCTCTCCTACTGGCATAATAAATGCCCCCTCCTCCCCCATGAGTGGCATTTACTATGTCGGCAGAAGAGCCTCTTCTGCTGCCATAGTGCTGTCCACACCAGCTCTTTTGTTGGTGAAACTTACATCAGTCAGGAGTGTGTGTTTTTCACACCCCTGACCGACAAAAGTTTTACCAACAAAAATGCTGGTGTAGACAAAGCCTTAGCTGCTTTATTACAAGCAACAAGCATTGTCTTTGGTGAGCATAAGGTACAATTGACCTGGGGTAAGTGACTGGTCCTTTGGGACTGGGAGTAACCTGAACATTGTTGTGATTTTTGGTGTAAGGGACCATCTGTCACACACAGGTATGCTTGCCTGGGTGACAAGATAGACCAGAAGGCTGTTCACACTTGATGCTTGGTTGGTGAAATCTAATTATAGAACATACAACCAGTGTGGAGTTTGTGCCCTGGCTTCTAACAGTCTGCCCTGAGGTTGGCACCATGTACCCCAGGTCTCCATCTCCCAGGTGGGTCCCATAACCACCAGGCTACAGCATCAATCTTGTGTGGTTGCTGTCTCTCTCCCTGGCCCCATGTCTCTTTGAGTATACACAGTAGCACATTTTCAACAGGAGCGACTGAGACAGCCGCCTCCCATATCAGAATATGTCATAGCTCAGTGGTTAGAGCACTCTCCAGAGACTAGGAGACCCCTGTTCAAATCCTTACTCCCTATTAGGCAGAGGGGCAAGTTGAATCTGGGTCTCCCACAACCCAAGTGAGTGCTCTTACCACTGGGCTAAAAGTTATAAAGTAGCCCCCCCACCCAGATTTTGAATGGGACCTGACCCTGTAGGCATCTTCAGAGCATGCCTACCAGATTGGGCTCCATGGGTGAGATTAGGGCTCCTCTGCCTATCTTCTCTTGGTTTGTGGATTGTACTGGGGCTCAGGTGGGAGGTAGGCATACGGACGTCTAGAGTGCAGCAGCAGCGAATATGTCCAGAGGTGGAAACTTAGGCATGTAGGGAACTTCTACCCTGAAAATGTAGGCACTGAGTGAGTTTAGGCACCTGCAGGGTTAAGTGGCAGCTGGGCCACATTTTTGTGGATCACAGCAGTGCCTAAAACTGGGACTTATGCCTAAGTACCTTTGTGGATCTGAACTTTAATCATGCCAAAAAATAAAAAACAGGGATCTCTGAGGTGGGTTGGCTGCAGATGTGGGGGTTATAAACATGGCTAAGGGGCATCACTGACTTAAAATCAAGTTAATTCAAAAGAAAACGCCCCTGTCCCAAAAAGCCCAACCAACCAAAGAAAAAACCCCAAACAAAGTTGAGGTTAGCACCACACCTGCCCCTGAGTCCCCTGCCATTTTTTTTTTGTTTTAAAATAACATTTTTCTGTCTTTTAAAATATTTTTCTTGCCTCTGTTTCTGTGCAAAAGACTCACACAATCAACAGGAGTAGCTGACTACAAAGTGAAAACATTGACTATAGACAAAGTGATGTCAAATGCACAAATGAACTAACTGATAAATAAGGCCACTGTATCTCTAATATCTTTCAGTTACAGTAATTGTCAGTGTTGCCTGTAACGAGAGTAAATGTTCAGACAGACTTTTTTTTTTTTTTTAAGTTGCCCTTTAAGTAGGCTGTACAAACCTTATGCATACACTCAAGTTATGTATTTAGGAAATATTAACAGGTTTACAAATCCTTGCCCTGTAACTATGAGAAGCAAAACAATAATTATCCCAACAGTGAGCTTTTGTTTAAAAGAGACATACAGGAATATAGTCATCAGATCTCTCTGTTTAACAGGGTATTATTACCATATTACAGAATGAGCAGCAGTACAACACCTATAACATTTCTTTTCTAGTGAGTTTATTCAGTAAAGTCTCTGATTACACTTGTTTAATAGACCACAGATATCTATCGAATGTTAGTATTGAAAAATTGGAGAGGTGTGTTGTTGTTTTTTTCAAATGAATGAACTTTGAGTATTGAATAAAAGGTAACCCAATATCTTTAGTGTATTTGTCCTCTGTCTATTTTGTACACGCCTTTTTAAAATGAACCAATTAAATTCCATCACTGGGCAATAAGCTCCCAGGCAATTCTTTAAGATCACATTAAGTAAGCTATTGAGAACTTGATCATCCTGTAGACCAGTGGTTCTCAACCAGGGGAACACCTACCTTTGGGGGTACGCAGAGGTCTTCCAGGGTGTATTCAACTCATCTAGATCAGTGTTTCTCAACCTGGGAGTTGTGAACCCAGTGAGGTCACAAGACAGCTTCAGGGGGGTCACAAGTGCAGGGCTGGCATTAGGGGGTGGCAAGCAGGACAATTGCCCAGGGGCCCCACGAAGCTAAGTTACATGCTTCAGCCCCAAGCGGCAGGGGCTCTGGATTCAGACAAGGCTGACAAGTGAATAACAGACTCAAGTCCTGCTAGTGAAGGCAGGGGGCTGGACTCGATGACCTTTCAGAGTCCCTTCCAGTTCTATGAGATAGGTATATCTCCATATATATTTTAAGTATCACACTGAAATGTAAGTACAATATTTATACTCCAATTGATTTATTTTATATTTATCTGGTAAAAACGAGAAAGTAAGCAATGTTTCAGTAATAGTGTGCTGTGACACTTATGTATTTTTATGTCCAATTTTGTAAGCAAGCAGTTTTTAAGTGAGGTGAAACTTGGGGCACACAAGACAAATCAGACTTCTGAAAGGGATAAAGTAGTCTGGAAAGGTTGAGAACCAGTGCTGTAGACCATCCTAAATTAAGAGGTCCCATTTTTGCACACAGTACAATATTCCTGGCGTGTCACCATCTCATCCAACACAGCCTCCAGATTCTACTTTGTCTATTCTAGGCTAGAGCTTGGTGACATTTTTCACTAGAATAGTACATTTGCCGAAGAATGCAGTTTCAACATGATCACCTGTTCACGAATTTGGGTAAAATTTGGCTAATAGTTTGGAGTGAATAAAAAAATGAGGAATTTTATTTAAGTAGAAATGTTCATTATGAAATGTCGATTTGAAACAATGCTCGGGGGGGGGGGGGTTTCAGTGAGAAAAAAAGTTTTGGTTCAAAATCAAGTATTTTTTCTGATTTTTCAGTTTGCCCATCAAATAAAAAAATCATTCCAGGGTAGGGTTACCACATGGTTAGTTTTTAACCCATCTGGCCATTTTTGTATTGCCTTGTAGTTAAAAGATGTAATATGCTGGGGGTGGGTGGGGTTTCTCTTGGGACACAAGAGAATGGTCTACAATCCCCCTCCCCCCTCCATAGTCCAAACTGTGGCACCATGTTAGGATAAAGTCAGAAAAATAGTAAAATAACAAAAAAACATAGTGTTATTTTTTTATAATGTCACACTCTTGTCAGCATTGGTAAGGCCTCAGCTGGAATACTGTGTCCAGTCCCTGGTGCCACACTTCAGTAAAGATGTGGATAAATTGGAGAGAGTTCAAAGGAGAGCAACAAAAATGATAAAAGGTTTAGAAAACCTGACCTATGAGGAAAAATTAAAAAACTGGACATGTTTAATCTTGAGAAGAGAAGACTGACCTAAAAATAGCTCCTTTATTTAGCAGGGAAAGGTACAGTAGAGCACAATCCAATGGCTGGAAGTTGAAGCTAGACAAATTCAAACTGGAAAGAAGGTGTACATTTTTAAGTGACAGTAATAAACCTTTGGAACTATTCACAAAGGGTCGTGGTGGATTCTCCATCACTGGCAATTTTTAAAATCAAGATTGGATGTTTTTCTATAAAATATGCTCTAGGAATTATTTTGGGGAAGTGCTATGGCCTCTGTTACACAGGAAGTCAGACTAGATGATCATAATGGTCCCTTCTGGCCTTGGAATCTATGAACAGTGATCAATTGTTCTCTATGTCCACTGAAGGCAGGACAAAGAGCAATGGGCTTAATCTGCAGCAACGTAAATTTAGGCTAGATATTAGGAAAACCTTTCTAACTTTAAAGGTATTTAAGCTCTGGAATAGGCTTCCCAGGGAGGCATGGAATCCCCATCATTGGGGGTTTTAAGAACAGGTTGGACAAATACTTGTCAGGGATTCCCTAGTTTTACAGGATCCTGCATCAGTACAGGGGGCTGGACTTGACCTCTCAAAGTCCCTTCTAGCCTGTACTGCGTGGAACAGGCCCTGAGGCTCCCTGCTGGAGGCCTCATGGCCCTGACACACCCTGCCCCAGAAAAGGGCAGTGGAAAAGGCCCTCCAAGCTGCCTAGAGTGGCTATATTGGACACAGCCAATCAGAAAGGGGCTGCAGGGAGCAGCCAATCAGGGCCCATAGGCTTGTATTAGTAGAGTTGCAGGGCAAGTGTGAGATCAGTTCTGTGCTAGAGTGGATGATATGCCTGGCTGGCTGGCTGAGGGAACTATAGCATCTCAGACAGAGCAGTGCTGGCAGGGGAGGGGAATGGGGAACATGAAGGCACTCTGGGCTGACTGCTGGGACTCAACCAGGAGAAGGCCCTGAGGTAAGGGTGATGAATGTCCTGGGGCCACAGGGAAGTGGCCCAGGGAATTGTAGCAGTGACACAGCTTTTTTAAAGGGATGTGGTAGATGGCTGCTGGGACCCAGAATAGAGGGTGGGCCTGGGTCCCCTCCACCAGCCCCTGGGAAAGTGGCCCAGTGTTTGATACACCCTAGAAGGAGAACTGAACTCTTTTAGTGGCCCAGCTGAAGAGGTGGGGCCAGAAAGGCCCAGAGAGGCAAAGAGTCTCTAGGGCCAAGATTGCTTGAAAAGCAGGGACAATTCCAGGGAGCCCAGAAGGGGCAGAGAGGCAGTTTGGACCATGGTACTGCAATAGGCCTTGCTGGACTGATTGAGGAGTGAGCCCAGGGATAGGGCTGCAGATAAAGGACCTTACAGAAGGCACTGAGATATGGCCCCTGTTGGACTTATTTTCCTGAAGGGGTTTGATTTATCTCACGTACGGACTGTGTGTTACTCGGCCAGAGGGCTGGCTCACTGAAGACTCACCCCAAAGCAGAGAAAGTGCAGGTGCACACACTTGGCCAAGGGGTTACTCGTGAGAGGTGAGTGCACCCCATTACACAGCCCCACATTTCTATGATTGTTTTTTTGTTGGTGGGTGTGTGGGCGGGGAGACAGGGGCCAGTTTGTCTGTGTCTCAGAGGTGGCAACTTCGTTTTTTTTCTTTCAAGCCCAGATCCAGCAAAGGGAGCAGCAAGTGAGGATATGCCTGGCTGCCTGCTCAGTAGGCATCATGGTGACCTCTAGCAGCCACAGGTGCAAGTGTAGGGAGATGCCTCCAACCTTCCCACAATTCAGCCAGACGTGCAACGTCTCAGCAGAGATGGGGAAACATGGTAGGGCTGTGTAATGTGTGAGTGTCCAGAGGCATGACACTTGGTAGGCCTGAGGATAAACAAGAGAAGAAGCAGGCCCAGAGATCTTATTCATATAGGGCCTGATCCAAAGTCTATTTAAGTCAATGGCAGCCTCTCACTTGATTTCATTTGGGCTTTGGTTTAGGCCCATACTCCTCGCAAAGAGAGCTGAATATTCAGCAGCAATGGATCAAGTGATTAGGCTTAACCTCACAATAACAGACAAGCCACAAAAAAGTGATACTGGAGGTTGGGAGATGATGGTGGCAGGAGCACAGAAGGTAGATACTTTGCCCCAGAGTTCTGTGTTTTAGAAGTTGTTGGTCCTTTATGAATTCAGGAGGAATTAATGTCAATTTTAAACCCCCCAAAGCCACTACACACCTGGTGATTTTGTCAATCTTTTGTTTAAAGACACTGAGCCAAAATGCTGCCCTTGGATACAAACCTATTACCCTCAGAGTTCAAATATGTGAACGAGGGCTGACATCAGCCCATCGAAGAAGAGCCAGAGTAGAAGAACTAGTTTTCCCTGTGGTCACAACACTAAATATATCTGTCATCCAGGGGTTTATACTGGTGCTGTACCAGAAAAATATCCCTCCAAGTTGTGATTAATGACTTGCTCTTTATTTGAATGAGGTCTGCCTTATGCAGATTGGATGGCCAGAGTCCAAACTTATTACAAGCCCAAATCACACTGACTCATGAAAGTGGCTCATCTGCGTCCCATTCTGTTTATAATCCTGGTGATGACAATATCTTTCCATAATTTTTCTTATGGTTGACATCATATTCTCTTGTGATATGTTATATTTGCCTGGAAAAGCATTAGCCACACCCAGCGGACGATGTAAATCAAAGTAATATGTAATTATAATACAGATACTCACACTTTAATATGACAAGCTACAGTAAAAGGCATAACAAACAGCTANTATGTAATTATAATACAGATACTCACACTTTAATATGACAAGCTACAGTAAAAGGCATAACTAACAGCTACAAAAATGCATCACAGGATGACCAGAGTGTGACAGCCATTAAAAATGCATGGGAAATTCACTGTTCCTGTGAGTGACCTAAACTTACCAGTATGTTTCTGCTACTTTTCAGTGGCCTCTGCTATGTCAGATACAGAACTGTTACTCACGTTATCACCTGCTGATGGATGTACATTAGTGCTAACATAAATAGCAATGCTTATAATCCCAGCAAGTTCAAAGCTATGTGCTCAATATAAATGAAAGAACCAAAGTACATATAGATATAATGGGCATTTATCCAATCTGTGACACCCAGGTGATGGTCATCTTCTAAATGCCTAATGTAGAGATTTGTAAACAAGGTGGGTTTTTTTGGTGTCCTTTTGTTAACAGAATGAGAGAGAGGTGGGTGAGAAGTTATTCTTGCTTTGAAGGCAAACACCATCAATCTCAGTGTCAGTGTGGCAGCTGTGCAGTAAGCATGACATGGGAGACCAGGGCAGAGAGAGAATGATTTATTGCTTCTGTCACATCCATCGGGCCACTATTAGCTGTATGTTGTCTAACCTTAGGCAATGGAGGACATGATGTGCTTTGGACTTTGTTGTATTCTTGTTTTCTAGACTTGAAGTGGTTTGCATGGGAACTTTCACATTTAACAATTTAAGAGACAAATTATGAGTCCCCTTTGTTTTCTGTGGCCTTAGAGTTGCCACATTTGTTGTTAGTTGTATTGTTATACGCACAGGAGTACAAAAGCTTTGGCTGTTTTGTTCCTTCACCCTTCAGAGAAGTAGGCTGGCAAGACAATGCTGCTTGGCTCAAATTTCCGGCTCTGAGGGATGGATTAAACCTATAAAAGACCCAAATTTACATAGTGACTTTTAGGCATCGTGTCACTATGCCTGACGGTAATGAATTGCCCAAATGCTTTGTGAAAGTAGAATTAAGGATGCCCAGCGCTGCCTCCTACCCTTCCAGAACGTGAAGAGTGGCTAAACTTTAACCTCTGAAAACCAAAAAAAATCAGGAGTTATGGTAACACCCATTTAAACCTAGAAAATCCAGAAATACAAAGTTACGGTACATGTCATCCCTACAGACTTATGAATGCCACAACCATAAGTTCCTTCTGGCTTCAAAAATCTATGAACTACTGAGATCTTCTAGTTACTTCTAGTATACCCTCAAGCATAACACAGGCCATAGGACTTCCCTGGATTAATTCCTGTTTCAAATCCAATATCTTGGGTTTGTAGGCTGCATGGCCATCCCTCTCTGTCACTCTGAGGGAGGCCATGCCTCCTCACTGTCACGCACCTGTAAAGGTGAGCTCAAAGGGGGGAATTAGCTGCACCTAGTGCTCTGGTCCTCCAGCCGGGCAGAACACTATGGCAGTCTATGAGCCCTGGGCCCTCAGTCAGGGTGGGGTAGCAGACAGTTAGTAGGCTCTGTCCTGCAATCAGGGCAGAGTGGCTAAGCAGTCTGAGCTCCAGGTAAGGGTGAGCCAGGGCCGGCTCCAGGCACCAGTGCAGGAAGCAGGTGCTTGGGGCAGCCAATGGGAAGGGGAGGCACGTCCGGGTCTTCGGCGGCAATTCGGCAGCTGGTCCTTCCCTCCGAGAGGGACTGAGGGACCCACCGCTGAATTGCCGCTGAAGAATGAAGTGGCGCAGTAGAGCTGCCGCCGAAGTGCCGCCGATAACGGCTTTTTTTTTTTTTCTCCGCCGCTTGGGGCGGCAAAAAAGCTGGAGCCGGTCCTGGGGTGAGCACCAGCACAGTCTAGGGGCTCTGGCAGGGGTGAGCACCAGCACAGTCTAGGGTGAGCAGTAGGGTACCACAGGCCTCCTGGCCTAAGATGTGGGTGCTGCCACCCCAAGGATGGGGTGGCAGGGGGTAGAGGGATGTGGGCCCGCCTGACTTCTCTGCGTCCCAGCCTGGGGCCCTAACAGTGGTGGAGTGGTCTGCCACTGGGTCAGCAGGGAATCTGCCCGCACCATGATGACCTTGTAGCAGTCCAACACAACCAGATGGTCTTCTAGTTCCCCTGGGCTACTTCCTATATCCCTGGGATTTGGTACCTCTATACCATGGGGGTCATCTGTCATCTTGGTGGGGAATTCCAGCAACTCCTTGGTATCTCAGTCGGCCAGTGTCCCTGGGAGCTCTGGCCAGTCCTCAGGAGGCAGCCCCAGCAGCTCCTCTGCAGGCTCCAGCAGCAGGCGGGATGTGTCTGTCTCCTGTGGCGGCTCTAGCCCAACTGAGCTGCAGGGCCCACCTTTTGTATGTCCACTTCCTGTCCTGCCCTTCCGGCGAGGTGGATGTGGCTCTCCTGGTTTAGCCCACCAGGGGGCATGTTGTGGTCCCTCCTGTCACTGAGGGAGGCCACGCCTCCTCACTACAGGTTGAACTAGAGCCTATCTTTTACAAAAACATCTGTTCTTAATTTGAAATTTTCCAGTGATGGAGAATCCACAACAGCTTTGGTAAGTTGCTCCAATGGTTAGTTACCCCCATTGTTAAAAAACCTGCACCTTATTTCTAGTATGAATTTCTCTAGCTTCAACTTCCTGTCATTAGATCTTGTGAGATCTTAGATCTGCCAGACTGAAGTGCCCTCTATTATCAAACTTCTGTTCCCCATGTAGGCACTTGTAGATTGATCAAATCACCCTTTAGCCTTCTTGTCATAGGGCAGCCCCTCCTGCAGCTCACAGGGGAGAACTGGCAGGTCTGCTTCAGCTTTCCCTTCTTCAGAGTCCCCAGTAACTCTGCGATAGCTCTCTTGCCTAACAATACCCCTCCTTCAGGATGCTTCATTACTAGAACATAGTGCAAATAGTCCATAACAAAAATGCCCATACGTCCATTTAACACATGCTCTGCAAGCAGTCCCTAAAAATCATACAACCTCTTGTATATTGACATAGCACATGCCACACTCCAGCCACATTTCCACCACACCTAAACTCCTTATCCGTCCTCTTCTGTCCTTCTGCCGGGACAGCCATCCCAGCCCTTCCAGCTGGAGTGCAGACCTGCTCTTCCCAGCAGGAGCCTCCCACCTCTCTGCTGGGAGATCATCCTCACTAGGGGACCATCCCTCCCTCCCCCTGGCCCTCTCACCATTCCCATGGGTCCAGCTTGGAGACATCATCGTGTAAGCCTCTCTGCTGTCCCCCGCTACTGCTAGTCCTCTCTTGCCCTCAGACTCAGCTCTCCAGCTTAGACATCAGCAGGCAACTCCCTCTGCTGTGCTCTGGCCTTCAGCTCTCTCCAGGCCTGGGTCTCTGGCTGGGGAACACCAGCCAGCAAAATCCCTCTGGCTGCTCTTTAGCCTTCTCCCAGGAACCACCTAGTTTCCTTCTGGGAGCTTCCACAGTTGACCTGATCTTTGGAAGCTCTCACCCACCCTTTCCCCGACTGACTCAATCTGTACTCTAACACAAGCCTCATTCACCAGTTGTTTGCTTTTAAACCAAATTGGGAGGCAGCTGAAGAATCACAGGTGAACTGGCCCTGTTCCCTCCTAAAGAGCTACTGTCATTCGGTGACACTTCTCTCTGTTAAGCTAACTAGACTGAGCTCCTTGAGTCTATCACTACTATGAAGCATGCTTTCCAGTCCTTTAATCATTCTCATGAGTCTTCTGAACCCTCTCCAATTTTTCAGTATGCTTCTTGAATTGTGCACATCAGAACTTGACAGTGTTGGTTACACATGGGCCAGATACAGAGGTAATATAACCTCCCTACTCCTACTTGGTATTCCCTGGTTATGCACCCAAGGATCACATTAGCCCTTTTGGCCACAGTGTTGCACTGGGAGCTTATGTTCAGCTGTCAAGTATCAGAGGGGTAGCCGTGTTAGTCTGGATCTGTAAAAGCAGCAAAGAATCCTGTGGCACCTTATAGACTAACAGAGGTTTTGCAGCATGAGCTTTCGTGGGTGAATACCCACTTCTTATTATCCACCATGACCCCCAATACTTTTTCAGAGTCACTGCTTCCCAGGATAGAGTCCCCTATTGTGTAAATATGGCCTACATTCTTTGATCCTAGATATATGGCCTTACATTTGGCTGTATTAAAATGCACATTTGCTCATGCTCAGTTTACCAACTGATCCAGATCGTTCTTTATTAGTGAGTCTTTGTTTCATCTGAAATTTATATCAGTAATGGTTGTTTCCTTCCAGGTCATTGATACAAATATTAAATAGCATATGGCCAAGAACTGATCCATGCGAGACTCCATGAGAAATATACTGGCTTGATTACATTATAAGATTTATCAGATAGCCAGTTTTGAATCCATTTAATGTGTGCCATCTTGAATCATTCTAGTTTTAGTTTAAAAGGTTGTGCGGTACCAATCCAATGCCTTACAGAAATCTAAGTAGGTATTGTATCAATCAAAATTGTAATCTCATCAAAACACACACACGTACAATATCAAGTTAGTTTGATAAGATTTATTTTCCTGTGAACCCATGTTGACTAGGATTAACTATATTACCCTCTTAATTCTTTATTCAATTGAGTTCCATATCAGCAATTTTATTATTTTGCCCAGGACTGAAATTAGTCTGACAGGCCTATAATTACTTAGGTCATCCTGTTTACCCTTTTTAAACTAGTAACACAACATTAGCTTTCTTCATGTCCTCTGGAATTTTCCCAGTGCTCCAAAACTTATTGAAAATCAGTCACTGTCCAAAGAGCTCTGTCTGCAGCTTTTTTTAAAAAAACCTCTTGGATATAAGTTGTCTAGAGCTATTGATTTTAAAGTGTCTAACTTTAGTGGCTGCTGTTTAACATCCTCCTTAATTACAGCTGAAATGGGAAATATATCTTCATATGATATGAATACCTCCTCTGACTTTTCCTCAACTGCAGAACAGAAATATGCATTGAACACTTCTGCCTTTTCTGCATTTTTATTGACAATTCTACCCTTTCCATGTATTAATGGCTCAAACCATTGCTAGAGTTCCTTTAGTTCCTAACATTCTTCAACTCACTCATTGTCCTTGACTCTGCTGGCTAAAGATTACTCCTTGTGTCCTTTGGCATCCCTTATCAATTTTCTACTATTTCTAGTTTCTAATTTATATTCATTGCTATTAAACCCCCTCCCCCTAAAAAAACAGTGTAGCCTTCTCTCTCTATTGTTATTTCTTGGGCATCTAGTAAAATTTTCTTAAACAGCTTCTAATTATCATTCACATTTTTCTATTTATATTCTCTCTCCCAAGTGATTTGGCTTGTAATTGTTTACAATTTTATTAAAATTGGCTCTTTTAAAGCACCAAATATAGCTATAACTGGTTGGAACTTTATCCTGATTGCACATAATGAATAATCAAGTCTTGATAATTTTCACATAAGCAACCATTAACTTAGTTCTATGCTCAATTCCTCTTTATCTGTCAAGGTGAGGTCTAATATAGAATTTTCCCATGTTGGATGCGACAGTTTTTGAGTTAAGAAATTGTCATCTGTAATATTTAGAAATTCCAAGTACATTTTAGTACTGATATGTTGAACACATTCTTAAGGCGTCATCCAGTTCTCTAGTGTGATTATTGTGCAGCAGACAACAGCTAATACCCCATCTTTAGCATTAGCTGTTAGAACATTTATCCACGGACACTCAAGATCATTTGCTTCAGTGAGTCAGAAACAGCTAATTGCATTTTTGACAGAGTGCCACTTTTGCCCACTTGGCCCTTCCTAAATAGATTATTGTAATGAGTGATTTTAACATTCCAGTCATGTGAATCAGATTCTACTAATACCAACTCGGTTGAATTTATGCTTATAAGTGAGCAATTCCAATTCCTTGTTTGTTACCCAGGCTCCTAGCATTCTTGTATAGACAATTAAAGAATTGTCTCTTCATGCCTTTTGGTTCTTGATTAATTTTGTTCTTCACATTGTGATTTTTGTGCTAAATGATTACTCACTCGTTCTCCTTTTCACCCTCCCCTTTTGTTGTTAGTTGAACACCCTCCTGACTAGTCTAGTCCACTTTTCTCCTAGGATATTGATCTTCCTTCTGCTGAGGTTGAGGCCACCCAAATTGTACAACTTTCTCCCCCCTACAGAAGGTGGCCCAATATTTCACATAAACAACCTTCTTCCCCCTCACACCACTTACCCAGCCAACACTTCACCTTGAGAATTTTCTGCCTTCTGTCTTCCTTCACTCATGGCATAGGAAGGATCTCTGAGAAGATCACCTGGACATTCCTTTCCTTCAATACCCTTCAGATTTTTCTCTAGAGTCACTGTAGAGGAGCGGACTCACCCCTGTGGCGCCTCCTGCTGGTGACTTCTGGGAATTAGCGCGTTCCAGCTTCGGAGCACCCTCTGCAGGCCGGTGATCTGCCTGTCCTCTGGCCCCCGTGTCCCTCCCTGGACCCCAGTGCCCTTGTACCTGGGGTGCTGCCCCCTAGCAGTAACCCTTCAGTCTTAGGGTCTCCCCTCCCCAGGGAACCCCCACCCACTATTCCCACCTCGCCTCAGTATAAGGCTACTGCCAGTCATCGTCTAGCCCCATGCCCTGGGGCAGACTGCGGTATCAGCCTACTCATCACTGGCAAGGTTGAGTTTGGACCTGCTGCCTTGGCCTACCCCTGGGTTGCCCTCTGCAACCCCCAGTACCCCTTGGCCTTCTGCTAGGCTGAAGCCTGGGGCTTTCCAGGCTGGAGCTACTCAGCCTGTCCCCAGCCCTGCTCCACTCAGGTACCCAGTCTCTAGCTCCCTGCAGCCAGGCCCATCTCCCTCTACAAACAGAGAGAGACCGCTGAGCTCCTGGCTCCCAGCCTTTTTATACAGGCCAGCTGTGGCCTGATTGGGGTGTGGCTCAGCTGCGGCCACTTCCCCAATCAGCCCAGCTTTTAGAGCTGCAGCCCTTGCCAGGGTTGCTTTTACCCCTGAAGCCCTCTTTCAGGGCTGATTTCAAGCCCTTCAGGGCAGGAGTGGGTGTCCGCCCCGCTACAGTCACCTATAAGCTGTGAGGTATCAAATGAAGCCATCTTGTTAGTGCTGATATGCACCATAACAGCCTTGCCCACCGACTTCAGAAGTCTACCCAGTCCTGCAGTCTCATCTCATGTCTTGGCTTTGGGAAGACATCATGATCCCCATTGTGGCCCCAACTAAAGCAGGTTGGAAGCACTAATGGACACACAATGCAGAGCTCCACAAGAGAGGGTTGGAGCTTACAGCTCTTGTATTCAAGGGAGAGAGCTTATTCCACTAAGCCACCATCTGAGTATGGTATACACTGACTGTCACTCATGTAGGAGTTGGAGGAAATAATAGTTCTCCAAGATATGAACTATTCAGTAGTAGATCTCAAGGGCAGTCTACTATATACATTCCATGAGTCATTTCCCCCGCTCTGCTCAAAAAATAAATAAGTTAAGAACCTGAAAGTATTATGACCAACTTATTTTAGAAGGGGCTGTGTCTTGGGAACCGAAATTTCCACTACACACTCCCCCAGCCCTTTTGTGGCATAACAGTTTTCAAATCGATGCATGTAGATTTTAAAGAGATTTTAATATTAAAAGCAGCTCCTTACTGGGGGGCTGTATCTGAGGAAACCCATGATCAAATGATGCAAAATTTGAACCACTAATTCTACCCAGGCCCTAATCAGGCATAGCAATTTTTAAAACAATCTGTCTGCACATAGACTTTAGAGCACCTTAAAGTATCGTCTCTTTACTAGCAGCTTTGGTCTCTAGGGAAAACTTCCAAAATGAGCCCCTGCAGAATGCAACTAATGTGTACAACACCCATTTTTAAGAAAGACATCAGGACCAGACCACGACTTCAACTCACCATGCATGGGGATGGCACAGGTTCAGTACTCAGAGCATGTCGCCTGGAGCCACCCAGTTAGTCTGTCAGACTGCCTGCAAAGATACTACTTTACAACAGACCTCCAGTCCTGCTGTACATGTACAAATGACTTCCTCTGAGTTACTGTGTTAGCTGTGTTGGTCCCAGGATATAGGTGAGGTAATATCTTTTATTGGGCCAGCTTCTGTTGGTGAAAGAGACAAGCTTTTCGAACTCCACAGAGCTCTTCTTCAGGTCTGAGGCATTTGATGCACTGGAAGAGGTACACTACATGTGCTAGGCATTTTGATGTGTTCATGCCTATCAAATGCCCCAACAACTCTATGGGTGAAACTAGACAATCACTACAATCTCAAATGAACTCACAGGAAAATGATAAAAGATAAAATCACCGTATCACCTGTGGGCTAACACTTTTCACAAAACAATCACACCATATCTGATCTCTCAGCACTCATCCTCAAAGGAAACCTGCATAATACCTTCAAAAGACAAGCTTGGGCACTTAAATGCATAACTCTGCTAGACGTTAAAAATCATGGATTCAATAAAGACACGGGTTTTATGTCTCATTACAACAATCTGTAACCCACTACGGCTATGACTACACTGCTCACCTTACAGCGGCACAGTTGTGCTGCTACAGCATTGGCTCTGTAAAGTATGTAGTGTAGCCGCTCTTTGTCGGCAGGAGAAAGCTCTCCTGCCGACAAAATAAAACCACCCCCAATGAGAGGTGGTAGCTTTGTCGGTGTGAAAGCGTCTCCCACCAACAAAATGCTGTCCACACCGGCGCTTTTCATCAGTAAAACTTTTGTCAGTCAGGGGTGTGTTGTGTTTTTTCTTCACACCCCTGACCGACAAAAGTTTTACTGATGAAAGTGCAGTGTAGACATGGTCTAACTCTCCTTTGTCCTATGGCTCCAGAGGTGTTAATTGCCCACTTCATTGTGAATGGTTTCTTGCAACACATGTTAAACTCCTTATGCTTAACAACGTGTTCCACCTTGTATTTAGCTGTGACATTCTGATAACCTTTCCCAGACCTGAAGAACTTTGTGGAGCTCAAAAACTCGTCTCTTTCACCAACAGAAGCTGATACAATACGAGATGTTTCCTCACCCATCTTGTCCTTCTCTGGGTTGTCAGCTTGGCTCAGGCCACATTGTAGAACCAACTTTTATCCTGAATAACACTTTTTTTAATAGTGCTTCCCCCAAGGGGAAGTGGGTGCCAAACACTAGATGAGCTCAATCTTGAGTGGGTGATATCAATGCAGGGAGCACCAGCACCTATGTGTGTGCAAAAAAGGTTATCACAATTTTTTTAGGGGGACTGTATCTCAGGAACACCTGGCTCAAACAATCTCAATTTTGGAACACTAACCCTACCCTCGATCCCCCATGAGGCATCATGAGCTTCAATAAAACTTGCATAAGCATGTAGATTTTAGAACACACACTTACACACAAAAATCAGTGGTTAAGCAGTAAGATAGTCTTAATCTTAACTATGGTGGAGATATCACCCCCCACTAGAGTGCTGCATTTTTATATGCTCCTTCAGGAGGCCTAAATTCTAGTCATGATTTTGGAGCAATTACTAGTTTAAGTAGTTCATAAATTCATACATTTTTAAAGCCAGAAGGGACCAATAGATCATCTAGTCTGACCTCCTGTACATAGCCCATAGAATTTTATCCAATTACTGCTTTACTGAGCCCAATAACTTGTATTTGGCTGAAGCATATCTTCCAGAAAGGCATCCAGTCTTGATATGAAGATGTCAAGAGATAGAGAATCCACCACTTCCCTTGGCAGTTTGTTACAATGATTAATCACCGTCACTATTAAAAAAAATTGTGCCTTTATTTCTAATTTGAGTTTCTCTGGATTTAACTTCCAGCCATTGGTTCTTGGTATGCCTTTCTCCACTAGGCTAAAGGGCCCTTTAGTACCTAATATTTTCTCCCAGTAAAGATACGTATGCATTGTAATCAAGTCACCCTTTGATCTTCTTTTTGATCAACTAAACAGATGAACTCCTTAAGTCGGTCACTGGAAGGTATTTTTCCAGTGCTTGAATCATTTTTGTGGCTCTTCTCTGTACCTTTCCCAATATCCTTTTAAAATGTGACACCAGAACTGGACACAGTATTGCAGCAACAGTCTCACCGATGCCGTATACAGAGGTAAAAATCTCCTCCCTACTCCCTCTTCATACACCCAAGGATCTCATTAGTCCTTTTTGCTACATCATTGCAGTGAGAGGTTCTATTTAGTTGTGTGTACACTATGACCCCTAAATCCTTGCTAGAGTCACCGCTTTCCAGGATGCAGTCCCATCCTGTAGGTATGGCCTGCATTCTTTATCCTAGATGCATGATCTTTAATTTGGTTATATTAACACAATTAAAATACAATAAGGACATTAAACAAATTATTAGATATCACATTGGTGTCCAAATGAGACTGGAGACCCATTGTGGTAGGTGCTTTTCAAACATGTGGTAGGAGAAACTCTTGAAATAGCCAGATAATCTATAGGACAGATTGTGCCACACTTAATCACCTTGAACATCATCTTGAACATCACCTTACACAAAAACCCCAGCTCCATTGAATTGAATGTGTTTATTTGTGGAATAAAATACTACTCGACATAAGTAAGGGTGGCAAAAACTGGCCTTAAAATGGAGGTTAAATTCGGAAATATCAGATATACTGTACATGTAGCAGTGGTGGTTTTGCTATGAAAAACAAAATGATCTTGACATAACTTTAAAAAAAATCAATAGAACTGTCGACAAACCTCTTGTAAACGTTCAATTTGTTTCCACGGAAACAAGTCACATTTTAAGACTAGGATACAGGAATGGCAATTCAGTAAAATGATAGAGCAGGCTACAATGTCTGCGTAGGTGCATGTGCCTGGCAAGACTTTAAAAACCTTTGGTTGATAATGTTAATTAATAAAACTGTCATCAAAGGATAAGTAATAGTAATTCAGTATTAGAATAGAGTACTCTATTCTGCATTATTAAATTCCATTCATAATATGTGGTTATGACTAGGGTCATGTGACTACACTAATGTCATTGACCTATCAAAGTCTTTTGAATTAAATGAACTACAGAAAACTGGTGAATTGAAGCCTTTCAGTTTGGGTTATAAATTGGATTTCAAATTAGAGACTGTCTGAGCCCAAATCAATTATTGGGTTCTTTTCCACAGTATACCACCCTCTTAATTAGAGGCCGTAACATCTTATTCCCCATGAATTCCATTCTGTTTGAAAATGGCTGGGACAATGTGACCCTAGGAAATAACTTGGGAAACACTAGAGGGCTCAGTAGAGCAGGGTTTCCCAACCCATGAGTCATGATGGTCACCAGAATGTGTCAAAGAGTCAGGTGAGAGGCTGGGGGACAAGTCCTGTCCCTGGGGAGGGTGGGAGACCATGGGGGGCCCTGCCCCTGGGGGCACAGGCTGCAGAGGTTGCCCCACACTCATCCTGCAGCAGTTGCTCTTGTGGCTCCAGTCCCACAGAGCTGGCTGAGCTCAGCTCCCTCCTCCAGGCATCATGACTTCTGGCGTTGCAGTACCACTCAGGTTTGGCCCAGCTGTTCCCCCGTCATGAAAATGGGGGTCTAGCTAGGCCAAATTTAAGTGAATAGTTCTGTGACTTCATGCACCAGTTGCAATGCCACTCTCACAAATTTGGTCCAGCTATCCCTCGTGATGGTCCAAAATTGAACACTACTGTGCCCCAGAGGTAGCAACTCCCAGACTGGACAGCGGAGCCCAGCCAGCCCCACAGAACAGGAGCCACCACTCTGGTATGCATGGTGTACTTATTTAGTACTTATTTCTCTTTCTCTGTGTATAGATAGATAGATATACAACAGACACCTTAATGTAAGAAATATTAAGTAAGCCAGATGTTTTTGCACTAAAGCTATTTACTGGGTTGCGAGAGGCCAGTGAGGTTTACAAATAGGTCCTGAGCCAAAAAAGGTTGAGAACCACTAGAGGACTTCATGTTAGTGGCGTTTTATACTTCTGTTGTCTCCAGATTAATCAAGATAAAGTAATTAATCTCGTTCAGAACTTGTGATGATATTGAGGATATATCAGACATCAAACTTAATAAACATAAAAAACTTTACAAGTAAACACTGATTTTTGTGAGGGTGTCAGCATTTGACTTATAAACATCCCCAACTACCAAACCTTTACAAAACTCTGCTTTTGGGAAGAACTTAATTTCATTTTTAGATGAGTTTTTGGATACAGGAGTAGATACAAATTTAAATCATGGCGATTTGGATATTTTAAGCCAGTGAAAAGATTAAGACTCTCACAGGTTTGTGTTACATGGATAACAGGTATATTTAAAATTGATAAGTAATTATTGTTTTTTATAAATTTTTGAAGAATGCAAATATCCTACATACTGATTAGAACCCTGTCACTATAAAGGTAGAGGGACTGGCTTAGTCGTGTATGCATCAGGGCCTTAATTCAGCGAGACACCTAAGCCTGTGCTTAAGTCAGTCTCTACCAAGTGAAGTACTTAAGCACAGGCTTAAGTGTCTCGCTGAATTAGAGCCAAGGTTTGGAATATCTAGACTTCTTAGTGCTTGCCTCCACCCACCAAAAAAAAAATTTAAAAAAATCAGTTATTTCATAAGAAGGCACAATTCCCATTGACTTCAGTAGATCCTTTGGAGCTACAGCTTCAAATCTTAGGACAATCAACTCAGTTCTTTATCCTGGTCAAGTAGAAACATGGAGTGCTATATATTTAGGTACTGATCCAGTGGCCATTGAAGGCAGTGGAAAGACTCCTATTACTTAGGCCAGGAGAAAACCAAAAAATCCCGGAATAGAATAGTAATGTTGGTTAGCGGTGTGATTTACAATGACATTTCTATAGTGGCAAAAACTTCAGTATAGATGCAGCTATACTGGCAAAAGAGTGCTTTTCCCAGTGGAGCTTATATCATTTGGGTAACTGGTATAAGCTATACTGGCAAAAGCTGTATCTATGCTATTAGGTTCTGCCAGTTTATCTATACCTGCAAACCTTTTGTAGTGTAGACTAGGCTATCGCTTTGATTAGGATCAGGCCCTTACTGCGTGGAGCTCTTTACGAAGAATACGACTTTTATGGTTTCAATCTGCTATGTGGAGATTATTTTTCTAGAATAGAAAAGGTGAGCTTTGGTGTAGTTGGCCAAAATTTCCCTCCTCCACAATGTTATGCAGTTTAATGTCTCAGTAGAGTTAACGCAGGCACGGGCTGCTTCTGCTTCCTTTGAAGTCAATGGGTACATCGACAGTGCAATAAAAAACCCACAGCACTGAGTCTGAGTCCAGGTCGATTGACTTGGGCTCGCTGGGATCAGGGTGTGGGACTAAGAAGAGCAGTGCAGACATTAGAGTTTGGACGGGAGCCCAGGCACTGAGGGCCCCCCCCCACCTCATGGGGTCCCACAGCCCATGCTCCAGCCTGAGCTTGAACATCTACACACCAGTTTTATAGCCCCACAGCCAGAGCCCTGCAAGCCCAAGTCAGCCCGCAGGCATGCCAGGGGTCTTTTATTGCAGTGCAGACCTATCCAATGGGAGTTTTGACACATTGTAATGAAAGTCAGTTTGAACCGATAGATTTTGTAGTGCTTTAGGATGTAAGCTGCTGTGTACATGCAAATTATTAGTAAAAATAAGGGAACACCTTAATGGCTTAACCTCTCTCTCAATTAAAGGCTAAGCATGTGGCTTGATTTCTAAAGGGTGACTTTTCAGTGCATGTTTAACTCCATTGCTCCGACCAATATTGAGAAGTTTACTGTAACATCCTGCACTTCGCTGAATATTTTAATTTAACCCACAGGCCTGTGCCCAGAGGCAACATATATTGTTGTATCTGACTTAAAGTTTGTCTAGGGTCAGTATTGAGGATTTAGTGGACATTGCTTCATCCACTGAAGTGTAAATCTAGTGTGAGGGGAGAACTAGGCACTATCTTTCAGCAGTCATTACTCATGACAGATGAGACAGGAGGAGAACAGAGGTACATATAGCAGACTTATCCCAGTACACTGGATGACATTCTATTGACATTCACTCAGCAGTTCATCATTTCACCACAGTTGGCAACACAGCACTGGATATGGGGTGAACACAACTGACCTCAACGAGCTAGGGCTGAAAGTCTATGAAAGTTGAGCACTGACCAGGATTAGGCCCTAACATTTGTTAAAATATCCAAGCCTGCTGTAATGTGGAAAGTTTGAATACCTCGATTCCCTCAGTAGTGTAAGCCCACAAGAGATCAATCATTTCCCAGTTGCTACCTATTAATAGTATTTTCTTTTGGTGTAGAGCTGGTATTTATGTTTTACTAGCTGAGGGGACTGTCAATATCTTGCTGATGGGTTTGTGTCACAAAATTCCACCTAAATCAGCCTGAACAGAAATAAATTCTTGTCTGTGTAGTTTTAATTTTGCCCTTAACAAAAGGCAGTTGTTTTTCTAACTCATCTCTGTGCTCTTTACTGTTAAGGGTACGTCTACACTACGGGATTACTCCGAATTTACGGAATTCGATTTTTTGAAACCGATTGTATAAATTCGATTGTACGCGGCCACAGTAAGCAGATTAAATCGGCGGTGCGCGTCCATGTACTAAGACTAGCGTCGAATTCCAGAGCATTGCACTGTGGGTAGCTATCTAGCTATCCCATAGTTCCCGCAGTCCCCCCCGCCCATTGGAATTCTGGGTCGAGATCCCAATGCCTGATGGGACAAAAAATATTGTCGTGGGCGGTTCTGGGAACATCCTCCCCCTCCCTCCGTGAAAACAACGGCAGACAACCATTTCGCGCCTTTTTTCCTTGGTGAACTGAGCAGACGCCATACCTCGGCAAGGATGGATCCCGCTCAGCTCAAGTTTGCAGTCATGAACATTGTAAACACCTCGCGCATTATAGTGCAGTTTATGCTGAACCAGGACCAGAAAAGCCAGGCGAGGAGGAGGCGGCTACGGCAGCGCGGCGACGAGAGTGATGCGGACATGGACACGGACACAGAATTGTCTCGCGCCACGGGCCCCGGCGCTTTGGAGATCATGTTGGCAATGGGGCAGCTTCTCGCTGTGGAACGCCGATTCTGGGCCCGGGAAACAAGCACTGACTGGTGGGACCGCATAGTGCTGCAGGTGTGGGACGATTCCCAGTGGCTGCGAAACTTTCGCATGCGTAAGGGCACTTTCCTGGAACTTTGTGACTTGCTTTCCCCTGCCCTGACGCGCCAGAACACCAAGATGAGAGCAGCCCTCACAGTTGAGAAGCGAGTGGCGATAGCCCTGTGGAAGCTTGCAACACCGGACAGCTACCGGTCAGTCGGTAATCAGTTCGGAGTGGGAAAATCTACCGTGGGGGCTGCTGTCATGCAAGTAGCCAAAGCAATCGTTGAGCTGCTGCTAAAAAAGGTAGTGACGCTGGGAGATGTGCAGCTCATTGTGGATGGCTTTGCTGCAATGGGATTCCCTAACTGTGGTGGGGCGATAGATGGAACCCATATCCCGATCTTGGCACCGGAGCACCAGGGCAGCCAGTACATAAACCGCAAGGGGTACTTTTCTATGGTGCTGCAAGCAATGGTGGATCACAAGGGACGTTTCACCAACATCAACGTGGGATGGCCGGGAAGGGTTCATGACGCCCGCGTCTTCAGGAACACTAGTCTGTTTAAACGGCTGCAACAAGGGATTTACTTTCCAGACCGGAAAATTACCATTGGGGATGTTGAGATGCCCATCGTTATCCTTGGGGACCCAGCCTACCCCTTAATGCCGTGGCTCATGAAGCCATACACAGGCAGCCTGGACAGTACTCAGGAGCGGTTCAACTACAGGCTGAGCAAGTGCAGGATGGTGGTAGAGTGTGCCTTTGGACGTTTAAAAGGTCGCTGGCGCTCGTTACTGACTCGCTCGGACCTCAGCCAAACCAACATCCCCATTGCTATTGCAGCTTGCTGTGTGCTCCACAATCTCTGTGAGAGCAAGGGGGAGACCTTTATGGCGGGGTGGGAGGCTGAGGCAAACCGCCTGGCCGCTGATTACGCGCAGCCAGACACCAGGGCGATTAGAAGAGCACACCGGGAAGCGGTGCGCATCAGAGAAGCTCTGAAAACAAGTTTCATTGCTGGCCAGGCTCCTGTGTGAAAGTTCTGTTTGTTTGTCCCTGTTGAAAACCCGCCCCCTTGATTCACTCATTCCCTGTAAGCAACCCACCCTTCCCCCTTCGATCCCAGTTTGCTTTGAAAAAAATAAAGTCAGTATCGTTTACAACTCAAGAACTTTTTATTAACGGGTGGTAATAAACATAGGGAGAGAAATAACCAGGTAGTCCGGGTGGGGTTTGGGAGGAGGGTAGGAGTGAAAGAACAGGGCAGGAAAAAGATTCAAAATAATGACAGCCTTTTGCTTGGGCTCTTGAATGGGGTGGAGTGGCAGGGTGCACGGAGCCTCCCCCACCGCATTCTTACACGTCGGGGTGAGGAGGTTATGGGACTTGGGGAGGGGGGAGAGGGGAGGGCGGTTATAGAGGGGCTGCAGCGGCACTCGGTAATCCTGCAGCTGCCGTTCCTGGAGCTCCACCAGACGCCGGAGCATGTCTGTCTGCTCACGCAGCAGCCCCAGCGTTGCATCCCGCCACTTCTCGTCTCGGGCGTCCCTCCTCTCCTCACGTTCGTCCCTTCTCTCCTCCCGTTGGTCCCTTTTCTCCTCCCGTTGGTCCCTCATGTCCTCCCGTTGGTCCCTCTTCTCCTCACGGTCACTGGCCTCTTTCCGGAATTTTAATACAGTGTCCTTCCAGTCATTGAAATTAGCTCTCTCATCCCGGGTCGACTGCATAATTTCCGAGAACATGTCGTCTCGCGTGCGTCTCTTTCGCCGCCTTATCTGGGAGAGCCTTCGGGCCGGGGGCGGGAGGATTGAAAAATTTGCAGCTGCAGGAGGAGGGAAAAAAAGGGAGAGAAGTATGTAAAAAGATACATTTTATAGAACAATGCTTATACTCTTTCACGGTGAACACTTTTCACATTACATAGCAATGTACAAGGTCGCATTTTGCATCTTATATTGAGTGCCCGCGGCTTTGGTGTTAGAGATCACAGCAGACGCAGGGCCGGGCAACAGAATTCGGCTTGTATGCAGCCATGGTAAGCCATTGTCCTGCGGCTTCTGCATTAAATCAGCGCCCTCCTTTCCCATAGCAAGCAAAGCCCTTTACGTGCTGCGGTTTTCCTGTTACCGTGCAGCATCAGATAACATAATAACCCCCCCCCACCCACCCATTCAATTCTGTGGGATGACCCCCTCCCCCCACCACGTGGCTGGTACCATGGAAGATCCATGCAGATAGCAAACTAGCCCCCCCATCCACTTCTGTGGGATGATCGCGTTACCCCTCCCCCCACCACGTGGCTGGTATCAGGGAAGACCCCTGCTAGCCAAACGCGAAAAGCTCAGCGACATTATCCACCCACTCCCCCCCGCCCGCTTGGCTAACTGCAGGGAAAGATTTCTTTTCAGCTACAGGCAAACAGCCCAGTAGGAACGGGGCCACCTCTGTCCCCTTAATTACATTCCCATATCTCAAACAGGTTACCCTGAACGATATCACTCTCCTGAGGATAACACAGCAAGATAAAGAACGGATGTTGCTTGAATGCCAGCAAACACCGGGACCATACGCTGCCAAGCTTTGTCAAGCAATGATACCGGATTACTTGCTGCTAGCATGGCGCGGTCAAGTGTCCTACCATGGAGGACGGAATAAGGCTGCCCTGCCCAGAAACCTTCTGGAAAAGCTTTTGGAGTACCTCCAGGAGAGTTTCATGGAGATGTCCCTGGAGGATTTCAACTCCATCCCCAGACACGTTAACAGACTTTTCCAGTAGCTGTACTGGCCGCGAATGCATCCCAAGTCCCCAGGGCAAATTAATCATTAAACAAATACTTGTTTTAAACCATGTTTGAGATATTTGAAAAGGTTCACTCACCAGAGGTCCCTTCCAGGGGGTCTGCGATGCCGCCTTGGGAGGGTTCGGAGGGCACCTCTGTCAGGGTCAGAAACAGCTCCTGGCTGTCGGGGAGAATGGAGCGCTGTGTGCTCTCCACAAGTTCGTCGTCCTCCTCCTCCTCCTCTTCCCCGTCCGCAGATTCGTCATGCAACGAAGACATTAACCCCTCCTCGGAGTCCACGCTCAGGGGTGGGGTAGTGGTGGCGGCCCCTCCGAGAATTGCATGCAGCTCATCGTAAAAGCGGCATGTCTGCGGCTCTGCCCCGGACCGTCCGTTGGCCTCCTTCGTCTTCTGATAGGCCTGTCGGAGCTCCTTCACCTTTATACGGCACTGAATGGAGTCCCGATTGTGGCCTCTCTCCATCATCCCCTTGGAGATCTTGTCAAAGATCTTTGCATTCCGTCTCTTGGAACGCAGTTCTGCGAGCACGGAATCCTCTCCCCATATAGCGATCAGATCCAGTATCTCGCGTGTGGTCCATGCTGGTGCTCGTTTGCGGTTCTCGGACTGCATGGCTACCTGTGCTGTTCAGCTCTGTGTGGTCACCTGTGCTCACCAGGCTGGGCTAACAGGAAATGAAATTCAAAAGTTCGCGGGGCTTTTCCTGTCCAACTGCCCAGAGCATCCGAGTTTAGATTGCTGTCCAGAGCGGTCACAATGGTGCACTGTGGGATACCTCCCGGAGGCCAATACCTTCGAATTCCGTCCACACTAACCCTAATTCGAACCGGCAATGTCGATTTCAGCGCTACTCCCCTCGTTGGAGAGGAGTACAGAAACCGATTTTAAGAGCACTTTAAATCGAATTAAATGGCCTCGTTGTGTGGACGGGTACAAGCTTAATTCGCTATAACGCTGCTAAATTCGAACTAAAATCGTAGTGTAGACCAGGCCTAAGAGTGTTCCTGTGCTGCTAACAGTACAGTGTTACTCCAGACATGGCATCTCCGTTTGTCTGAAAGTTCAGGTTCAGATTTGTCCCCAGACACCTAGAACAGAGATTTTACCTCTTTAACCACAGTGGTTTCTATACTGACAAAGCTGTACAAAAACTATTCAGCAGCCGCAGCATTTTCAGATATGTTTGATAAGGGCAAACAAAACTTCCCCTGCCTCCCTTTGGCCAGGTGAACTCTGCTGCCTTGCTCTCCTGGCCAGGATCAATTAAATTCAATACTCATTTTAATAAATTGGCATCCACCCTTCATTCTAACAGGGACTGACTGTACAGTACTTGTTAAAAGGGATGTTGAGTCTTCAGCATAGTTCAGTGTTAGGTGGGGTGGGTGAAAGTCACATTTTTGATAGCCAGGTCAGATACAGGGTGCCTCAATTCCCACCCCCGCAGGGTTCTCTCACAACAGAGGGGAGGGGGACTCAGGCCCTCCCACTCCACCAGTTCCCAGCCCAGGGCCCTAAAGGGGTGTTGCCATGTCCAGACCACTCATTGGTCCACCCCAAGTTACACTCCCCACCCCAGATCACTTCCTCCCAGGCTGTGGCTCCTCCATCTGGGGCACAGTCATAGACTTAGCGTATCAGTATAGCCTGCCAGGGGGACAACATCCCCTCCTTCAGGGCCTCTCTTGGGTTTCCAATTGCAAAAATAAAAAAAAGGGGGCAGGCGGACAGGGGCGGAGTTAAAATGGATCACCACTTACCAATCACTCTTCCCACAGCTCCAGGCATCGGCCTCACTTCCTAGCACAGCCTGTAACTTCTTCCCCCTTACTTCTGGGCTACCTGTGCCCATTTAAACTGTCCCTCCACCTGGCACTTGCCCTGCAGCTGCTGAGGGGTGAAGCCTTCCTGGCCCAGTACTGCCCCATGCCTTGCTCTGGTTTAATGTGGGGTCTGTAAACCCCAGCAGAGTGCCTCACACACATAAGGAGGATTTTATCCTCCTAACTCCCCTCTGAGGTAGGGAAGTATTATCCCTGTCTTACGGAATATGGACAGACAAAAACCTCTGCTTGTGGCTAAGTATCTAGTTACTGTTTACCTTTGAGTAGGTAACTGTTTGAGCGCCATCTGAATGAAGTTTGATTTTCAGACATTCAGTAGCTAACCCTGACATTGGTAGGCAGTTTGAAGTAGAGGGATTAAATCAACACTCCTTATCCAAATCTCTGGTGCTGGATAAGATGCATGGATTTGATCTGTGTGGAGTAGCATTTCTTTAAACAAACCAATAGTAAATGTACACTGCAACTTTAACAGAGATCATGGCACGATGCTACCAGCTTCTCCAGGGCAGGTGGAGATAAAAGAAACAGCTTACTCATTGCTTTGATACCTGCCATTAATTGTTGCACAATGGTTCATTATCCTTCTATTTACCTACAGGCTTTTCTATAGCACTCACCACCGTAGTGTCTGAGCACTTCACAAACATTAATGATTTGCTCCTCACAGTACCCCTCTGAGGTAGGAGAAGTGTTGTTATTCATATTTTATTCATGTGCGAGGCCTTAGCCTTGCCCTGTGTTATGGTGCATAGAGCATGATTTGAACTCTGTCCAGTTTTGAGGACAGATGACTTGAGATGAACATTTGTGCATAATGAAATCAGCAAAATTAATGTGGGACATCAGAAAGCGTGATACCAGGATTGTTTGGTGTGGGTGTGTGTGTGTGTGCGGGAGGGGGGGGGGGAATATGTCAATGTGAGAAACACATTCGCCTCCTTCTCTTCTTCAAGCCAGGGTTGAAATGGCAGCCCTGCTGGTGTGAACAGGGTAAACTGGATTTGCAGCAGCAAGCAAACATCTTTCAGTTCTGGCTTGGGGTAAGTTTTCAGTGTCTTATAGAGTATCACAACGCTTTCTTCCCATCACAGAACACTTTGTCCATTTCCACATACTTACTTTATACTAGTTATTCTCAAAGTGTCAGGAGAAAGACAGGACTCATACTTTTAAAGTGTGCTAGAGACATTGATTCTTTGGTCACTTCCTTTTTGAGGGGATGGATTTGATCTATGTTCAACCAGCTCAGATAGTCCAGTGACACAACTCTATTACAGGTTTCAGAGTGGTAGCCATGTTAGTCTGTATCAGCAAAAACAAGGAGGAGTCCTTGTGGCACCTTAGAGACTAACACATTTATTTGGGCATAAGCTTCCGTTGGCCAAAACCCACTTCATCAGATGCATGGAGTGGAAAATACAGAGGCAGGTATCTTTTCATGTGCTGTGTATTTATACCCGCCTCTGTATTTTCCACTCCATGCATCTGATGAAGTGGGTTTTAACTCTATTACAGTTTACATTGTTTACATGCAGCATCAGTGGAGTTTGACTCCCTCTGGTGGACAACTGGAATAAAGAGAGGAAACTCAGGAAGTTGTATGTTGACTTGTATGTACTGAAAACGGCACTGTAGGGGGAGTCCTCTTAACATTTTAACCTTTCAGCATACAGGTTACATAAACATAGCGTGGTGATAGAAGATGCTGGGGCTGAAAAGATTACATTCTCTTTGTTAACTCTCACTCTGTGACAAACAACCATGACATATTCCTTAATATTAGTACATCCTTATCCACCAGTAGTATAATATCCTCAGCAGCCTTCTGGAGCTTTGAGTTTTTCTTCTCCACTCCATCAGATTTGAGGGAGAGGGTGTTCATTTTCTGGGTATGCATATTTTAGTGATCACTAACATGTCTTTTAAAGATGCACTACCCTATTCTTCCTAGAACATCACAGGTGCTACCATAAATAGTGAAGAATTGTATAGACCATGAAATCATTGAATTACCATAAAATGTATGCCAAACTCTGGGTTCTAGCAGCCTTTCACAAATTCTTGTGCTTACACCCAAGTTACACATTACTATATAGCCATTAGCAGTGTCCTACCTTAACCTCGGGTATCCTAATCCATTCTCTGATACCTGTTCAAGTGGAAATTAATGTCCAATGGCAGTTTTTCAAAGTGTGTGTGTGGGGGGGAACTTCCCACTGTCAGTAAAACTGGTTCTTTTTAAAGCAACCTGATAGACCTTGGTATGAAATATAGTGGAGTAAATAGGGTGACCAGATGTCCCGATTTTATAGGGACAGTCCCGATTTTTGGGTCTTTTTCTTATATAGGCTCCTATTACCCCCCGCCCCCGTCCCGATTTTTCACACTTGCTGTCTGGTCACCCTAGGAGTAAATAAAACAAAATTCTATTCTGTACAGATTACAAAGTAATCTAGTGAAATCATGAACATTTTTACTGGACACAGAAGCTAACTAACATATAAAGATTTTCAAATAAGGATGCTGTTGCAGCTTCCCTAGTTTAAATTTGACATACTTCCTTCAAACTTCAGGAAATGTGTAGAAGGGACAATAGTCAAAAATAGCCCACTACCAGAGTCCCCTTCCAACTCACATTGAATAAATCAAGGGGATTGCTTGTGGAATGAGTAGAGCTATCACAATTGATCCCTCAGAGAGGGTACAGTGGGTATTTTACCACTCATATACCACTGACTGGTCATGGTTACCTCAGACAACCTATTCAGAAGATGCTAGAGAAATGCAGCATGAGGAGGCGGCTTCCCCTTATACAACAGAGAGTTGTTCTGAATAATCAGGTAAATTACCTCTGATTTCTCAGTACCACTAGGAGATGTTTTCCCCCCATAATGTTGAGACAGGCTAGATTGCAACCAGAGCTATTGCTGACCATAACCCTTCAGACTGGCCTTCCAAAGAAAGACTCAATATTTCATCCACATCTGAAGGAAAAGCTCCAGGGTGTTTTTCAAATTAGTTTTGTGCATTTTATTTTTATGATTTTATGTACACAACATTGTCAGCTAGTCACATGTGGGTCAGACAGTTTTGTCTGATATCTCCTAATACCAGGTGATATATACTATCGGACCCTCAGGGCTCTTCTTTCCTCTACCCGCCTTCTAGTTAAGCCAGTAAATCTCTTAAGTAAAACTATGAACCCAATTCCGTTTCTAATCTCAGGACATCCGCATGTTTTGTTTCACGGGTTCAATAGATCACATGGAGTCAGCTGCCCAGTATAATTGGGGTCTTGTCAAAAACAGAAAAGGAAGCCATACTAATTAACTGAGTCCTTGGAGGCCTAGTCTTTATTTGTGTTTAGATACAATAAAAGGAAGTCATGCCTTAAAATAATTGTCTGGTTGTTTGTAATGTTCAAAATAATTGTCTGATTGTTTGTAATGTTCAAAAGTCAACTTCTCCATTCCTATGACCTTCTGTAACCTTTAGTTATCGGCTCACTAAATCCTCCAGTCTGTTATTATCAAGCATCTCGCTGCTACTACCAATGTGAAATAAAGGTTTTTTTCTACCCCCATATACCTCCTTAACCGTAGAATCATAGAACTGGAAGGGACCTCGAGAGCTCATCTAGTCCAGTCCCCTGCACTCATGGCAGGACTAAGTATTATCTAGCTAGACCATCCCTGACCAGGTGTTTGTCTAACCTGCTCTTAAAATCTCCAATGATGGAGATTCCACAACCTCTCTAGGCAATTTATTCCAGTGCTTAACCACCCTGACAGTTAGGAAGATTTTCCTAATGTCCAACCTAAACCTCTCTTGTTGTAATTTAAGCCCAATGCTTCTTGTCCTATCCTCAAAGGTTAAGAAGAACAATTTTTCTCCCTCCTCCTTGCAATAACCTTTTATGTACTTGAAAACTGTTACGTCCCCTCTCAGAAGGAGCAGCTCCATGAATATTTATTCCCAGTGACTATCTTTCTCTGGTGCTCAGCCTTATAATGAAAGTGATTTATGGGTATACATAATGCCTTTATATCTTTATAAGATATATTTTATACAAGTGGATCACTTCCCCATCCAGTGACATACTTCCACCTCTGTGGTGGAATGAGCTAGCCATTTAACAGCACACAGCACTACTATACAACAGGGCAGGAAATAAAGACTATCATATCCACACTACAGTAATGAGGGGGGGCGGAGGGAGGGGGAAGGGAGTTTAGGAGGGCTTATAGACTAATTACTCAAACAGGAATTTAGCCCTAAAAGGCTAACACCCCAACTTTTGTGAAAAATACAGTGGAATCATTAGGTCAGGTTTTACCATCCTATATATACACACCATATCCCATATGCTTAACAAGATCCCACAGATTGGATATTTATATTGAATATTCTATTTTAGACTAGTTTATAGACAAAGTATCTCAGTTTTATCCCTGAAATCGGGGCTTCTGTGACCAGTTCACCAATACAGATGTATTTGAGCAGCTCAATATCATGGCCACATCTGCCACTGCCAGATCGTTTTTCAGCATTGGCTTCCCAATCAACAGAACCCAATCAACAGGTCTATTTAATTTAATAAATTTTGATTCATAACCCATGGCTCTGATTCCATAAAGTCAGAGCAGAACTTTTATATGTTCACCTATTTTATTAGTTTTCAAAAGAGAAACAAAATGTCTTCAAGGGAAGAAAACAAATATCAACAATCTGCACAGAGAACAGAAAGTGCAAAGAGGAAAGGGCAAAAGAGGATGCAACACAAAGCAAACTTCTAAAGCAAAAGAACAAATTTGGCCTTTGCTCTTGCTGTTCATATAAAGAACTCTCCCACGGGTTTCACTGAGAGCAGGATTGCACTCTAGGTTTGTGCCTATGAGATTACAAAAAGAAAGCCTATTTTGAGTCTGAAAAAAGCCATGAGCTCCCAGGTGAAAAATATGGAAGTTGGGTAAATATCTTTACCTTACACCTATGGACTGTTTCCATCCCCTCTCTATTGCATTCCAAGAAGCTCAGTGGTTTTTGAACTACTGTCCGTGGATGGTTGGTGTGATGCACAGAACACTTCCATGGAGCTGCTTCTGTTACCATGGTGACACATCTGTCTGTCTTCAAGCAGGGCTACTTCTTGCAGGCTGTAGCCATGTCCAGGCCTCTCAGGATTTTCAGAGAATTCTTTGACAAATTAAAAACAAAACAAACAGTCCCCGCCCCCAACAGTATCACTCTTCACCCTGCACAGCTACTTAATGTCTTTATTTGCTGGGTGCATTCTTTTCGTGTCAACTTAGCTGTGTTCAAATTAGGGGGTGGCACCAATGTTGCAGAAATAATAAATACAGAGGAAGTCACATAAGGACTGGAAAGTGATGAAGAGAGAGATAAGAAAAGTGGTGGTTACTGGTAACAAGGAACATTTAGTGTGACGCTTAAAAATAAGTCAAAAATAGATGCAAAATGGGTAGGCAGCATGACCCTCCCATTAGATTAAAGCAAATGTCTTTTCATATTGTCTCCTTAACTGTCATCATATTACCTTTTCAGGTAACTGTGACGGGTTCCCCCCGGGGTGTGCCCTGGAACTGGGTTACCACTGAGCCCCCTGACCCACCAGCCTGGGCTCCCTCTCACACTGTACTTCTGTGACAAGCTACAAATCCCTCCAGCCTGCACTTTCACCAGCATACATACAGGTAGGGATACACCCAGCTGCAAACAGGTTCTCTGACCAGCCCCTGCATGGGAAAGCCACTGCCAGCTCCTCAGGCACGCATCCCCTCCGGAGTATGAACCCCAAATTATACTGTCTTGCGCTGCACGGGTAACTGTACAGCATAAGCTCATAAAATTTACCCCCTTTCTCAATGTGGAGAGGAATATGCAACAGCCTCTTACCCCTGAGCTAAGATTCCCACACACTGGTTTAGATAAAGCAAAACCAAGTTTATTAACTACATAAAATAGATTTTAAGTGATTATAAGGGATAGCAAACAGATCAAAGCAGATTACCTAGCAAATAAACAAAAAATGCAAACTAAACTTAATATACTAAATATATTGAATATGAATAGCAGATTCTCACCCTAAGAGATGATACAAGCAGGCTGCAGATTCTTAAGGGGCAAGCTGCACTTGCTTTACAGCTTGGAATCCCCAGGTGTTCCGTTCACAGGCGAAAAATCCCTGTAGCCTGGGTCCAGCACTTCCCCCAGTTCAGTCTTTGTTCCTCAGGTGTTTCCAGGAATCATCTTGGGTGGGAAGCGAAGAACCCCAGATGATGTCACTCCCTGCCTTATATAGCTTTTGCATATGGCGGGAACCCTTTGTTTCAAAGCTTGGTTCCCAGACCGGTTGGTGGAAAAATACTGACATCCCAAGATGGAGTCTAGAGACATGTGGTTTCATCACATATCCTTGTAGAGTCATAGCAGCCATCACTCACAGGCTGTTTGGAGCGTTCACAGGAAGGCTCCCCAGGTGGGAGATCAGCTTCTCCTAAGGCCTATTGTTTTTTCCTAATGGTCCATTGCACTGAATAGGCCCTTCCCCACCCACTATCTATACTCAAAACATCTTGTCTAGTGGGTGTTACCCAGGTGTAACTAGATTTGAACTACAGATGCATAGTAGGTATTCATAACTTCAGATACAAAAATGATACATGCATACAAATAGGATACACATATTCAGCAAATAATAACCTTTTCAATGACATCTCACATGACTTATCTTGCATAAAATACATAATAAATATGTCATAATCATATCATAATACTATCACCATGAAGAATATGGGGTGCAGTGTCACAGTAACCGAACACTATGATCTCAGTACTGATAGGTGCTGTGTATCCTCTGTCACAGGGCTCAGTGTGTCGAGCAGGGCCACCCCTGTTGGCCCACTGTGGGGTTGATACACCCCATCACATGGCCGTCTGGATTCCTTGTTGAGTCAAATGATTGCAATTGGGGAACTCAGGACCCTGGGCGGGGCTGAGCAACCAAGCAGTCCATAGCCCCAGAAATGGGGCAGAACAAATATTCAATCTCTGGCCCCTGAACCTCCTGGCTGGGGCAGACAATAGCAGTTGGGGGCTCAGACCCTCAGGGCATGGCAGAGCATGCAAACAGCCTGTAGCCCCAGGGGTGGGGCAAAGTAATGCACATTGGAAAACGTAATCCCAACTATACATATAAAATGATGGGGTCTAAATTAGCTGTTACCACTCAAGAAAGAGATCTGGGAGTCATTGTGGATAGGTCTCTGAAAACATCCACTCAATGTGCAGTGGCAGTCAAAAAAGCAAACAGAATGTTGGGAATTGTTAAGAAAGGGATAGATAATAAGACAAAAAATATCATATTCCCTCTATATAAATCTATGGTACACCAATATCTTGAATACTGTATGCAGATGTGGTCGCCCCATCTCAAAAGAGATATATTGGAATTGGAAAAGGTTCAGAAAAGGGCGACAAAAATGCTTAGGGGTATGGAACGGCTTTCGTATGAGGAGAGATTAATAAGACTGGGACTTTTTAGCTTGGAAAAGAGATGACTAAGGGGGGATTTGATAGAGGTCTATAAAATCATGACTGGTGTGGAGAAAGTAAATAAGGAAGTGTTATTTACTCCTTCTCATAACACAAGAACTAGGGGTCACCAAATGAAATTAACAGGCAGCAGGTTTAAAACAAACAAAAGGAAGTATTTTTTCACACAACGCACAGTCAGTCTGTGGAACTCTTTGCCAGAGGATGTTGTGAAGGCGAAGACTATAACAGGTTTCAAAAAAGAACTAGATAAATTCATGGAGGATAGGTTCATCAATGGCTATTAGCCGGGATGGGCAGGGATGGTGTCCCGAGCCTCTGTTTGGCAGAAGCTGGGAATGGGCGACAGGGGATGGATCACTTGATGATTACCTGCTCTGTTCCAGGGTTGCCCAGAGGATTCAGGGGGCCTGGGGCAAAGCAATTTTGGGGGAGTGGACATAAAAAAAGGCGCCACCTGCTGCGGCGCTTGTACACACCGTGCGGCTCTCCGAGTCTTCGGTGGCTCACCGTGAACATTTGTGTCTATGTATCTAAGGAGAGCTCCTTGCTTAGATAGAAAAGCTTCCTTTGCTTTCTTTCTTTTTCTGAATGCTGCCCCAGAGGGGCGTTTTCTTCTTTCACTCATGACTGCTGTTCTGTGTCAGCTATAGTGGCTCTCAACACTCAATTGAAGGGGACAAATAAGCAGGCTGGTAGCAGAGCCTGAGTGAGAGAAGATATCAGCGTCTTAAGGGCCTAACTGGCTCCTACTACTTCAGTTACTGCCTGTTCTCCTCAAGTGGGTTCAGGGAAGCAGCAGGAAACAGGAAGCTCCCTGAGAAGCTGGTGTTAATCAGTCCAGGCTCCTAGGGGTGCTAGAGAGGTACGTAGGAGGAGGAGCCTCTTCTCTCTCCCTGCAGCTCCTGCTGCTTTCTGTTATTCCCTCTCACCTTTTCTCCTGCCTGCCTGTTATGTCTCTTGTGCCCTCCTTCCTCCAGCACAGCACTCGACCATCTCTGTGCATCTAGAGCAGAGAAAATACATATGCACCAGCAGCAGACACAATTTTCTACACTCTGGGTCCTAGTGGCGCCCTCCCCTCCCCTCCCCTCCCCAGTCTGGCACCTGAGGTGGCCGCCTCAGTTCGCCTCAGGATAAGGCCAGCCCTGGGCTAGATACGTTGGCCATTGAATCTGGCCTAGTGTCTGGAAAGTAATACACTGAATGTATTATTTGTGCTCCCCTGTCAAGCACCGGTTCAGCTTCGTTTTGTTGCTCATTGCTGAAGTGCAGAAGCAGAAGGCAGTAGTAATTGGTCAGTTATAACTAAGATACACAACAAAGAGCCACCATGCAGCACAGAGCACCGGGTCAGGCCGGGATCTGCAGCTGCACTGCCCCAGGAGCTCACAGCCCCGCTGTCCAGAGCATTGTGCTGGCGGTGGAGCGAGTGAGCTGAGGCTGCGGGGGTGGGGGGAGAGCAGGGGAGTGGCCACAGCAGGGGAGGGGCCGGGGGCTAGCCTCCCGGGCCAGGAGCTTGGGGGCTGGGCAGGAGGAATTCACAGCAGAAGGTGGGATAATTGAAGGAAAATGGGGTTTTTGGTGGGATAGTCTCTGGCTGAGCCCATGTTTTTTGCCACTTCATCAAGCTCCTGAATTGTAGCAACCTTCCTTTAACCAGGAATTGAACTCTTTGATGTCCATTTGTGCAACTGTTAGATTAAGTAGAGAGCTGGCATAAGAGTGACGTGAGAACCCGCCTCACTACAGAAGTGCACTGCCTCTGCAGGAGCTAGACTTGAGTGCAGAGCATTAGCCAGAGGAGCATCCAGCTAGCTCATAAGTGTTAATTTGTATTTAAAAGGCAGACAAGAGAAAAGCCAATGAAAGCTTCCCAAGATAGTTAAGACTAAGGAGCAGCGAACTGCGGCCAGTGGGAGCTGCAATCGGATGGACCTGCGGACGCGGCAAGTAAACAAACCGGCCCGGCCCGCCAGGGTGCTTACCCTACACAAGTGGCGTCCCAAGTATGGGAAACACTGGTTTAGTGTAATGCTGTCTTTTTGAGGCACTTTCTCTTTAAATAAGGCTGCCCTGGGCCAGAGCCTCTCCCCACCCCTTCAACTGGCAGTTCCACCCCTGTNGGTAGGTAGCAGAGCAGTACCATGAGAGGAGTAGAACAGGAAGAAGGCAGAATTGAGACCTTTCAAAGTTTTGGCCCAAGCGAGGGGGTATGGGGGCGTCTTTTGAGCTCCCTGCCTCAGGTGCCAAAATGTTGTGGGCTGGCCCTGCCTCTTGTAGACAAGGAAAGTTGGAGTTTGCCCCGGTGAAGTTTATCCTGCTGCACTACTGCAGATCCCCCCAATTTCAAATCACAGCTTTCCTTGTTTGCACTTGGGGTTTGCACTGCCACAGCTATATAGGTTGCTGACAACTGATGGCTGTATCCAGAGCAAATCTCCAGTGTAGGCAAGGCCTACACTTCTTCGTACATCGCAACTGAAAGCACATTCTCTCTCCTTTGCCTATTCCTCTTAACTGCTCTCCCTTCTTCTATTATTTGGCTTTGACTGGGCGCTTCATTATTATTTGTTAAGGACCAATAATGTACCCGGTTCTGAACAGGACACAAATATAAGTGATGATACAATGTTTTGTTTTCTGTGATTTATAGAAGTGCCAGATCTTCAGAATTTGTGCACTTAATTCGTAGGTGCGTTTGCTGAACTTGTACAGATGCATTTGCTTGCAAAAATGGACAGTTAGATGCTTCAGTGGCTATTTACATGTGCAAACCCCCAATTTGCATGTGCAGTAAGGTAACTGAATGCACAAATAAGTTATGTAACTTCACACATGTTTTAGAAAAGCTCCTTAGAAGCCACATTTGGTGTGTTGCCTTCTAGAATTCAAGTTCACAAAACATTTGAGTGCAATTTGTCTGAAAGAGGATATAAAAATCATGTGATACCAGCTGGACAAACAACTATACCAGAGTAACCAAATGCCTAGAAAGTTGTTTCCCCAGCTGTTTGTATGTGCTGCCACTCTAACTGAGAAGTAAAAGAGCGCACAACAACTAGTACATTTGGCTGTGGGGAAAATATTTTATCTCAGCTTGCTGCTTTCCTCTTGTTCCTACTTCACCTGGCTCATGCAGAAGCTGTGGGAAACAGAGCCGGTGCAACCACTAGGCCAACTAGGCGGCCGCGGGGGGGCTGCATAGGGCACCAAAATAGCTAGGGCGGCCCTGGCTCCCCGGGCCGGAGGGGGAGGCGCAAGGTGGAAGTTTCGCCTAGGGCGCGAAATATCCTTGCACCAGCCCTGGTGAGAAAGACCCCCTATGTAAATCAAAAGGTATTTTGCACAACATCCCTTGTGATTCAGGAAGTGAGAAGGTTTGTCACTAACCGACTAATATTATTACTAATCTGAGGGCAGATGTTTGAAACAAATGGCAGTAGATGAACATGATCAGCACAAGTGGAAAGCAAGTTTTGCTGCCACCTGCTGTTGAAGTAGGACAGTGACAAGTCCATGGATAAAATGCACTCCTCCTTTCAAGGATACTGCAGTGATTGGGGTTTTTCTGGTACAGTGGTTGTACTTGTACCACTTTAAAGCTGCTTTCGGGGCCATAAACAGAACATATAAAAGTTCTTGAAATTTGCTGATCAGACAAATAGCATCCTGAGGGCAGCCATACCCCACCTGTCTCTAAACTTGTCCTGCAAGGTGCTGAGGACACTTGCAGACTCACAGGACTAGGCCTTCTAATTCCACGGCTAAGGCCGTTATTCAGCATCTTTAGACACGTATATCTCCATATAAGATAGCCAGTGGTGGCGGATTAGCCACTGGGCCGATGGGGCCTGTGCCCAGGGGCCCCGACCAATTGGGGGTCCTGGAAAAATGGCTGCCCCCGTTCTCCGACCCCACTTGATGGCAGGAGTGCTGGGCAGGGCAGGAGAAGTCCCTGTGCCCTGATCCCACACCCTGGCAGAAGCGTGGGGCAGTGGGGGAAGCCCCAGAGTCCCAACCCCAGCTGCGGTCCCAGGACTGGAGGAGCTCTCGCCCCCTGCCGTGGCCTCAGGGCTGGGGGAGCTCTCACTCCCTGCTGCAGCCCAGGGCCATGGCTGGAGGGGGGACAGAACTTCTCCAGTCTGGGGAGCTGCAGTGGGGGGGAAGAAAGGAGCAAACACATTGCGGGGCCGCAGTTGGGGGGCAGAATGGGGCAGACCATGGCTGGAACAGGGTGGGGCCGCAGGGGAAGAGGCAGAAGGGGGTGAGGCCATGGGCAGGGCCGCAGGTGGAAGGGGCAGAACAGGGATGGAACTGCCAGTTGAAGGGGTGGGGAGAGGCTCTGGCCCAGGGCAGCCTTATTTAAAGAGAAAGTGCCTCAAAAAGACAGCATTACACTAAACCAGTGTTTCCCATACTTGGGACACCACTTGTGTAGGGTAAGCACCCTGGCGGGCCGGGCCGGTTTGTTTACTTGCCGCATCCGCAGGTCCATCCGATCGCAGTTCTCACTGGCCGCAGTTCGCTGCCACCGGTGCTCCAGGCAGCGCAGTAAGGGGGCAGGGAGCAGGGGGGGAGGGGGTAGAGGGCAGGGGAGTTTGAGGTGGTGGCTCTCCTTCCCCTCCTGTTCTAAATGGTTGTGCAGTGCAGCTGTGCATTGTTGTTGCATTTCGGCCTAGAAGTAGCTACATTATAATAGTGAAGTGATTCCTCTTTAAACTATTAAAGCAGATGGGGTCTGTCAGTAAAAACAACCTACATCATAGGGGGAGAGATAGCTCAGTGGTTTGAGCATTGCCCTGCTAAACCCAGCGTTGTGAGTTCAATCCTTGAGGGGACCACTTAGGGATCTGGGGCAAAAATCAGTACTTGGTCCTGCTAGTGAAGGCAGGGGGCTGGACTCAATGACCTTTCCGGGTCTCTTCTGCCACCATGCAGCACAGAGCACCGGGTCAGGCCGGGATCTGCAGCTGCGCTGCCCCAGGAGCTCACAGCCCTGCCGCCCAGAGCATTGTGCTGGCGGTGGAGCGAGTGAGCTGAGGCTGCGCAGGGGTGGGGGGAGAGCAGGGGAGGGGCCGGGGGCTAGCCTCCTGGGCCAGGAGCTTGGGGGCTGGGCAGGACAGTCCCGCGGGCCACGGCCGTAGTTTGCCCACCCCTGACCTAGCACAATGGGACCCCAGTCCCTGATGGGGGCTAGCCAATACAAATACTAAATAATAAGGAAAGTGTGAGGGTGTTTTTATTCCTCTTTTTCCATGAGTATAATAACTTGTTGGACAAAATTCTTCTCTGTATAAATCCAAAGAAACCCCATTGATATAGATGAAGTTACTCTACATTTATTTCATTGTAAAAGAGCAAAAATGTAACCCAATACGTATATTGTGGTAAGCATCTTTAAGTATTTGGTGCATGCTTTTGTACTTCATGCATTTTCTAGGGGGATGGTGGAGCAGCTTAGTTTGCATATTTAAGTAACACATTCTATTCTTTAAATAAAGACAATTTAAAATATTTGAGAAAAGTCTCAGCACAGCACTTTGATTGTGTAAATAAGCTGTAAAAATGTTTTACTTCTGAGGTGTCAGCTGTTAACAGATGGGAAACTATTTCTTATGCAATGTGTAAATTGACTAAATTAACATTGCAGGGTGTTCCAAGAGGTACAACTTTTTAGTAGCTGTGAGCAGCTCATTTTAAAGAGCACAATACTAGATTTCAAATATAGTCACATCCTTGTGGCAGGGCCTGTTCCTTTTGTGCAGCCAAGAGCTCGGCATTGGCTCTCAATAAATAACCTTTATAATTTAGTGCAATAATTTACTTCAAATGTGAAGTGATTTGTAAAATTCTGTGCGAGCTACTCAGTATTTCCTTTCCTTGGCAAACAAATGCCACTAATAGTTCAAGAGACTCAACCATACATAATTCAAACAAAATCTGAAATAAATAAAGATACTCTAACAGTGATAAAGCCTCACTCTCACTGCCAGATACTGAGTGAGTCCTCCACTCGCTTACACCAGTTCTACGTGAGTATAACTCCAATGATTTCAATAAGGCTATACCAGTGTAAAACTGATGTAATCAAGTGGGGAATCAGGCCCTGAGGCTCCCGTTTCTCTCCAAGCTGAGTGCAGGAAACTATATTTATGGCCAAGCCCAAAACTACCTCTATATCTTTGCTCTAGAACAGCTTAAGCCTGCAAGAGAAGGAGGCAGTAAATTGGAGACACAAATACATTTGGTGAAGCTACATAGTCTCCTATCTATAACCCTCCTGGAAGACAAGTTCTGATAATGTATCTTTGTAAGGGTCGCATGATGCCCGCAGCCCCAACCTCCCCATAGTCAGAAGTACCCATGTTTCTCCCAGTCTGTTTGGCCAGATTTCTACTTGCCCTCATGCCTTTCAGCAAAAACCATTATACCAAGTCTTTGTGCTTCAAGAGGACCTGTGCCTATGGGAGCCTGTCACGGGGTGCTCTACTCACCACTCAACGGCACTTCCTCCTGGCTGTTCTGGGGATTAGCTCTGCCTTGGCAAACTCTCCTTTCCAGTAGTTGCACTCTGTCACTCTCTCTCTCTCTCTCTCTCTCTCTCAGTCTGCAGCCTCTCTCTCAGTCTAGGAGCTGCTGCTTCCTCTCCATGACTCGCCCCTCCGGCCAGGTCACTAAGTGATTTCCCCTTCCAGGGTATGATACTTTCCAAGTCTCTCTGGACAAACAGCATTCAACAGTCCTCACACTTGCTGGTCATTTCCTGGTGACCCACCTTACGTCCAAGACCTTAAGAACATAACTTTCTGTATAGATAGATATCTTCTTAAATATTATCCGTACATACATTTCACAATGATTATGATGACCAGCAGGCTACTGGCTCTCAGTAGAGACCTCACATATCACCCTTTGGTGAACTACTAAGCATATATCTGACCCAGGGGATTCCTGTAAAACACTATGCACCCCCTGTGTCCCCTGCCACCTAGCACTAAGAGGTCACTGGGACCCACTCAGGAGACTTGGTTTCTAGTCCCAGCTGTGCCACTGGCCTGCTGGTTGACTTTGGGCAAGTCACTGCATTCCCTTTGCCTGAGTTTCCCCAGCTGTAAAACGGGGATAATCCTTTGATCTCTACTGATAAAACCATTATAGAAGGGCTAGGTGTTAATTATTATTGTCCACACCCTGAAGGCTGGGAGGCAGTCATGTTTGTTGAAATGTGCATGTGTACTAGCGGATACTGCATCTCACATCAATGAAAAAAGACCTAGTGCAGTTGTTCTGAGACTATTCATCGATAACTATAAATAGGTGTGCTCACTAGGGTGTGTGTGTAGTGTGCAGGGCCGGCTCCAGGGTTTTTGCCGCCCCAAGCAGCAAACAATCAAAAAACAAAAAAAACAACAAAAAAAAGCCGCGATCGCGATCAGCTCTACCGCCGCCGCTTCAGTCTTCGGCGGCAATTCCGCGGCTGGTCCTTCGCTCCGAGAGGGAGTGAGGGACCCGCCGCTGAATTGCCGCCTAAGAGCTGGACGTGCCGCCCCTCTCCGTTGGCTGCCCCAAGCACCTGCTTGCTGGGCTGGTGCCTGGAGCCGGCCCTGGTAGTGTGTTGGGAAAGGGGCAGTTGTTGCCTTTTGACACATCACTTAAGGATGGTGGCTCCTTAGGCCCAGTTGGCTGCAGTGTGTTTAACCAGTAGCGGCGCCAGCTTTGCCGGCGCCCTAGGCGGCAGAAGGTCCCGCCCCCGAAATCCTGCCCCCAACAGCGGCGGCGGAAGGTCCCGCCCCCAAATTTCTACGGGCGGCGGGGGCGCAGGTGCCCCCAAAATAGCAGCGCCCTAGGCAACCGCCTAGGTCGCCTAATGGGAGCGCTGGCCCTGTGTTTACCTCTAGCCATTTGTATCATAGCAGTTAAAGGAAAATGTATAAATTGCACATAAGTGTATTATCCATGAATCAGCAGGGCTCTGCCCCCAGTGGCAAATTCTTGTCATATGAAGGTGGCAAATAAAATATTTGGACTTTCGTACTGCGGCCACAAAACCTGTGAGAACTGAGGGGGAGGGAAGTAAAAGAACCTTCAAAGTGTGTACATGCCTTAATGAGTAACTGCATGTTCTGTTGTCACCCTTGTCCTCTTCACTCCCACCCTTGTCTGTTTATGAACCACACTTATTTGTATTGCAGTAGCACTCAAAGACCCCAATCAGCATCAGAGCCCTATGTGGTACATGGGGTTAGGACAATTGCTTTGCTTTTCTTGGGCGGTGTTACCAGCTTTGCCCATTACTTTGGGGTATGCTCATTTATTAGGGTTACTTTTTTGGGGAGGGGGGGGAAGTTTTGTACTTCTATCAATGTACTGCTTGTGTCACTTGTGTTCTCATACAGAGCTCTACTTCTCCCTGCTGCAAGTTCCCTCCCAATGGAGCTATCCTGCAGGACCTCGGTTCCCCAGGGATGGGTTCCTCCAGCCCCAGAATCAGATGAACACACACACACACACACACATTAACAGAGCACATCTGAGAGGACTGGGTTAATCAGCACTCCCAAGCTGACCCCTTCTATGTCCCTGGACTTAACAGGCTGGATCAAACAGCACCTCCAAGCTGTCACCCTCATATGCCATGGGCACCACACCAGAACAGAGCACGCCTGAGCAAGCTGGGTTGAGAAGCACTTTCAATCTGCCACCCTCATATGCCCCTGGACTCAGCACATCTTTAATCCCAATTTCATGTTACAATTGTTCTGGTAGTAACCCACTTGATGAGCAAACCCCACAGGATTTTTGGGCGCTGCAGGGATCTTTTAGCTTAGGTATGAGGAGCGTTGCTGCAGAGCAAATGAGGAAACCAAAAAAAAAGCACCCACAAGGGGGAGAGAGAGACAGAAGCAACCAGCTTAATCATGAAAGTTATTTATTGCCAGGTAATAACCATAGGGGAGCCAAACAAACAAAACAGTTATAATATTAAATCTAACTTAAATTTGATTATAAAAGTCAGGTTTAGAAAACTATAACTGGTCACACAAGTCAGGGTCAGAAGGCTATACTGAGAGAGAGAGAGAGAGAGATGGGTTCTCACCACTCCATGAAGCTTGAATCGATCGGGGGTCCCAGGAGGTGGTGGTAGCTGAGGGTCCGGCATGCTGGAGACAGGCAGAGCCCCCAACATGGTCAATCAGGAGAAGATGAAGTCCCAATGGAACTGATTCAGATTTTGGATCCAGGCATCAGAACATTTACTTGACCATAGGTAGGGTTTTTTACAGAGAAACAACAATAGTTCAAGGGAGAACACTAGATTTGTTTATGTGTAAACAAGGGAGAATACCAAAGTTGTTTTGTTCAGACCAGACATGGGAGCTGATGATTCCTGGCTTTGGGTGGTGTTCCTTGGAGGGAGCTCACAATGCAATTAGGGAGCTTCACTATTTTGGATACCAATAAAGGATTTATTACTAGAATTGGTCTGATAACTACTGAGCTCGGTGTGTGCAGGCATGGGTTCATTAACATCTGGAGCAGAGATCCCCCATCATACAGTGCTTCCATGCTTTTCTGGTCCCAGAGTTCCATGCGGTGCTTGCCTTGGAATCTCTGTTCTTCATTCTGTACGCTAATGGAGATGCCTCCTTGTCCCATCTTCGATGCAAATGAGGCATGGGGAGTTTCCTTAATCCTGTCATCCTTATCCCAGGGGTTTAGTTGTGTCTCCCACTGCCTTTTCATTGCTTTTTGTAAGTCTTTCTTCTGATGCAGATTTTGTTCAAGCAGGGGCTTGGGGCGGAGGGGGCTTTCATGAGTTAGACAGGCTGGGTACTGTGCCCTGGTTCTCCAAGAACACAATGCTGACAGGTAATAGTGGAGCCTAGCACACAAGAAAACACCTGAAAAGAAAGTAATGGTTAAAATGGACACAAGAGTTCAGTCCTCTTTCCACTAAAGTTATTGTCAGAGCTCCCACTGACTGCAGGCAGTGGGAGCAAGATTGGGACTCAAGTGACAAAAGCTTGAGTGCAGGTTTAAGAGTTTCCACATGTGGAGTTATACTGGTAAAACTCCCACGGTATAATTATGCCAGTAAATTTCCCCATGTTCACAAATGCCTCTCTCTAGCCTGGATTCCATGAAACAAACATCTCTTTTGTTTCATTTCTAACCATTGGCTTTCCCCTTAATTTACCAATTCATGTAAGGTCACAGGTTGTTCTTCCATTTCCAATTAGCTTCAGGTTATTTCAGTCCATTTTTGCAGATAGGTAATTTCCAAGTGTGAAGTATTACAAAGTTTCACTTTACATTAAAAAGAAAAAGAGGAAACCCGTTCATAATGTACCATGTAAGACATACAACCCCAACACAAATATAACAATCTCATAGTCCTCGGAACCGCTTTCTAAAGCACTTGACAGTTAAAAAGTTTGTCTGACTGATACTGTGTCTTTCTAAGTATTTATATGGACTCCATCAACACAGTAATATCTGAGTATGTTTATATATATTAAATTTACTAAAGACAAACTCATTATTTTGATAGTACACATAGTAAGGAAAAGAGCTTTCCAGGAGCAGGAATCTTACGCTCCAATCCTGCAACTGGAACTGCACAGATGGACCTGTGTACCTGAGCAGTCAATAAATGTTGTGGCTCCTATTTCAGTAATAAATCCTTAGGCCTTGTCTGTAATAAACAAGTTGCACCAGTTTAAAAAAAAAATCTAAACAGGTGCAACCCCCTAATGTAGGTGCACTTAAATCACTTTAGCCCTCAGTTAAATTGGTTTAGCTTAACTAATTTACTGATGGAAATATTTTAAAACAATATTAATAAAATTTTCATATTACTATTGAAGGAACAGTAGGTATTTAAATAGAGGAACTCCTGTTTAATAATGAAATACAGAAGTAACCAAATGACTAAACCATGTGTTTCAAAGCTGCTGAACTGTGAATATCTGCATTTTGCTCAACTGCAACCTGCACAATAGCCCAACCATAGTTATATAACAGTTTGCAGTGAAAACAAAGGGCTCCCAAAAAACAAGTTTAGTTAAACTAGTGCAAGTGTTTTATGCTGTCAAAGACAAAGTAGGTTTGATTGAGAAATGACAAGAATCAAGTGGCTTGATTCAACTGAAGATGAAGCAATTTGCAGCTATTGCACATCAGGAACTTTGATTATTCATGTTTCTGCTGGAGACGCTGACAACGTGGTTCAAGAATAATTACTTTCTAAAGGTGTTTTCATAACAAACCATAAGGAACACCATGACTCATCTTGGAATAAAACCTTTCAAGAAGTCATGAGGGTAAAAGAAATGGGGGGAGAGGCATATTGCATTATTGGGTATGCCTTTCATAGCATATCTGTGAAGTGCTACCAGATGCTATGGTGATGGGTGCTTTAGAAATCCGTGCAATAATAAGGGGTCCAATCCAATGAAATCTGGAGAATCCCCATCTTCCATTGTTCCATTGCTACACAGGAGAAGGTCCTAAGTGAAAATCAATTATTTTAGTGTGCTGTCTGTGGGCTTTTGTTCTCTGGAGATGAAGCTTCACCCCACTATAATGCACAGACTATGGAATGCAGCAATTAGACACTTTTGAATATGGTCTTGTAACCCTCAGAATGCAGCAGATATCACTTAACTCTCAGGTGTTATTTCTGCATTCCAAGAGAGTTATTACCTTCTCGTCTTATACCACTTAGGCCTGGTCTACACTACAAACTTAGGTCGAGATAAGCCGCATTAAGTCGATCTAATAATGTATGTGTCTACACTACCGAGTCCCTTCCACCAACCTAAGTGGCCTGTAAAGTTGACTTCTGTACTCCACCTCCGGGAGAGGCGTAGTGCCTGATTCAACATCCACGGGTCAACATGGGGATAGTGTAGACACTGTGTTGAGTAATTCGAGTGAATTGGCCTCCAGGAGGTGTCCCACAGTGCTCCGCTGTGACCGCTCTGGAGAGCACTTTCAACTTCACTGGATGTCATCCAGGTACACAGGAAACAGCCTCCCCCCCCCCTCCCCCCTCATTAAAGTCCCAGGAACTTTTGAATGTTCATTTCCTGTTTGATCGGCATGGAGAGCTCGTCACCACTGCTGATCATGGAGACTCAAGGCCGCAAACGCGCTTCAGCATGGAGTACACAGGAGGTGGTGGATCTTATTGCTGGGTGGGGAGAAGAGTCTGTGCAGGCAGAGCTCCGAACCAGCAGAAGAAATGCTGACATCTATGCCAAGATTGTGCGGGGCATGGGGGAGAAGGGCTACACCAAGGACACACAGCAGTGCCGTGTGAAAATAAAGGAGCTTTGGCAAGCGTACGAGAAGACAAGGGAGGCGAACAGTCGTTCTGGTTCTGCCCCACAGACATGCCGCTTCTATGAGGAGCTGCATGCGATTCTCAGCGGCAACCCCCACCACTGTCCCAAAACGCCCCGTGGATACCTCCCAGGAGCCCCAGGCGACCTCGGGCAACAACGAGGAGGACATTGTTGATGAGGAAGAGGAAGAGGAGAAGGAGAATGCGTGGTAGGCAAGCGGAGGATCCATTCTCCCCAGCAGCCAAGAACTGTTTTTAACCCTGGAGCCCATCCCTTCACAGGACCAGCTAGCAGCGGAGTGTGATGCCGGGGAAGGCACCTCTGGTGAGTACAAATTTCAATCAAACTGTAGGGGTTACATGCTATTATTTTTAATGTTTAATCTGAACAAAAAAGTGGGCGTAGTGGGTATCGGTGGCCACTCCAGCTACACAGAGGATGCTCTCCGAAGAAGACTGTTTATGTGCACGGGGATGGCCCGGGAAATCTCCATGGAGATCTTTAGGAAGTTTTCATGGAGGTACTCTGCAATCCTTTGCAGAAGGTTTCTGGGAAGGGCTGCCTTATTTCGTCCACCACGGTAGGAAACTTTCCCACGCCACTCCAGTATTAACTCTGCTGGCATCATTGCAGCACACAGCATTGCAGCATAAAGACCAGCATCTGCTCTCTTGCCACCTGTGTTACCCTCAGGAGAGTGATATTACATACGGTCACCTTGGGGAAACGGAGGAAGTTTTCAATGCTAGCCCTTAAACCACAAACAAATCAACAAGTAATCTGCCCCTGTTTGGTGAAATCTGGGTCACACAACCACGCTTTCCCAAATGTGCCATGGTTGTGGTTGGAAGGGATCACAGTGTATTGCATACGAAAAAAGGCACGAAAAAGGCTTGGTTTGTTTGCCGTTGATTTCAGGGAGGGAGGTAAGTGCATCATGGGAGGCTAACTCCATGTTCCCATAATCACCTGGGCAAATGTTTTGGTTCCATAAGGCATTGCAAGCCCAACCCCAAATTCCACTCGGCTACGTGTACTGTGGGATAGCTACCCACAGTGCAGTGCTCCGTGCGTAGAGTGAAGCCCTGCTAGTGAGGATGCACTCCCCCAACACAATGAGCATAGTGGGGACACACAAGATTGACTTGTTTAAATCGGAGGCTCGATATCGACTTACATGAAGTCAACTTAACTTTGTAGTGTAGACATGGCCTTATTCTTACTGGATGTGGAGCTTGCCAAGCTATCTATCTGACAGAGGAATAAGGCAGAATCCCTGACTCCTGCTTTTACAGCAGCTTATTCCCCCTGTAAGTGAAGATATGTCCTTGGCTACGCTAGGGACGTTCAGCAAGTGGGATTTTTGTTTGCAAGTGGAGTTAACATCAGTTTATTTCCACTGGTGTTAGCAACATTGGAAGCCCTCTGTTAGACCAACAGCCAGCTGCTGACAGCTGCGGAGCAGAATATGTCACTCCTACTTTCATTGCGGTTAGAGGTTTATTTGTTATGTTTTGAAAACACTTCCATCCATTTTGAGCACACAAACAATTGAGCCTGGAACAATTTTACCTCAATCTTTACTTACTCCTGCAGAAACATCCTATTTGTAACATTATTTAAATCCCTCGAGAGACAAGGTGAGTGAAATAATACCTTTTATTGGACCATCTTCCAGTGGTGCAAGAGACAAGCTTTCGATCAAGCTGCACAGAGCTCTTCTTCAGATCTTGCTTGAAAGCTTGTCTTTTTCACCAACAGATGATGGTTCAATAAAAGATATTACTTCACCCAGCTTGTCTCTCTAATATCCTGGGATCAACACAGCTGCAACAACACTGCAAACTTAAATCTTTGACAATCAGCTGAAGTACTTTGGCATTTGCTGCTGGATTCATTTCAATTGATTGAGAAGGAACAAACGCTTCTTAGCACAGAGAAGTTTTCTGGTAAAGACAAGACCTTAACTTTGACACAGACTATAGATATGTCTACACTGCAATAAAACACCCGTGGCTGGCCCATGCCTTCTGGCTTGGGCTCATGGGGTTCAGTCTGCAGGGATATAAAATTGCAGTGTAGACATTTTAACTTGGGCTGGACCCTGAGCTCTGGGACCCCGTGAAGGGGAGGAATCCCAGAGCTCAGGCTCCAACCCAAGCCCGAACATCTACACTGCAATTGTATAGCCCCACAGCCCAAGCCCTGCAAGCCTGAGTCAGCTGACATCTGCCACGTGTTGTGTTTTATCGCAGTGTAGACATAACCTCAATGTCCGGCTAGATGAAACTTTGGCTATGTTTTCACTGCAAAACACGTGTGTGTGCTGTGGGATGACTAAGGTCACATCTATACCATGGGCTCTTCTGTGGCACAGCTATGGTGCTGTAGCTATGCTGCTGTAGCATTGTAGTGTAGATACTTCCTACAGTGACAGAAGGGATTTTTCCATTGCCATAGGAACGTCACCTCCGCGAGCGATGGTAGCTAGACCGACGGAAGCATTCTTCCATCAATCCAGCTGCATCTACACCGGTGGTTAGGTTAGCATTGCTACGGCACTCAAGAGTGTGGACTTTTTGCACCCTGTAGGCCAGGCCTAACATGCATTAGCTATCCTGCTGTACAATCAAGTGGAGACAAGGCACCTATAGTTTTGATATTGAGATAGCTAGGCGAGGTCAGCACAATATGATATCCCTACCTTTGGGCAACCTTACCTAGTTTACCTCACAATAAAACTGAAGTGTCTTGTCTCCTAGGATTTTACAGTGGTATAGCTAAGACAAGCTAGTTATTTCCGAGTAACCTTTTTGGCAGTGAAGACAAAGTCTTACGAATGAAGCTGTTTTCCCATTAGGCAGAGCAGGGGAACGGAAAACATTTCTACACTCATGCTTGTTTTTATTCTTCACTTTGCTGCTGTTCATTTTATCCATGCTTTTTCTATTTACTTTAACACAAAAAAATACCTTATCTATATCCTCCTTGATAAGTCTCTTTCATTCAGAAAACTCATTGTAAGGAGTGGGACTAGAGCCTGGGACAACTGACATTCCCACATTGCAACCAGGAGACCACGTAGAGCCACATCCAAGGAGCGCTGTGGAGATTAGGTGCCACAGGAAGTACCGCCCAAAAGGTCCAGAGTGACAGCACCCTGCGGCCCTTTGATTGGCACACTATTTAACCCAGAGGGTGCTCCAGGAAGTTGTCTAGGTAACCACACAGACTTCTGCCTGTTGTGACTCCAGCCTGCACCTTTCTTTCTGATCACAAGTCTCCGACCCCAGTCTGACTCTGACCCTGCCTCCTGATTCCAGCTTGGTAACTATCTCTGATCTCTGGTCTCCAGCCCTGGCCTGACTCTGACCTTGGCTCTTGCTTATTGATCCCAGCTTGCTGACTACCGCCTAGTGGCCTTCCTTGACATGTGAACATCACTCTAACCATGATTGCTGGGCCAGATCGCCTATGCCTGATCCCTTACAGCTCATCCAGACCCATTTCTGACCCCCTCCACAGAAGCCCCTTGGCAGGGAAATGGAAGAGATGGGTCTACCACAATCCGCTGGACCCCATAGAGTACTGAATCTGCAGGAGTGTGTCACTCAACTCCAAACCAAGAACTGTGTGCTGCGGTCCCAGATGGTGCAGCTCCTAGCAGAAAATCAGACACTCGCAAGCAGCTAGCACAGTCCCAGGAAGAGATGTCTGTGCTCCAGCCTCAGGTTGGGCCACTGACCTCTGAACAGAGTCCTGCAGTAAGGCTACTGGCATGTTTTGGTGGGAACCATCAGAAGTCCAGGGGGTTCCTGAACCAATGCTGCCTCCTTTTCCTGCTCTCCCCTTGAACGTACCCCACTGACCAGACCAGGGTGGGACTAGTGATCAGTTTGCTAACCAGAGAAGCGCTGGATTGGGCCTCCACGCTGTTGGAGCAGGACAGCCTGATGTTAATGGACTGGGATGCCTTCCTGCGAGCATTTTCCACCATTTCTGATTACCCTTATCATACTTACTCAGCGGAAGCCACATTACAGAAGGTCCAGTAAGGATGAGGGCCAGCAGTTTTGCACGCAGCCCAGCTCCAGTGACTTGCAGCTGATGCTGTGTGGAATGAGGCGGCCTAATTTCACCAATTTTGGTGTGGACTTAGGAGGTGAAGAATGAGCTAGCCCACGTTGAGACCCTGACCCACTTGGATGCTTTTATTGACCTCTCTCTCCATATCGACAGCCAGCTGCATGAGCGAAAGAGGAGAGAAGTGGAACCATACGGCCTGCTTGCCCACTCCCCATTTTGAAAAACCCAAGGGCCCAACCATGAACCAGTTCAGGTTGATATGGTCCAGTGATGCTTTATCCTGGAAGAAAAGGAATGGTGATGGGCAAATAACTTACGCTTTTATTGCGGAGCACCAGGACATGCCCTCACCTCTTGCCCATCGCGGACCTTGAGCAACAAGGAATTGGGAAACAAGCCTGCCTGGGCACCATCAGAGCACCATGCTTCAGAACTACCCCCCAGACCTTAAGGGTCCACCCCATACTTCCAAGTACAGATACAGTTAAGTACCACAGGTGGGGCCAAGACAATTTCCCCCTAAGTGGGTCCTGATCGATTCCAAGGCTGCCAATAATTTCACAGACACTGTAGCCACTCGAGCATCAGTTCTAGTAAAGATGATAGATGGTCACTCCCATAGACAACTTGTGCCTCGTGCCTCACCATACTGGAGGGCACAATTGAAAGGGGAGGACATGCGACTGCCCCACATGTCTCCTCTGAGCAGCAACCTCCCCACCCTGCGCCCACCTATGGGGTGTGGGGCTCTCTCCTTCTCCCGTTGCACCTCTGCCCCAGCACATTCAGCTGCTTTCCCTGGCAGCTGTGCCCGGGCGGGGAGCAGGATGGAGTCGCTTCTCACACAGCTGAAGCTGGCTGCTCCTGGCCGCTGCTCTGTGCAGCGCAGCAGCTGCCTGAGAGAGCCTGGCTGGGGAGGTGGCAGCAGCGGCCTGCTCCACACCTGAGCCCGGCTGCTGGGGACAGAGGCCGAGTGAGCCAGAAATGCGCTGGGAGGAGAGGGGACTCCGGTTCTCTTGGCCCCTGTCCCTGGCAGCTGGGCCCGGGCAGGGGGAGGGCTGCCACCACCGCCTCTCTAGCCAGGCTCTCTCAGGCAGTTGCTGCACTTCACAGAGCAGCGACCCAGAGCAGCTGGTGTGAGAAGTGGCTGGTCCTGCCTCTTCTGCTGCCCACCTGGGCTCAGCTGCCGGGGACAGGGCCAAGCATTCTGGGGGGCAGGCATGGTGGGAGAAGGACAGAGCCCCTCTCCCTCCTTCCCAGCAGGCCAAGCAGAAATGTGTGTGTGTGTGTGGGGGGGCACTTGAGCCCTCATGCCCCCGCCCCCCGCGCGTCGCCTATGGTCACTCCTGTACTCTGGGCCAGTGACACAAGAAACAGTATCCCTAGAGGCCATACTCCAGGGTCATCAGGAGAATCATAGAATATCAGGTTTGGAAGAGACCTCAGGAGGTCATCTAGTCCAACCCCCTGCTCAAAGCAGGACCAATCCCCAACTAACTCATCCCAGCCAGGACTTTGTCAAGCCTGACCTTAAAAACCTCTAAGACCTTAAAAACCTCTAAGGAGGTGCTACAATTCAATGTGATCCATTCCCCACACTTCCCCCTAATTCTCGGCATCACCTGGCTGGAGCACCAGGACCCTTGCATCTCCTGGCAAGAGATTAGGATCAGCTTCCCTTCTGAACCCTGCCGAAGGGTCTGCCTGCAGGCAGCTGGCCCCAACCCTCTAGTCCCAGGCTTCTGCAGCTGATCAGAAGTGACAGCACCTGTGGAGACCCCAGATGGTGGTAGCTAGTCAGAAGGAACCACTCCAAGCCTGAGTCCCCACCTCCCTGGTAAGTAATGGGATTCTGTGGATGTTTTTGAAAAGAAAAACACAAACACGCTATCTCAGCACTGGGACTCTGACTGCTCCATAGACTTGCAACCCAGGGTGAAGGTCTCTTGAAGATGGATCTATGCAATATCTGAGCTGGAACTGGCAGTCCTTTGTGTGTACATCCAGGAAAACCAGGCCAAGGGCTTCATCCAGCATTCCACCTCCTCAGCACGGGTTCTGGTCCTTTTTGTTTGCATAGATTGTTGGGTCCTAAACCAGGTGATGGTCTGAAACAGGTATCCCTTGCCCCTAATTTTGGAGTTGCTAGATCATATGCAGTCTGCTAGAATTTTCATCAAACTGGACCTCGGGGCAGTGGGAAGGACTTACAACCTGGTGTGTGTTAAAGCAGGAGACGAATGGAAGACTGCCTTTCAAACCCACTATGGGCACTTTGAATAGTTAGTAATACCATTTGGTCTGACCAACATTTCCACGACCTTTCAACACTTCATGAACAATGTATTTGGAGACATCCTGGAGCAGTATGTAGTCATCTATCACAATGACATACTTGTATTTTCAGATAACCCTAAGCAGCATTGCTGAATTAATTTGGAAAGATGATGGAAGCACAGCCTATACATGAAATTGGAAAAATGAACCTGTGACCAATCCTCCACAGAATTTTTGAGTAATATTCTTTCCCTAGAGGGCATTAAGATGGACTCCCAGAAGGTGAAGGCCATCCACAGCTGGGCAGTGCCCAGGTCCCCCCAGGAGTACTTCATTTCCTGGGCTTTGTGAATTTTTACTGATGGTTCTTTCCAGGCTTCTCAGCACAAATAGCCCTGTAAGAGATTGAGGCCTGTCTTATAGCACCCTCTTCCAGCTGGACCCCGGCTTGCCTTTGCTGATCCAGTGCCCTCCCTGGGGGAATTCTGCCTGGAACCTTCTCACCAAATCCTGGGATGGTAGTTTCCAGCAGGGTTCATTGTTGTGGTTTCTTTTCAAGTCTCCTCAACAAACAAGGTCAGAACTTCCCCAAGCCTGTGCCTCACCCCCCTTAAGTTCCTCAACCCAAAGTTCCTGGCTCTTACCTCAGAACCTTTTGATAACAGGACTTCCCACAGTGTCCCTTCTGTCCATTTTTGTTTCTGGAAGCAGTTTCTCCCCACAGTAGTTTCAGCCTCTGGCAGGTATTGCAGCATTCTCTCTCCATAAAGGACTGCTCGCTATTAGATCAGCCTTTGAGGAGTGATGCCATCACGTTGATGGACCCCGACACCCTGTGCAAGTCTTTTCGGCCCATAAGAATCTCAAATATCTGTGTGAGGCTCAAGCCTTGAACCAAAGACAGCTCATGTGGGCATTATTCTTCTTTCAGTTCAATTTCATTACCTATTGCCCAGGAACCAGGAATCGGAGAGCCAATGCCCTAACCTGAAAGGTGAAATACTACCAAGATGGTAAGGAGCCTAACCAAGGACCACTGTCTCCGAAAATCTTTCAACATCCTTAGTGCCGCAATACACTAAAACCTGATTGCTCTAATCCAATCAGCTTCAGGCGGCAATCCGTTAGCCCAGGAGGTAGTGGAAGAGCCTGAACAAATGAGAGCCAGAACCAAAATGTAATGCTCCACACAGGATGAAATCACATACCTCAGTTGGTGCATATATATTCCACCAGGGTGCTGCTGGCTAGAAGTGCTTCATTTTTGCCATGACACTGTTGGCGGGCCATTTTGGCCATCTTAACATTTTCTGCATGGCTTCCCATTTCTTCTGCTAGCCTTTTATGCAAGCCAAAGTACAAGACTACATTGACTCTTGTGACCTCTGTGCATGTACCAAGACCCCCTGCACTAAGCTCTCAGCACTTTAGTACTCCTGGAGACCCCACTTAGACTCTTGTCCTCAGTCATCCTGGATTTCATAGTGGAACTCACCAACTCTCATGGCCACACAATAGTCTTGACTGTCGTAGACCAACTGACTAAAATGGTGCACTTCATCCCCTCTGCTGGTGGGTGCACGTTATTCACCTTCATGGGTTTCCAGGCCATATCACCTTGGACTGAGGCCTGCAGTTTATTTCATGTTTTTGGCATGAAATATGCTGGTTAATGGATGTTTACACTTTTACCTCCTCCGTGTACCACCCCCGGACAGATGGGCGGACAGAGATGGCGAACCAAATACTAGAGCAATATCTGAGGTGCTTTGTCAACTACCATCAAGATAACTGGTTCTCACTCCTGCCTTATGCCATGTTCTCATACAATGCCGACCATGACTCCATGGGACAAAGTCCCTTTTTGGCAAATTGCAGTTTCCACCCTTGTTTCTACCTGGTCTTGCCGGCAACCTCCCTGAACCCAGCAGCTGCCAACTGGATACAACAAATTCATCATATACAGGAGGAGCTTAAGGGCCACCTTGAACACACACAAAAAAGAGCACAAGCAGTACATGGACCGTCGATACCAGGAAGGCCCAGCTCTCACAGTGGGGCAAAAGGTCTGTTTTGAAGCAAAGCAACTCTTATGAACAGGCTGTCCTGAAAGCTAGGCCACCAGTTCTTCAGACCATTCCGGATTTGTCAGCAAATCAACCCCATCACCTTCAGACTGCAGCTCACTCAAGATGTATCCTGTTTTCCATGTATACCTCCTGAAGCCTTACACAGAAGACCCCTTTTCTGACCAGTTCTAACATCTGCCTCTGCCAGTTCAGGTCCAAGGCTAGGAAGAATATAGTCTACGCTATCCTTGACTGATACTGTACTATAGTCCTGAAAAGCATTCCTGGGAACCTGCTGCCCATGTCCATGTCCCTGACGTGGTAAAAAGCTTTTATCAAGACCATTTGGACAAACCAGGCCCAGCACCAACCCAGAGGAAGGGTGCCCCTAAAGGTGGTGGCGGGTAATATAAGGATAACCCATGTCTGTGGAAGCTGACATTCCCACATCACCACCAGGAGGCCATGTAGAGCCACCTCCCAGGAGCACTGTGGAGATTAGGCACCACAGGAAGTACCACCCAATGGGTCCAGAGTGAAAGCACCCCGGGGCCCTCTGATTGACCTCATGTGCCCTATTTAACACTGGAGGGTGCCCCACGAGGTTGTCTGGGCAACCACACAGACTTCTGGACTGCTACAACTCCAACCCACACCATGCCTTCTGATCGCCAGTCTCCGACCCCAGCTTGACTCTGACCCTGACCCTTGCTTATCAGTCCTGACTCTAGTGATTACTCCGATCCCTACTCGCTGACTACCATCTTTTGGTTATCTTTGACTTGTGGACACCAGCCCAGGCATGACCACTAGGCTTAACTGCCTATGTCATGGTCCCTTACACTCATGTGCAAAACAGAGGTAGCTGAATAAAAGATACCTCCCACTGATACCTCCTTTTTACTATAAAAAAATAACTTTAAGGATTTTAATTAGTTCTCCCAGTAGGGAATTCTCTACCCATGTTGGTCAAATATTCACAGGTTTATTTTCCTCTTTAGAGCTACACTCCAAAAATAAATAAGTAAACACCTCCCAGCAATGCTTCATCTCATTTCTCCATTGTCTCATTCTAGGTACTTCCTAAATCTTTATCCTAGTTTTGGGCGAAATGACAGGGCCTGGATTCCACATTCTGCAAACATTGTTTCTAAGCAGGACAAGTTTTCAGTGTCTCTTGGTAGAGTGCACCAGGGAAGATATATACAACTGAAAGTGAGACTCTGGTGGGGGAACTATCTGGCTGGCCCCGGAGGAAGTGAAAGTGTGACAGGCTACTCACAAAGAGGACCAGCCAGTTGCCGAGGAGAGATGAAGAATGAATATCCACAGGGCAGAGTAGGCCAGACCTTCTGTTGCAGGAAGCTTGGTTCTCAGGGGCCTTAATTAGTCCAATAAAATGGTCCAAAATTTTGTTGTTTGGGAATCTTAACATGCAACAACAACTACTACATCCTCTACAAGGCCCTACAAGCCCACTTTTCAAAAGTGCTGAGTATCTACAACTCTAACTGACATAAATGAGAGACACGAAGGCTCAGCACCTCTGAAAATGAGAATCTACACTTCTGCATTTTCAGTGTCATGCTTGGGAAAAAGAGGGACACTTGAAAACCAGGCACTACACCCAGGCCTGGTGAACAAAAATTATATAGAAGAGGTTTTCCACTTAACTTGCTGTACAAGTCAGTGTAGAGCTCTGGCATGGATGGATGAACTTCTAAATTTCGTCTAATTAAATCTAAAGGGCTTCAGCTGGTGTCATTAGCACCGCTTCATTAAGTCAGTAGTGTTGTGAGGAGCTACGGTGATGGGTGTGATGCTGTATGCAATATATGGGACACTTTATGATATTGTTGATACCAATATTATAAAATTTCAAGGAATCTGAGCAGATATGCCATGTGAGGTATCTGCAAAAATGTTATAATTTGCCAGGTATGATAATCTTGTTTATATGTTTGTATCACCTTTGTATTATGATTAATAGATATGTATGGTATATCTATTTCCAAACTTGTGCTGTGTTTCTGGGTGACAGCCCTAGACAGACTAGCATCAGCACTGCCTAGCCTGTTCGATGGCCCATTGAAAGAAACCAGGGAATACGCCTTATGACTCAGCAAGGCATGCAGGGGCATTCCTATGACAGAACTCTAAGGCTTTTCCAGACCATGTGCTGTAAAGCTTGTGTTTGGGACAAAGGAAGTACAACCCGCATGGCAAAAGACTATGAAAGGCAGCTGCATCTTCGCCATTTTGTTTTCAGTCCTGTTTCTGGTCTTCATTCCTGTTTCTTACCTCTGGAGGAACTTTGCTACAAACGAAGCTCTTGTGGGGATATATATATATATATGTACAATTTTACATATATATATACACATTGTGATTCATATATCCATGTAATATGTTATAGGTCATTGAGACCTGGTATGAATGACGCGTGCTTGACATGAATGCGTGCATTGCATGTTAGCAACCGAAGCAAGGACTTAAGGTCAAGGACTATTAGAATTCTTTGTGCAAAAACAATCTTACATTCCAAGAAAAATATGGAAAATCATCAGAAAAGAAAATAACACCAGATGGACTGATGTAAAATTGTATAAGAATTGGAGGAAATGGCATGCCTTGGATCATGACAGCCCACCCAGAATTGTCTCTTTGGAATTGTGTGGTAGAAGGCCTAGTAAACAAAGGCAAAGAATCGATGACGCGATGGAATGGACTATAAATGGATGCCTATGATTTCTGCAAATTGGAGTCATTCATTGATCCAGAGTCCCGTGTGGATATAGATGTGTTTTTTGCCGGCTCCCCACATCTTATGATCTTATCCTGATGGAAGGAACCTCGACTGGCCATTGGGAACATTCTGACCTTTGGACTCTGGTATAGTATGTTTGGGGTGTGAATGTGGAGTGAGTAAGGTTTGTTTTGTAATCAATAAAGAGCATTTAGAGTATTGTATACCAACACTGTGTCTGGTATCTGCTTGCTCCCCATCCCATAGGGAGACCTCTATTGCGGGTCTAACAACTGGTGGAGAATGCGGAGGGGGGAGAGATTAAGGAGTGCCAGATTTCGAGACGGGGTCTTACAGTATTGGGGGAGTCCTTATTTAAGACTAATAAGGTTGACTCCTTATTTGTGAAATTTGTGAGAAAAAAAACAACATGTGGGGAGATACCACATGGTGTTCCTGTAATAATGTTTAAAACACTGTTTAAAAAGAGAAGTAAAGGGGTGGAAGAGGCACTCCAGTGGAATAAAGTTAAAGCCCCTTCTCTGTTAGAGAAGGAGATTATTGCATTTGGGACATGCCCTTGGATTGAAGGTGCGGTGGAACCTGATGTAATACTTGATACCTTATGTCATAAATATAAAGGGAAGGGTAACAACCTTCCTGTATACAGTAGTATAAAATCCCTCCTGGCCAGAGGCACAAAATCCTTTTACTTGTAAAGGGTTAAGAACCTCAGGTAACATGGCTGGCACCTGACCAAAAGGACCAATAAGGGGACAAGATACTTTCAAATCTGGGGGGGGCGGGGAGAAAGGCTTTGTCTGTCTGTTCTGGGTGCTTGCCGGAGACAGATCAAGAAGGCAAGCAATCCAACTCCATTAGAATTAGTAAGTACTAGCAAGGGAATGCATTAGCTTACTTTTATTTTGGCTTGTGATTTTCTCTGTGCTAAGAGGAAGATGTATTCCGGGTTTTCTTTGTGTAACTTTAAAGTTTTGCCCAGAGGAAAATCCTCTGTGATTTAAATCTGATTGCCTTGTAAAATTATCTTCTATTCTAATTTTACAGAGGTGCTTCTTTTACCTTTTTTCTAAGAATCTGATTGGTATTTTTAGTGTCCTAAAAAACCCCAAGGTTGGTCTGTGCTCATCTTGTTTATTCTCAAGCCTCTCCAGGAAAGGGGGTGTAGGGCTTGGGGGGATATTAGGGGGGAGATAGGGCTCCAAGTGGCCCTCCCTAAATGTTTGTTTTAATCACTTGATGGTGGCAGCATTTGCCTAATCCAAGGTACAAGGGAAAAATTGTGCCTTGGGGAAGTTTTAATCTAAGCTGGTAAAAATAAGCTTAGGGGGTCTTTCATGCGGGTCCCCACATCTGTACCCTAACGTTCAGAGTGGGGAGGGAACCCTGACACCTTAGAAAACATGTTTGAGAAATATGTATAGCTGTACAAGCCTAATGCCAGTAAAAAGCAAACGGCCATAGTATGGCTGTTGTGGCAAGCTGTAAAAAAGGAAATTTGCATGTAAGGGGGAAGTCTGTGCAGAGTTACAAACATTACAAGAGAATTTTAAAACTTGCCAGGAAAATTTGGAATGAGAAGTGAGGCAGGCACAGATAATGCAAACTCAGTTAGAACAAATGGGGAAACAAAATAGGGAATTGGAGAAAAGAATGATGGATTGGGAAAAGATTAAAGCAGGCAAAGATAAATTAGACCATCAAGTGATAGGAATGAAACAGTTAATTCAAGATTTGACTAAGGAAAAGGAAGAGGAAATCGCAAGCGTTTCTCACAGTTGGTGCCAGAATACTGTAGCAGCATTGAAAAAGCAAGTAAAAATACAGGAGCTGCAACTTGCGGCTGTGTGTCAAAAAGAGAGAGATTTGGATTTGGATTCCAATGATATCTGGTAAGGAGAGGATCTGTGAGGGAGTCAAGAGAAAAGGGAATTTGACCAACCTTGAGAGGGGCTTTATACTAAGTTGAGGGAAGAAATAAGAAACTGGCTGGGAGAGCGTAAGCCAGAAAAGTCTGTAGCAGTGATAGAATGGAGATCAAACATTAAGGATGTAGTGGGGGAGATACAGTCAGAGGAGACACAAATAATTCCTCGAGTTCATCAGACTTACAGTTGATGGTAAAGTCATTAGGGCCAGTGAATATGAAAAATTTAGCTACATGGCTGGTACAGTGAGCAGAATTAGGAGGAACAGAGAATTTAAATATGAATGAATCTTCTAGGTTAATCAGGGCGTTGAGGGTGATGTTGGGAGGATTTAACTATTTAAGGAAACACATCTGTAATTTTGCCATTATAACTGGACCCTTGTGGCGTTTACTAAAAGAGAAAGTAGAATGGGAGTGGGGGCCTGAACAGGAAAAAGCTTTCTGTAATTTAAAACAAGCCTTGATGCAAGCTCCAGCATTGAAATTCCCAGACATAAACAAGCCATTTGTGATTAAGTTGGCAGCAACCCAACGCAGTCTAGCAGCGGTATTGATGCAAGAAACTGATAGGAAGTTAATACCAGTAGCATATGAATCTAGAAGATTAACCCCTGTGGAGCAGCAGTTTGGGATCTGTGAAAGAGAATGTTTAGCTGCTGTGTGGGCCATTGAAGCTTTTTCTTTGACTACTGGCACAGCCCCTATTATAATACAAACACCTCACTCTCTCCTGAAGTATATTTTATCAGGAAAAGTGCAGGAGAAAGGAGTATCAAATACCAGGATGGCCCAATGGACCTCGTTGTTAACTAGCAGAGATGTTACTCATGAGAATAACAAACAAGCAATGATGTTACCATATGCCCTCCTGATGGAAGGAGAGGAGCATGAATGCCCACTTCCAGAACTGAACCGAAGTTAGGCCTGGTCTACACTACGATTTTAGTTCGAATTTAGCAGCGTTATAGCGAATTAACCTTGTACCCGTCCACACAACGAGGCCATTTAATTCGATTTAAAGTGCTCTTAAAATCGGTTTCTGTACTCCTCTCCGACGAGGGGAGTAGCGCTGAAATCGACATTGCCGGTTCAAATTAGGGTTAGTGTGGACGGAATTCGAAGGTATTGGCCTCCAGGAGCTATCCCACAGTGCACCATTGTGACCGCTCTGGACAGCAATCGAAACTCGGATGCTCTGGGCAGTTGGACAGGAAAAGCCCCGCGAACTTTTGAATTTCATTTCCTGTCTGCCCAGCCTGGTGAGCACAGGTGACCACACAGAGCTGAACAGCACAGGTAGCCATGCAGTCCGAGAACCGCAAACGAGCACCAGCATGGACCACACGCGAGATACTGGATCTGATCGCTATATGGGGAGAGGATTCCGTGCTCGCAGAACTGCGTTCCAAGAGACGGAATGCAAAAATTTTCGACAAGATCTCCAAGGGCATGATGGAGAGAGGCCACAATCGGGACTCCTATCAGTGCCGTATTAAGGTGAAGGAGCTCCGACAGGCCTATCAGAAAACCAAGGAGGCAAACGGACGGTCCGGGGCAGAGCCGCAGACATGCCGCTTCTACGAGGAGCTGCATGCAATTCTCGGGGGGGCCGCCACCACTACCCCACCCCTGACCGTGGACTCCGAGGAGGGGTTAATCTCATCCTTGAATGACGAATCTGCGGACGGGGAAGAGGAGGAGGAGGAGGAGGACGAACTTGTGGAGAGCACACAGCACTCCATTCTCCCCGACAGCCAGGAGCTGTTTCTGACCCTGACCGAAGTGCCCTCCGAACCCTCCCAAGGCGGCATCGCAGACCCCCTGGAAGGGACCTCTGGTGAGTGTACCTTTTCAAATATATCAAACATGGTTTAAAACAAGTATTTGTTTAATGATTAATTTGCCCTGGGGACTTGGGATGCATTCGCGGCCAGTACAGCTACTGGAAAAGTCTGTTAACGTGTCTGGGGATGGAGTTGAAATCCTCCAGGGACATCTCCATGAAACTCTCCTGGAGGTACTCCAAAAGCTTTTCCAGAAGGTTTCTGGGCAGGGCAGCCTTATTCCGTCCTCCATGGTAGGACACTTGACCGCGCCATGCTAGCAGCAAGTAATCCGGTATCATTGCTTGACAAAGCTTGGCAGCGTATGGTCCCGGTGTTTGCTGGCATTCAAGCAACATCCGTTCTTTATCTTGCTGTGTTATCCTCAGGAGAGTGATATCGTTCAGGGTAACCTGTTTGAAATACGGGAATGTAATTAAGGGGACAGAGGTGGCCCCGTTCCTACTGGGCTGTTTGCCTGTAGCTGAAAAGAAATCTTTCCCTGCAGTTAGCCAAGCGGGCGGGGGGGAGTGGGTGGACAATGGCGCTGAGGTTTTCGCGTTTGGCTAGCAGGGGTCTTCCCTGATACCAGCCACGCGGTGGGGGGAGGGGTAACGCGATCATCCCACAGAAGTGGATGGGGGGGCTAGTTTGTTATCTGCATGGATCTTCCATGATACCAGCCACGTGGTGGGGGGAGGGGGTCAACCGATCATCCCACAGAATTGAATGGGTGGTGGGTGGGGGTTATTATGTTATCTGATGCTGCACGGTAACAGGAAAACCGCAGCACGTAAAGGGCTTTGCTTGCTATGGGAAAGGAGGGCGCTGATTTAATGCAGAAGCCGCAGGACAATGGCTTACCATGGCTGCATACAAGCCGAATTCTGTTGCCCGGCCCTGCGTCTGCTGTGATCTCTAACACCAAAGCCGCGGGCACTCAATATAAGATGCAAAATGCGACCTTGTACATTGCTATGTAATGTGAAAAGTGTTCACCGTGAAAGAGTATAAGCATTGTTCTATAAAATGTATCTTTTTACATACTTCTCTCCCTTTTTTTCCCTCCTCCTGCAGCTGCAAATTTTTCAATCCTCCCGCCCCCGGCCCGAAGGCTCTCCCAGATAAGGCGGCGAAAGAGACGCACGCGAGACGACATGTTCTCGGAAATTATGCAATCGACCCGGGATGAGAGAGCTAATTTCAATGACTGGAAGGACACTGTATTAAAATTCCGGAAAGAGGCCAGTGACCGTGAGGAGAAGAGGGACCAACGGGAGGACATGAGGGACCAACGGGAGGAGAAAAGGGACCAACGTGAGGAGAGAAGGGACGAACGTGAGGAGAGGAGGGACGCCCGAGACGAGAAGTGGCGGGATGCAACGCTGGGGCTGCTGCGTGAGCAGACAGACATGCTCCGGCGTCTGGTGGAGCTCCAGGAACGGCAGCTGCAGGATTACCGAGTGCCGCTGCAGCCCCTCTATAACCGCCCTCCCCCCTCCCCAAGTCCCGTAGCCTCCTCACCCCGACGTGTAAGAACGCGGGGGGGGAGGCTCCGTGCACCCTGCCACTCCACCCCATTAGAGAGCCCAAGCAAAAGGCTCTCATTATTTTGAATGTTTTTCCTGCCCTGTTCCTTCACTCCTACCCTCCTCCCAAACCCCACCCGGACTACCTGGTTATTTCTCTCCCTATGTTCATTACCACCCGTTAATAAAAAGTTCTTGAGTTGTAAACGAAACTGACTTTATTTTTTTCAAATCAAACTGGGATCGAAGGGGGAAGGGGGAAGGGTGGGTTGCTTACAGGGAATGAGTGAATCAAGGGGGCGGGTTTTCAACAGGGACAAACAAACATAACTTTCACACAGGAGCCTGGCCAGCAATGAAACTTGTTTTCAGAGCTTCTCTGATGCGCACCGCTTCCCGGTGTGCTCTTCTAATCGCCCTGGTGTCTGGCTGCGCGTAATCAGCGGCCAGGCGGTTTGCCTCAGCCTCCCACCCCGCCATAAAGGTCTCCCCCTTGCTCTCACAGAGATTGTGGAGCACACAGCAAGCTGCAATAGCAATGGGGATGTTGGTTTGGCTGAGGTCCGAGCGAGTCAGTAACGAGCGCCAGCGACCTTTTAAACGTCCAAAGGCACACTCTACCACCATCCTGCACTTGCTCAGCCTGTAGTTGAACCGCTCCTGACTACTGTCCAGGCTGCCTGTGTATGGCTTCATGAGCCACGGCATTAAGGGGTAGGCTGGGTCCCCAAGGATAACGATGGGCATCTCAACATCCCCAATGGTAATTTTCCGGTCTGGAAAGTAAATCCCTTGTTGCAGCCGTTTAAACAGACTAGTGTTCCTGAAGACGCGGGCGTCATGAACCCTTCCCGGCCATCCCACGTTGATGTTGGTGAAACGTCCCTTGTGATCCACCATTGCTTGCAGCACCATAGAAAAGTACCCCTTGCGGTTTATGTACTGGCTGCCCTGGTGCTCCGGTGCCAAGATCGGGATATGGGTTCCATCTATCGCCCCACCACAGTTAGGGAATCCCATTGCAGCAAAGCCATCCACAATGAGCTGCACATCTCCCAGCGTCACTACCTTTTTTAGCAGCAGCTCAACGATTGCTTTGGCTACTTGCATGACAGCAGCCCCCACGGTAGATTTTCCCACTCCGAACTGATTACCGACTGACCGGTAGCTGTCCGGTGTTGCAAGCTTCCACAGGGCTATCGCCACTCGCTTCTCAACTGTGAGGGCTGCTCTCATCTTGGTGTTCTGGCGCGTCAGGGCAGGGGAAAGCAAGTCACAAAGTTCCAGGAAAGTGCCCTTACGCATGCGAAAGTTTCGCAGCCACTGGGAATCGTCCCACACCTGCAGCACTATGCGGTCCCACCAGTCAGTGCTTGTTTCCCGGGCCCAGAATCGGCGTTCCACAGCAAGAAGCTGCCCCATTGCCAACATGATCTCCAAAGCGCCGGGGCCCGTGGCGCGAGACAATTCTGTGTCCATGTCCATGTCCGCATCACTCTCGTCGCCGCGCTGCCGTAGCCGCCTCCTCCTCGCCTGGCTTTTCTGGTCCTGGTTGAGCATAAACTGCACTATAATGCGCGTGGTGTTTACAATGTTCATGACTGCAAACTTGAGCTGAGCGGGATCCATCCTTGCCGAGGTACGGCGTCCGCTCAGTTCAACAAGGAAAAAAGGCGCGAAATGGTTGTCTTCCGTTGTTTTCACGGAGGGAGGGGGAGGATGTTCCCAGAACCGCCCGCGACAATATTTTTTGTCCCATCAGGCATTGGGATCTCGACCCAGAATTCCAATGGGCGGGGGGGACTGCGGGAACTATGGGATAGCTATGGGATAGCTACCCACAGTGCAACGCTCTGGAATTCGACGCTAGTCTTAGTACATGGACGCGCACCGCCGAATTAATCCGCTTACTGTGGCCGCATACAATCGAATTTATACAATCGGTTTCAAAAAATCGAATTCCGTAAATTCGGAGTAATCCCGTAGTGTAGACGTACTCTTAGTTGAAGAAGCACCCCGGGATATGAAGTATTAAGCCTCGGAGAAAAAGAGGTTTGGTTTACAGATGGTAGTTCATACCATGAGAACTCTAAGCCATATGCGGGATATGGAGTGGTACAAATTGATGGGGAAACTATTTCTGGTTTTATGAGTGTGACTTCAGCTCAGGGAGCAGAGGTCAGAGCTCTTAGTGATCTGCTTAAACAGAAAAATAATGTTGCAGACTGTCTATATGGATTCAGACTTTGTGGTACAAGGACTGTTATACTGGATTGGGATTTGGAAAAAGAATCATTGGGAAACAGCTGAGAGGAAAAATTTGCTCCAAAGGAAATCTATCTATGATTGGTTGAAAAAACACCCAGGAAAGTTAGGAGTAAGACATATTAAAGGTAATCAAAAGCGAGAAGGAAATGAAAAATATTGGAGTGATAAAGCAGATGCTTTAGTTAAATTAGCAGCAAAGGAACCTTTGGGAGTTATGGCAGTTACTAGAGCTGAAGCCATAAAACTGAGGGGTTAAACCTGAGGAAAGATGGGGAAACTGGAATATACAAGGTGACTATGAGGTGAATAAGAAAACAGGAGAGGTAAGTGGGTACCTGACAAACTTCAAAGAAAAGAGATTATTAACCTGTGCCACTCTATGGCCCACCAAGGAATAGAGAATACTCTCTTTAAAGTAAAACAAATTGGAATATATCCTAAGGTGAGGGAGGACGTAGAAAACTTTGTTCAAAACTACATAAGGTGTGCAGCAGATGGGAATAGACCACCAAATTCGGGACCCTTGTTGCACCAAAGAATTGTGGGGCCATGGAGTGGAATACAAGTTGATTATATTAATATGACAGAACAAGGAGTAATGGTCTCAAGTTGCAGAGGGGGAGGTTTAGGTTGGACATTAGGAAAAACTTTTTCACTAGTAGGGTGGTGAAGAACTGGAATGGGTTACCTAGGGAGGTAGTGGAATCTCCTTCCTTAGAGGTTTTTAAGGTCAGGCTTGACAAAGCCCTGGCTGGGCTGATTTAGTTGGGTTTGGTCCTGCTTTGAGCAGGGGGTTGGACTAGATGACCTCCTGAGGTCCCTTCCAACCCTGAGATCCTATGATTCTATGATTCTATAAATTGCCTAATACCCAAAGGGGAATCAGTATTTATTAGTGATAGTAGATTCCTTTTCTGGATGGGTGGAGGCAATTCCCACCAGAAATCATACTGCAGAGACCACTGCCAAGAAGTTGTGGGAAGTAGTATTTAGTAGATATGGAACTCCAAAAGTAATTGATTCAGATAATGGGCCACATTTTGTAGGAGGAGTCATTAAAAGTTTATTAAAAGCCTTAGGAATAAAGCAACAACTACATATCCCCTATCATCCTCAATCATCAGGGACAGTAGAAAGGATGAATCAAACTATTAAACAAGCTCTACGTAAAGTAGTGCAAGAAATTGGCAAAGATTGGGATGACAAATTGCCAATGGTGTTGGTGGCAATCCGAAGTAGTGATCGATTGGGTACTGGCTACCAGCCTTATCAAATTCTCTTTGGAAGGCCTATGAGATTGTGGAGCCCTTTATTGTACCCAGAAGAAGAAGAAGAAGAAGAAGGGGAGGAGGTATCAGTTACCCAATGGGTAAGGGAGTTACCAATAGAACTTAAGAAAATTGAATTTAAACTGACGCCATTGAAAAAGCAAGAGACTGTGGATTCTCGTGTGGCTCAGTACAGTAAATTATGGAAAATCGGAGATAGAGTATTGTATTTGAAATTAACATTGAAAAATCATGTCCTGGAGTCTAAATGGGTTGGACCATTTTCCATCATGAATAAAATTTTACCTACTGTAGTGCAGATTAACAAGGGGGGAAAGGGAAAGTGGATCCAAACATCACAATTAAAGTTATGGCCTAAAGATTAAATAATGTTCCTTACTTTTTCTTTTAGTTTATTTTACAGAGGGAAAGGAATGCCCAATTGCACCGAAGATTATCCTCTATGGACCTTGGATTTGTAGTGTGGATACGGTGCTACAATTTTTGTAATCAGTTTATTGCTTATGCTTGTTTTGCTTTGCATCTTGTGCTTAGTAGAAGAATTGTGTTGTGTGTGTTATATTTTAGGAAGAAAAAAAATAATACCGGAGCTCGAGCAAAGATAGAAGTGGTTAGTGTAAGTATTTAAAATAATACAGCCAGAAGCATCAGACATTATTCCTATGGAATAAGGGCCATGGCTTCAATATCAAGGATTCAAAAAGGGTGGAAATATAGTTTTTGGCTTTTATGTTTTTTGAATATTTGGGGAAATGTAGGGGTACATGGATATACATATGGGAGCACCTCTAGGATGGAGGTATGGCTCAAAGGGAATAATACATTTGACTATTTGTGGGACAGAATGGGAAAAACAGGACCAAACAAAACCAGATGTAAAGAAAAACCCTTTTGAGGTAAAATTTGAAATATGATGGGAAGGTGGCAAAAATGTGACATGGGAATATCTAAAGCCAAAAGATTTGGAAGAGCAATGGAGATATTTGTACATACTAAGGGAGGAAGGTCACCTAAGGTTTAGATTTAGTTATGATGAGAACAATCTGAATATGAACTGTACCTTTTGGAGTTTGGGATTTGATGTGGTCACCCTAGATGTGACTAATGAACAAGAATTGGCTAATACTTATGTGGGATGGAATGAGTCAATGGCTCTTAAATTATGGGAATATGGTGTAATAGCAAATCCTTCCATAATGATAAGATTGAGTTGCTTTAGGAAAATTAATGGGGGAATATATTTTTGGGGATATGGTCGGTTTTTATGTTTATTAATCAGATACCAGTAAACAAGATTGCACCAAGAATCATGGCAGACGAGCACCCATATAGGAGGGGAGAAGTAATCGAAGCCCCAACTATTGTGGATCAAACAATCTGGTTGGAAGGAGTGCAAGTAAACATAAGTGCACAACATCCGGAGTGTATGCCATATGCCTTGCCTCTATTACAAGCATGGCAACAACAATGGGGAGACGGGACTATACGAAATAAGAGAGGTATAGGGGAATATATCATAGGTAGTATCGGAGCTGGAGCTGGAGTTTTAAACTCATTTGATATTTAGACATTATAAGGGAAAAAGTCAGCTTTGGGTAAGATTTTGGGGGCTATACAGACATGTGACACAAAATTTTGGTGCATTATTGGAACAAGGAATAAGAAGTGTGGAACTCCAATTGAAACAACCCCAAGCCTTGAAAATGTCTCTAAATGTAAATCTATTTGGTGTGTCTGAAATTGACAATGAAACTGTACTAGCAATACGATGTGTACAGATGCAAACTTATGAGATACAATACATAGAGAGAATGGTTAATCTGTTAAGTAATGAGCAATGGCCTTTTGAATGGTTCAAACATCCTCATATATGGAATCAACGAATTACAAGATGGAAGAAATATATAGAGTTTAATTGGGATCAAGCCACTCTGAGGAGAGAGTGGAAAGGCAGAATGCTGTTACACAACACAGGGAAGCAAAGAAAAAGCAGCAATGGCCTGGGTGTTGCCAAAAATTATTAATGGAGAATTACAGCAAATAAAAATAAGTTGGACACACTTGATTCAAGAAGAAGGGGATTATAAATTAGTAGAATTAACGAAACATTGTGAAGAGTGGAGATGAAGCAAATGGGTGTGCCCACAATTAACTTGGTTCCTAGAGAGATGTCATTTGAACCATTCAAGCGTACAATGTACCATGCAATATTTAGCCTCTAATGGCACAAAAGTGTTTGATTTAGGCAATGGGTGTATCTGTGTAGTAACCACTGAAAAACATGTATTTTGGGGAAGTATGACAGAAAAAGGCCCAATTGAGTCATGTAAACGTAATGTAATAAAGGTCATTATTAATGGAATTATTTACCGATGTCCTCTATTTTAAAAAAAGGAAATTGTTTGGGAACCAAAAGATGTGGACTGATCCATTGATTTGGGGATACATTGGGAACAATGGGAAAAATTGATTGATGAAAGTGAAAAAATCAGGCAATATGCAAAAGATATATCTAAGTCTGCTCAGCTGGGGAAAATAAACATTTTGATCCACAATGGTCAAATATTAAAACTGGGGAAAGAAGGAGAAGAATTGGTAATTTCTCATTGGTATGATGTTTTAAAAGGCTGGTTTCCCAGTGTCACAGCTCTTCTAAATGTAATGCTTAATCCTATTATAATATTATTTGCATGAATGATTTTGTTAACCTTTATTATGCTATGTTTATACTGCCGAATAAGAAAGCAACAAGAAGTTTTGGAGCAAGTGATATATAAAATTGAATTGCTTGCAAAGTTATAAAGTAATACAATAATTAATGGCATTAATTATGTATCAAAAGTGGGGAATGTTGGGATATATATATACACATTGTGATTCATATATCCATGTAATATGTTATAGGTCATTGAGGCGTGATATGAATGATGCGTGCTTGACATGAATGCGTGCATTGCAAGTTAGCAACTGAAGCAAGGACTTAAGGTCAAGGACTATTAGAACTCTGTGCAAAAACAATCTTATGTTCCAAGAAAAATACGGAAAATCATCAGAAAAGGAAATAACACTAGATGGGCTAATGCAAAATTTTATAAGAATTGGAGGAAATGGCATGCCTTGGATCATGGCGGCCTGCCCAGAATTGTCTCTTTGGAATTGTGCGAGTAGGCCTAGTAAAGAAAGGCAAAGAACCCATGATGCGACGGAATGGACTATAAATGGATGCCTATGATTTCTGCAAATCGGAGTCATTCATTGATCCAGAGTCCTGTGTGGATATAGATATGTTTTTTGCCGGGTCTCTGCATCTTATGATCTTATCCTGATGGAAGGAACCTCGACTGGCCATCGGGACCATTCTGACCTTTGGACTTTGGTATAGTATGTTTGGGGTGTGACTGTGGAGTGAGTAAGGTTTGTTTTGTAATTAGTAAAGAGCATATAGAGTATTGTATACCAACACTGTGTCCGTTATCTGCTTACTCCCCATCCTGTAGGGAGACCTCTATTGTGGGTCTAACACTCTGAACAAGGACTGAATGACCCATCCAAGCTGTGGATGTGTTCCAGAGGGATTTTCAAGCTAGCAAACTCACCAACACTGCTAAGAACTTGATATATGGACTTTGTAGTCTTATGTATTTATCTGATTGCTTTACCATTTAACAACTCTCTTCTTGTTTGTTCTTTCTTTTTCTTTATAATAAACCTTTAGTTTTAGGCCGTGTCTACACTGGCAAGTTTCTGCACAGAAAAGCAGCTTTCTGCGCTGTAACTCCCGAGGTGTACACACTGCCAAGCCACTTAGTGCGCAGAAACTGCGCTGTTGCAGCGCTGTAAAAAAAACACCCCAACAAGAGGCGTACAGATTTCTGCGCAGGGGCTACAGTGCTGCAGTACCAATATAGACACCGAGGCGATTACAGCACTGCGATTGGCCTCCGAGAGGTGTCCCATAATGCCTGTTCTCACCTCTCTGGTTATCGGTTTGAACTCTACTGCCCTGCCCTCAGGTGACCAACCATCATCCCCACCCCGTAAATTCCTTTGGAAATTTGAAAGTCCCCTTCCTGTTTGTCTGGTGATGCGTGCAGTGGTCTCAGCACATCTTTCTAGGTGGCCACGCCTGCTCCACGCACCAGGTGATCCAGGCGGCAGGTTTGTATAATTTTTGGTGGTGCCCAAAATGGTGGTGCCCCCCCACCCCACCCCACCCCGCTCCCGCCCTGTAAGCCGATATATATATTTTATTAAATAGTGTAAACATGGACTGGAAGCCGTAAGCATTTAAGTTTCTCTTTATTGCACAATATCACTATCGGAAAAATCCATTGTTGATTATTAGTGGTCCTACAAATCAAGAATTTGTTGCTGGAATAAAATGAAGCTACAACACGTCAGCGCCACAAGATTACAAGGGTCAATTAAAAGTGGAAAGTCAGAAGCAGCACTTACCTGCTTCAATATACAGTATTATATTTTGTTGCACCTGTTGTGACGAAGTGGGAATGTTCTTAATGTTTTCTCTGAATACTGTGTGGGTGCCTCAGTTTCCCCTGCAAAGAGCTGGACATGATACTCGGCAGCGACTCCACCTCCACTGCCAAGGCCCCTGTGGATACTTCGTTGGCTCACGTGCCAGTCGAGAGTGGACCGAGCCAGGAGGAGGAAATCTTGGATGAGGATGTAGAGCGGGAGGGGGACCCAGAGGCAGAGGATGACTCGGAGGCCAGAGATGCGTGCAGCCAGGAGCTCTTTTCTACCCCAGAGAAGCCTAGCCGGTCACAGCTGTCGGAGCTTGGCGAAGTGCAAACAGGAGAGGAGGCCCCTGGTAAGTGGATCTGATTTTGGGAATTGCTGAAGCGAGTTGTTGGGGGTAGAAGGGCAGGAGAGTTGCAGAAAGCAGGCTTGTCTCCCACCGCATGCCTAGTCTGAGCGGCGGAACAGGCTGTTGATTGTCTCCATCCCTTCACGGGAATCTCCCTCAGAGCTCTCCAGGAAACTCTCATGGAGATACTGAGCAATCCACTGCTGCAGGTTCTTCGGCATAGCTGCTTTGTTTCTTGCCCCATTAACGGTAACTTTCCCACGCCACTGTGCCGTCACGGGCGGGGGGGAGACCATTGCTGCACACAGGCAAGCCGCATAGGGGCCAGGGTGGAAGCCGAAGGCTTGGAGAAGACTGTCCCTTGATTCCCTGCTCACCCTCAGCAGCGAGATATCTTCCATAATGATCACATCCTGTGGAAAGTTTGGGGACAGGAATGATTATCAGGCCCCCCCTACAGTGATGGCTCTCCCCAAGAGCCATGTGCCCAGTGTACAGCAGGGTCTGGGAAGAGTGATTTACCTTGCCCCTGAGGCTACTCACCATTTTGGGGGTCTTGTGGCTCATGTGTGCTTGCCTGGGGTCAGCCAGTTAGTGACAGGTGTGTGAGTACTGGCTGTGTTCTAAGAACATAAGAAAATGTTGCATTTAAACTTCACAGAGATGACCTTGGGAGTGCAGCCTCCCTCTTTGTTATCGGCGGCAGAACGGCTGTGCAGAATTAGAAGAACTAGGGGGCCTTTCTGCGTGAGGTTATGATGCACACTCCACTGCCAAGAAACAGGAATTGAAGGAGTGGCGGGACAGCGAGAAGAGGGACCTTTAGGAGAACGCGGCACGCCAGAATGAAGCCACAGAGCGGCTCTTAAATGTTATGGAGCACAAAGAAGACACACTCCAGGTGATACTAGCTCTTCAAACCGAGCAACTCCATGCCCGCCCTCCTCTGCAGCCGCTGTCGCAAAACTCTTTCCCATGCCCTCCCCAGACACCACCAACACACTCTTATCAACCTCCTGGCTCCAGTATATACTCACGGCATTCCACTCCTCCCTCCTCACAGTCCAGCACTATGGACTCCCACTACCCACTGAACTCAACACCCATCCCTCTGCAGTTTTTCCCTGCTGAAGTACAGTACCCGCTGCATTGTACTCCAAAAGAGAAGGTTGGATATGATTCCTGGACATATACAAATCTTTAGCTGTCCCGGGACCCCTCCTCTTCCTGGGACTTTCCGTTCCCCCATTCCCCTCCCTGCTGATGTATTTTTTCATTTGACTCTCTCCTCCGGTTGTTGTCTTTTAATAAAATAATTGTGTTGGTTTGAAAGCAATCTTTATTCTATTAATTAAAAGCAAAAAGAGCACTGCAAAGCAACATACAATAATGTTAAACCCCCTTATTGCATCATGTGCAACAATCACCTCCTAGCACTACAAGCACTGCAGTCCCGAGCATAGCAACAAATATTAGTGGCTTTCAGCTTCAGATTGCTGCCTCAAGGTATCCCTGATACTTACAGCCCCACGCTGTGCCCCTCTAATAGCCCTGGTCTCTGGATGTTCAAACTCAGCCTTCAGGTGCTGAGCCTCTGCAGTCCAGCCCTGAGTGAAGCTTTCACCCTTCCCTTCACAAATATTATGAAGCGTACAGCACGCAGCTATAAGCATAGGAATATTGTCATTGGCCAGGTCCAGCTTCCCATAGAGACATTGCCAGCGGGCTTTTAAATGGCCAAATGCACACTCAACAGTCATTCTGCACTTGCTCACCCTTGTTGAAATGTTCCTTGCTGCTGTCAAGTTGTCCCGTGTAGGGCTTCATAAGCCACAGCATTAAGGGGTAGGCGGGGTCTCCCAGCATCACAATGGGCATTTCGACTTCCCCTACAGTGATCTTCTGCTCCGGGAAGAAAGTCCCTGCTTGCAGCTTCTTGAACAGGCCAGTGTTCCAAAAGATGTGTGTGTCATACACCTTTCTGAACCAGCCTGCGTTAATGTCTGTGAAACTGCCACTCGTGACATGTTGGTCAGAGCGAGCAGCATACTGGTCAGCAATTCGGGATCCATTCCTGTAGCCTGAAAGAGGCAGGGCGCGCAGTACACAAACCGTTGAAAGATGGCGCCAAATGCGGACGGAATCACAGGGATTTCTGGGATGCGAAGCAATGCATCATGGGTCATTGGGACAGAACCTAGGATGCCCCGCAACCCCCTCCGCCTTCCCACAAGTCTTAGCGGCAGAAGAGAAAGAGGTGCTCTGTGGGATAGCTGCCCAGAGTGCACCGCTCCCAATACCACTGCAAGTGCCACAAGTGTGAACATGCTATTGCGCAGGCATCTGACAGTCTGAACACACAACAACGGTTTCCCTTCAGTGCTCTCTGAGCAGCGCTGAAACTGCCAGTGCTGTAACTTTGCCATTGTAGACGTGCCCTTAGACACAAAAGGATTGGCTGGCAGCGTGGTATTTGGGGTAAGATCCAACCTGATTTTGACCTGGCAGTGTGGCTGGCCCTTTGGGGTTCAGAAGAACGTTTTGCATAGTGAGCGGAGTCTTTTAAATAACTTCTCACTCTACTGGACCTAGGTGCTGATTGTGAGCCAGAGAACTGGAATGCAATAAGGGAGCTGTGTGATTTCTTTTTTTTTTACTTCTTGATAACCAGTGTGGGAGATCAGATGTACAGTCTGTGACTGGTTGGTGGGTTTAACTTCAGTGTTAACCACCAATGTTGGGAGTATCTGCTCTCCCTTTTGCAGCCTGCTCTGACGCTGGCATTTCCAGTGAGGGCTACCCCAGGCACATCGGGTCACTCACAATGGGCACCATGGAAATGCTTGCAAATAAACAATAATTTGAACTGAATTAGTGGCTCTTCAATTTCTCTCTCACTGTAACCAATTAGCTCGTTAGACAGACAACATATCTGGATACTTCTATGGGCCCCTCATCACCACAGCATTGGAGCAACTGGATATACTCCATACCCATCCCAAGTAAGGAATGTATAAGGTTCTTTTAGCTTTGCAGAACATGTTTGGTTGTGCATATTATACACTAAACTTGGTTATAACCAGTTTTAAATACCTTATGCTCCCTCACTCTAAACCAGATAAATACTGACCTCCCTGATAATTTACTCTTGCTTTAAAATGTATTTATTGCATATTTAAAATTTAGTTTTTTAGAACAGCCTCATGAAACGCATGTATCATTTTTGATGGGATCCCATAGCAATCATGTACTGTTACACAAGCATACTAACAATTTTATGACAGAATCTGGACTATCAGAGAACAACAGTGAGCAATTAATTCATGTTAGATTAATTTTTTTAAAAGGATTAAACATTTCTTAAAAACAAGAAATGGGGGTGCTTGTTTCAATGGAACAAGTTCACATGATGCAGATTTTTGGGATTGCAGCACTAGCAGATTTAGTCTTTGGCACTTTAAAATTAATGGACTAGTTAAAAGAAAAGTCATTTGTAACCTGCAACACAGAAAGTGAACCTTAATATTTTGGTGTCAGCATATGAATGCATTTAATCAAATTGAATTTCTCCATTTTAATTTATCATCATGATATTAATAGCCCAGAAACACAGACCTTGTAAAATTATGGGCAAAAGATAATAATGGATTGGTTGGTTTTAGGAGGTTTCTACAAGGTTTGCTGTTCTCAGCAAATTCCAAGATTTCATTTTTTAAAGACATTCATTTTTTTAATCCTGTCTACTACAAATGTATAAAGCGACAAAGAGTCCTGTGGCACCTTATAGACTAACAGATGTATTGGAGCATAAGCTTTCGTGGGTGAATACCCACTTCATCAGATGAATGTAGTGGAAATTTCCAGAGGCAGGTATAAATATGCAGGCAAGAATCAGTCTAGAAATAACGAGGTTAGTTCAATCAGGGAGGGTGAGGCCCTCTTCTAGCAGTTGAGGTCTGAACACCAAGGGAGGAGAAACTGCTTTTGTAGTTGGCTAGCCATTCACAGTCTTTGTTTAATGATGGTGTCAAATTTGCAAATGATGGTGTCAAATTTGCAGATGAACTGAAGCTCAGCAGTTTCTCTTTGAAGTCTGGTCCTGAAGTTTTTTTGCTGCAGGATGGCTACCTTTAAATCTGCTATTGTGTGTCCAGAGAGATTGAAGTGTTCTCCTACAGGTTTTTGTATATTGCCATTCCCAATATCTGACTTGTGTCCATTTATCCTTTTACGTAGGGACTGTCCAGTTTGGCCGATGTACATAGCAGAGGGGCATTGCTGGCACATGATGGCGTATATTACATTGGTGGATGTGCAGGTGAATGAATCGGTGATGTTGTGGCTGATCTGGTTAGGACTTGTGATGGTGTCGCTGGTGTAGATATGTGGGCAGAGTTGGCATCGAGGTTTGTTGCATGGATTGGTTCCTAAGTTAGAGTTACTTTATGTGGCACCCAAAATGTAACCAATGCACTGATGCATTGTGTTTAGAGTAAAAATATTAGCGAATCCATAGGCCAACAAGTTAATTTTAAAAAGCTACTGTTTTGCTAAGAGCTACCTTCAAATTCTAGAAACAGAAGAGAGCTAATTCTAGTTCAGACTACTTCTACAGGAACTTCATGCTCCTAGACCTTCAAGGGAGCTGAAGTGACAATACACTCAACTAATGAAACAAAAACTAGAAGCATTAGTTCTTCAAAACAAATAGTAATCAATTATCCTAAGAGGAGAACACTTACTAAAAGCTGATAATCCATTTGTGGGCATCATATACCACATTCTGATTTACAGAAAACTGGCTCCATTCAAATATTAATAGTAACAAAGTTGTGAGTTCTACCCCTCACAACCTTATTCATCTTAATAAAGTGTTAACTTCTGTTGGGACCATTTAAATGCCAACAATGTTAAGCAATAGCTGAGTGTATGTGTGTTGGGAAAAAACAATTGGAATAAAGTCTTCTTAAATTTAGAAGTCTGCTTATTTTCTTTTAGACATACATGTCAATAACTACAATAGGAGATAAAGGTTTGCAATATATTACCATACAAACCTTCTTAGAATTTCTTAGGGTACCATATTGGCATAATTCTTCTGAAAATATACTTTAAAATAAATTAAATTTCATTTAAACTGTTTGGAATTAAGGCCAGGTTTGCACTTGAAAGTTTTATCAGTAAAAAAAATCATTTAAAAAATCATTGGTAAAAAAAAGTCATATCCCAAACTGAAATTTGTATAGTGGTAAAAGTCCTAGTGTGGATACAGTTGTACCTAAACAAATGTGTCTTATTTCCCTTCCCCTCCCTCTACAGTAATAGTATCTCACAATTTTTAATGAATCTATAAACTCGGGGGTCATACCCTATGACTGGAGAATTGCTAATACAGTACAGTACAGAATTGCTAGTACAGCACAGTATTTTTAAGAAAGGGAAAAAAGTGATCCAGGAAACTACCGGCCTGTTAGTTTGACCTCAATTGTATGCAATGTCTTGGGACAAATTTTGAAAGAGAAAGTAGTTAAGGACACAGAGATAAATGGTAACAGATAAAATACAGCATAGTAGGATGTGGACACATTGGAGAGAGTCCAGCAAAGGACAACGAAAATGATTAGGGGGCTGGGGCACATGAATTATGAGGAGAGGCTCAGGGAACTGGACTTATTTAGTCTGCAGAAGAGAAGAGTGAGAGGGGATTTGATAGCAGCCTTCAACTACCTGAAGGGGGGTTCCAAAGAGGATGGAGCTAGGCTGTTCTCAGTGGTACCAGATGACAGAACAAGGAGCAATGGTCTCAAGTTGTAGTGGGGGAGGTTTAGGTTGAATATTAGGAAAAACTATTTCACTTGGAGGGTGGTGAAGCACTGGAATGGGTTACCTAAGGAGGTGGTGGAATCCTTAGAGGTTTTTAAGGCCCGGCTTGACAAAGTCCTGGCTGGGATGATTTAGTTGGGGTTGGTCCTGCTTTGAGCGGGTTGGACTAGATGACCTCCTGAGGTCTCTTCCAACCCTAATCTATGGTTCTATGATTCTATGAAAACAAAACAACAAACTGGGGGACTTTGGGATTTAACAAAATAAGCAAAATAACAGGATTTCATAAGCCATCTACAAAACTGATGGTGTTCCTGATGCTTTGTCTACATTACAAATGTTTTCCTCATATAGCTATACCAGCAGAGCACTGTAGTGTAGACACTGCATATGCCAACAGAATGATTTTTTCTGCTAGCATAATAACACCTCTTCCCCAAAAGTTATGCCAACAGAAGTGCTCTTCTATCAGCACAGCTGTGCTAGCATAGCTAAATTGGCTAGGGGATGTAGTTTTTCCACACCTCTGACTGACATAGCTATGGCAAAAACACTTTGTAGTGTAGACCTTGTCTGAGATGTTAAGGTTCTGATTGTCAGTTTTTCTATCCCGGTGTTGGGCATAAGAATGAAGAAGGGAGGCAAACTCACCTTTCTCCACTTCATTCTGGGGCCAGTGCTGCTCCTCACAGCAGTTAGAGTGTTAGGCCTGATTTACTATGGGCCATGGCCTCAAAGGAAATAAAATAGCACTCTGACCACACCCCCTCTCCTGGTCCCTCTCTGCCCCAATACATCTGTATGCTCAGAGTTAGGATGTGTATACTGGTGGGGGTCCTGGGAGAGCACTCTGGAGTCTGTTGCCTGTCCATTTATATCACCAGAGCAGCATAAAAGGGCCTTAATTCTTGGCTCTTAAGAATCTGGATTTCCTGTACCTTTACCGTTATTATATGATCACCCCGCCCCTTCTTTCTACTTTATCCTCTCTCTGTCTCTCATAATTCTCCATCCCCCAAATAGCTATGCAAGTCTTGTTTTTAGGTGGTTATATTTCTAAAGCATGCATACAGAATTTTTTATGTTCTGTAATAGGGCTGTTGATTAATCGCAGTTAACTCATGCAATTAATTCAAAAAAATTAACTGCAATTAATCGCATTGTTAAACAATAGAATACACATTGAAATGTATTAAATATTTTTGGATGCTTTTCTACAGTTTCAAATATATTGATTTATATTACAACACAGAATACAAAGTGTACAGTGCTCACTCTATATTATTATTTTTTATTACAAATATTTGCACTGTAAAAATGAATAACAAAATAAATAGTATATTTCAATTCACCTCATACAAGTACTGTAGTGCAATCTCTTTATCGTGAAAGTGTAACTTACAAATGTACATTTTTTTTGTTACATAACTGCACTCAAAAACAAAACAATGTAAAACTTTAGAGCGTACAAGTCCACTCAGTCCTACTTCTTGTTCAGCCAATTGCTAAGACAAACAAGTTTGTTTACATTTACGGGAGATAATGCTGCCCACGTCTTGTTTACAATGTCACCTGAAAGTGAGAACAGTCATTCACATGGCACTTTCGTAGCCGGCGTTGCAAGATATTTACGTGCCAGATACACTAAACATTCATATGCCCCTTCATGCTTCGGCCACCATTCCAGAGGACATGCTTCCATGCTGAAGATGCTGGTTAAAAAAATAATGCATTAATTAAATTTGTGACTGACCTCCTTGCGGGAGAATTGTATGCCTCTTGTTCTGTTTTAACCCGCATTCTGCCATATATTTCATGTGATAGCAGTCTTGGATGATGGTCCAGCACATGTTCGTTTTAAGAACACTTTCACAGCAGATTTGACAAAATGCAAAGAAGGTACCAATGTGAGATTTCTAAGGATAGATACAGCACTCGACCCAAGGTTTAAGAATCTGGAGTGCCTTCCAAATTCTGAGAAGGATGAGGTGTGGAGAATGCTTTCAGATGTCTTAAAAGAGCAACACTCCAATGTGGAAACTACAGAACCTGAACCATCAAAAAAGAAAATCAACCTTCTGCTGGTGGCATCTGACTCAGATGATGAAAATGAACATGTGTCGGTCCGCTCTGCTTTGGATTGTTATCGAGCAGAACCCGTCATCAGCATGGACGTATGTATTCTGGAATGGTGGTTGAAGCATGAAGGGACATATGAATCTTTAGCGCATCTGGCACATAAATATCTTGCGACGCCAGCTACAACAGTGCCATGTGAATGACTGTTCTCACTTTCAGGTGACATTGTAAACAAGACGTGGGCAGCATTATCTCCTGCAAATTGTAACCAAACTTGTTTGTCTGAGCAATTGGCTGAAGTAGGACTGAGTGGACTTGTAGGTTCTAAAGTTTTACATTGTTTTATTTTTGAATGCAGTTATTTTTTGTACATAATTCTACATTTGTAAGTTCAACTTTCATTATAAAGAGATTGCACTACAGTACTTGTATTAGGTGAACTGAAATATACTATTTCTTTTGCTTTTTACAGTGAAAATATTTGTAATAAAAATAAATACAAAGTGAGCACTGTACGCTTTGTACTCTGTGTTGTAATTGAAAACAATATATCTGAAAATGTAGAAAACATCCAAAATATTTAAATAAATGGTATTCTATTATTGTTTAACAGTGCAATTAATCGCGATTAATTTTTTTAATCACTTGACAGCCCTATTCTGTAGCCATGCAACAGGATAGAAGCAAAAGTTGTTTACATTTACAGGTACACATGTGCATTACAGACTTTTCAAAGACCACTATGATCTCTGCCTCAGAAGCTGTATCTGTGCAGATTGGACACTGGATGGGGTGGGCCAGTACTTTGAGGTGGCACCGAGCATTCTCTCTCTCAGGTGCTTGGCTGGCTGGTTCTTGCTCACATGCTAAGGGTCTGATTGCCAGGAATTTTTCCCCAGGTGAGATGGGGCGGGGTGCTGCCTTCCTCTGCAGCATGGAGTCCTGGGATTATCTGGGTATATCTCACTTAATCAGTTCCCTGCCACTGTAGGGCCTTTGGGCATGGGTGCACTTTATTCCCTTCTATTCTCTGTCTGTGGCACATAATAATTTAGTCTCCTCTGGGCTGTAATATTTTGGTCTTATTTTGGTTGTTGAGTTTAGTGTGTGGGTGCTGGGTGGGGTTGGTGCCTGTGATCAGGAGGTCAGACTAAATGATCTGGTGGCCCCTTCTGGCCTTAAACTCAATGACTCTGAGAATTTACAATCATGTTTTCTCAGCTGCTTCTGATATTCAAATTGTGGCCTCAAGGCTTATTCTTCCTCCATTATGCCAAGTATTCCCATCATCCCTGTAATGGATCATACATGAAAACCTCAGCAACCACCACTAGTGAAAAGCAATAAACTCTTCTAACCACTCTCCCCACATACTTCTAGTACCAGATGTTCACCCCTATTAGGCTCTACTCTGTCCTTCCTTTGCACTGTTAATTCCATTGGCTCGAAAGCCACCTAGATACAAACTTAACCCTGCCTTGTAGTGACACCCCCAAACACTGTAATGTCTCTTTAAAATTAATTTAATCTAATCAGGGAATCACAGAAATTAATATGCATTAATCATCTTTCTATGTTCTTGCATGGTGTCACTACAGGGCAAAGTTAAAATTGTTTGGGTACCTTAACTGTGCATTCCCATATATTAACAGGTTTGGATTTCTTCAAAGGTTAATCTGGTCTCTGAATCTCCTGGACTTGCTTGGTTTGGGGGTAACATCCCTGTAATTCCTTTTTTTTTTTTTTTTTACCTTTACATTGACAATATGTACTTTCAATCTTCAACTCCATTTTCATGTAGTTTTTATCTGGGAATTGAGAAAGTGTGATAATATCGCCACAGTTAAAGTTGCAGGATGCATTGACTCTGGCCTCCGCTTTCACTTCCTTCTAATTTAACAACAGCAGCAGCAAGAAGCACCTTTTAGGCAGTTTCTCCCGTAAACTTAGCCCAAGCATGTTATTTATAAAGTTAAAAAAAAATCCTTTAAGCTCTTTTATTTTTTAAAGTTATGTGTTGAAAAAGCCTTATCTATTCTTCTTTTTAAAGAACAAAGTAGTTTCTCCACACACATGAGCACAGCTTGATATAATCTCTACACATTTAGCATATACCTAGTCTGCAGTGAGGGCCAGTGCCTTGAACATATTGGAAGAAATGTATTTAATAAATTAGAGATAAATGTCTGACTCCTGTTCCTGCCTACAAACCCTTCTCAGGCACACCTACGTTGAGAAGCTCTATCACCCTGACTCTTTCATTTGCTGAAGATGTCCAGATGCCACAACTTGCTTGGTTATAGTTGAACTCTACATTTCAAAAGACCCATTTCCCAGCTCCAGTTACAAGCCTTAACCTCTTCCTGGATAGCAGAACTTTCTATCCACAGCATTTATAATGCACCCATGTCCACTACACAACTCTTCCCCAAGCTTTCCTAAACTTTTCTTGAAAAGGCTCCTGGAGTAGGTTTCCTTTGACACATTTTTGGAGCACAAATCAGACAACTTGAACTTGTATGGCTGGGGGACTGATCTTGGTTATCCACTTCACAAACATGGATTTATTTCCCTCTGTTGTTCAATGAAGAATCGGACTTACTTATTCTTCATTTGCCTAGTTGTCCACCACACCTATCAATGCCATCAGCAGAAAGGCCTTAACTGGGTCACTAGAGGATGGTTGTGAAAGGGGTTCTGTTGAAGGCACAGAAGGTTAGGGAAGGAGCATGAAATAGGAGATGGAAAGATTTTTGAAGAATGAGGCAAGATGAATCACAAATAGATACAAATTTGTGATTTTATCAGTTGTACAGTATGACTCAGCCATGATTTGTTTTTCAAAGATGCTTTGTGACAAACATCCTACACTACTTAGAACATACTAACCTCTTTTTTTAAAAAGAGTAGTGTAGATAGAAAGACGCACTGAAGTGATCTGAAAGTCTTTAAAATGCCACTACCCTTCTTCAGCTCTGTTTTGCTCTTTGATATACTGATATTTTGCATTTATATAATCCAAAATATCAGAGGACTTTTCAAGAATGAATTGAGCCTCAGTATGCCTATAAGGTAGGGCAATATGATTATTTTACAGGCGCAGGTATTGAAGCACAGAAATATTAACTGACTTGCCCAAGGTCACACAGAAAGTCTGGCCGAACCAGAAATAGACCTATATCCCCTTCTGTCTTCGTTCATATTTATTTGCCTCTCATAATCATGAATGGATTTTATCCTCACAACGCCGCTGTGAGGTAGGGAAATATTACCTCAGTTATTCAGCCGGGGAACTGAAGCACAAGGTACATTAAATAACTTGGCCAAGGGTCACACAGGAAGTCTGCAGCCAAACCAGGGATTGAACCAAGGTCTCCAGAATTCCAGCCCCCTTCATCTTCCTGAATGACTCCCAATGCTGAAAGCCCAAATTTTCAGCCGCAACTCAGATTTGGCCTTCTGTTTACTGCTCTCAATTATTCCTCTATAATTTACACTGCCTTCTGTGTCCTCTCTGGTTCTTGCGTTGCTAGTAGTTTCCTTCCTTTTTTGTATATACATTATCACTTTACATACTGTCAGCAAGTTTTTAAAACCACGACTTTGACTCTGTTTTTCTTGGCTTTATTTTTAGCACTGACTGAGGCTATCAGAAATTGCAGTTTGTTAATTTTAGTGCCACTTTAGTAAAGCTGATTCTGAGAGCTGGCTAGCAGATGTTTGCTCTTAGACTTATAGACTTTAAGGTTAGAAGGGACCGTTATGATCTTCTAGTCTGACCTCCTGCACAACACAGGCCACAGAATCTCACCTACCCACTCCTGGAACAAACCCCTGACCTATGTCTGAGCTATTGAAGTTCTCAACTTGTGGTTTAAAGACTTCAAGGTGTAGAGAATCCTCCAGCAAGTGGCCCGTGCCCCACGCTGCAGAGGAAGGTGAAAACCCCCCAGGGCCTCTGCCAATCTGCCCTGGAGGAAAATTCCTTCCCGACCCCAAATATGGCGATCAGCTAAACCCAGAGCATGTGGGCAAGACTCACCAGCCAGACACCCAGAAAAGAATTATCTGTAGTAACTCAGATCCCACCCCATCTAGTGTCCCATCACAGTCCATTGGGCATATTTACTGCTAATAGTCAAAGATCAATTAATTGCCAAAATTAGGCTATCCCATCATACCATTCCTTCCATAAATTTATCAAGCTTAGGTTTGAAGCCAGATATGTCTTTTGCCTCCACTGCTCCCCTTGGAAGGCTATTCCAGAACTTCACTCTGATGGTTAGAAACCTTCATCTAATTTCAAGTCTAAACTTCCTGATGGCCAGTTTATATCCATTTGTTCTTGTGTCCACATTGGTACTGAGCTTAAATAATTCCTCTCCCTCCCTGTTATTTATCCCTCTGATATATTTATAGAGAGCAATCATATCTCCCCTCAGCCTTCTTTTGGTTAGGCTAAACAAGCCAAGCTCTTTGAGTCTCCTTTCATAAGACAGGTTTTCCATTCCTCGGATCATCCTAGTAGCCCTTCTCTGTACCTGTTCCAGTTTGAATTCATCCTTCTTAAACATGGGAGACCAGAACTGCACACAATATTCCAGATGAGGTCTCACCAGTGCCTTGTATAATGGTACTAACACCTCCTTATCTTTACTGGAAATACCTCGCCTGATGCATCCCAAGACCGCATTAGCTTTTTTCACGGCCATATCACATTGGTGGCTCATAGTCATCCTGTGATCAACCAATATTCCAAGGTCCTTCTCCTCCTCTGTTACTTCCAAGTGATGCATCCCCAGTTTATAACAAAAAATATTTTATTAATCCCTAAATGCATGACCTTGCACTTTTCACTATTAAATTTCATCCCATTACTATTACTCCAGTTTACAAGGTCATCCAGATGTTCCTGTAGGATATCCCGGTCCCTCTCTGTATTGGCAATACCTCCCAGCTTCGTGTCATCCGCAAACTTTATTAGCACATTCCCACTTTTTGTGCCAAGGTCAGTAATAAAAAGATTAAATAAGATTGGTCCCACAACCGATCCCTGAGGAACTCCACTAGTAACCTCCTTCCAGCCTGACAGTTCACCTTTCAGTATGACCCGTTGTAGTCTCCCCCTTAACCAGTTCCTTATCCACCTTTCAATTTTCATATTGATCCCCATCTTTTCCAATTTAGCTAATAATTCCCCATGTGGAACCGTATCAAATGCCTTACTGAAATCGAGGTAAATTACTCTTTCCCAAAGCCTCCATGCAGTATTAATGGATCTTTATATTAACTGATCTTTACATATTAGCAGATGTCATAGGGTTTTTGGATACAGATCAACCAGTACACAGCTGCATGTATTTTAATAAAGTGTGTCTTTTGACTAGATGTTTGAGTAACCACTCTTATTATGTAGCAGGCAAATGATCTTCAAATTAGATTCTTTTTTTTTAAATTTCACTTCAAAGGGATAACATTGGGCTATTACTATTATTTATATTGTGGAAAAACCAAAAGACCCTTATTAGAATCAGGGCCCTATTGTACCAGGTACTGTACATACATACATACATTTGTGTATACAATAAAACCAATAATTGGAGAGTATAACATCATGCGGCCATTACACAAAGAAAACTGAAATGTATTATTAAAAACATGAATCTCTATAAGCTTAATTATTATTTAGTTCCACTAATGGCTATGTGGAAAGCGCTAGCCAACCAGAAATGAGGCAAGATCCCCTGTTGGTCCTGTGTACTATACATTAGGAGACACCTAAAACCAGGATGGATAAAAATCAATGATTTAAAAAAAAAAATCGGATTTTTTTTATTTAAATTGGATTTTTTTGAAATTTAAATCGGATTTTTTTGAGAAAATGCTTTTTGAGGAAACACCTATCTAAAGATAGTTTTAATTAAGATACATTATAGCTCAAAGAGATCTCATCATGGAATAGGGATTATAAATTCTAATTCTATAGTATGAGAAAATATATTCATGTAATGTTTAAGAAAAAGTTTTGTAACTAAATTCCAATAGTTCATGGATTAGGGACCCAATTTTATGGGGTTCCAGGGCTTCTGAATAGTTTCCTATGGTTAATCTTTCTATCTACCCAAGGGGACTCAGTGCTCAGTCTCGAAGATACCATCAGAGTTGCTTAGTTTTGCAGTTCTCAAACTGTGGATTTGTGTCTCCAGAGATAACATGCTTGTTAACAGCAAAAATGTTTTAAATAAATAAATAAATAGAAGTGAGAAAAACAGACCTCAACTCTATTGTCCCTCTGCAAATTTGTGTACAAAGTCAATCCCTTACTTCTCTCTAAAAGTGCAAAGTTTCAAAAAGTTCAATGAATAGAAGATTGTTGGGGGCTGAATAGCTCTGGACAAGGAGAAGTCTGGAGATAAATGTGAGACGGGAGTGCAAAAGTGAAACAAAAACATAAGTGCAACTCTTTCAGCAGCATAACCCAGAAGTCTTGAGGTCTTCCTGAGTGTAGCCTTCATTTATTTGAGATCTACCATACCATTCTCTCACTAGAAGGGAAAACCTATAATGGCAGCAGGCTGTAAAAGAGACCCAGTTTGGGAATAAGAACCATTCAAGAAATATGTTTGCTGATGATGTTTTAAAGAAAGTCACACCAGTAAACTGATAGAAGTCACTTAAGCACTTGGATTCAGAGACTGTTGAAGTGATAATCTCACTTTGAACAGCAGTAGCTTCTTCTGCCGGTATAGAAAGAATATTTTCATAGAATCATGGAATGTCAGAGTTGGAAGGGACCTCAGGAGGTCATCTAGTCCAACTCCCTGCTCAAAGCAGGACCAATCCCCAACTAATTCATTCCAAACTGAGACAGCATTTGGGACCTGAAAAAGCAGGAAAGCTTGTTTTTCTTTTCCAGATTATGAACAAACAGGAAAATGAAGGTGAAGACAACTGAGTTAGCTGCAGAAGCCAATATTTTAAGTTTCTCATGTTGACCTGGCTGACATAGTCGGTTTAATTATTGTTTTTTAAATATTTCATTTAACTATTTTAGTTAAAAACAATTTTAACAAAAACAAACCTGATTTTAAAAAACTTGAATGTTTAACTAAGTTCAAAAATTCATATGCCTGTTTTGTTAAAATATTATGTTTGCTGTTGAAGAAAAAAATCCAGAATACATAACATTGTTGTTTTAGTTAAATAAACCAATTTAAATCTCTGTCTGGTGATGTTCTCCTCCTAATACAGCATGGCAAGAAAATCCTCCAAATATTAATGGTTAACCTGTTGAATTGGAGATGGTTCACATCCCAATGACTTCATAAATATCTGCTTCAATTATCTTTGGTAAATGAAATAAGCAAATAATCATTCATTTTCTGAGATAGTGTAAAACTCATCTGAAAAGTTTTCAAACTAAATCACTTTAAAAATGTACAGTGTGTACCTTCTAAAAATGAAACCTACATCTATCTCCCAGTTGTGAAGAATATGTATTAAGGTTATAACAACCAACAAGCATCGGGGTGTGTGTTATAACACGGCCCCGCAGTCCGTGACAGTAATGAACCCCCAGCCTGTGAGCGGGGACACAGAAGGCTCCCTGGGCGTGGGATTTCCTCTCACGCTGTTGGCCTGGGCGTGCGCCCGCTCGTACGGGGACAGCCCCTGCCCTATTCCCAGCCCCTCGGGAGCGGGAGGTGAGGGCAGGAAGAGATAGGGCTGGAAGCTGCAGCCAGCGTCTTTCGCTTCCACGCCCGGCGCCGCAGCTAGTAGCTGTAACTCCGCCGGGCAGCGACTTGAGCCCGCCCTTCCCCAGCCCGACAGCCGCCGCCACAGCCCGGGCAGGGCGCTCGCCTCCTACCGGGCAGGCGGCCCCCGGGGCGGCGCAAACAATCAGCAGCCTGCGCGCTGGGCGGAACGGCGCGGGCAGCTGCCGCGCGAGGGAGGCGCCCTGCGCTCCCCAGCCTCAGGGGTAAGGGGCCGGCCGGGCGGCGGGCAGAGCGGGCTGGGAGCGCGGCAATGGGGTGCTGCTAATCCGACAGACAGACGGTGAGACCGGGGCTTGGCGTTGTGGAGGGAGTGTGTGACTGGGGACATATAAGGGGGCGCTGGTTGCTGGAGGGGGGACAGGTGTGTGGGGGGTGCTGGTTAATGGGAGGCAGGTGGAGGGGGTGCTCGTCAATGGGGGGCGCTGGTTGCTGGGGAGGGGGCGCTGATTATTACTGCGCTGTGGGGATGGAGATGCGGGTTGTGAGTGGGCACCATGTGGCTGCATAGAGCCTGTGGCATGAGGACACCGGCCCTGCAGCTGCAGTTCCCCGGGCTGCTGGTGGTGCGCACGGAAGGAGCCGGGAAGAGGCGGGCTGCTCCTAGGGTTAGGTTTTGAAATGATCCAGCCGCATCCCCTATTGCGAAGAGCGAAAACAGTGACTGTTGGGGGGAGCGGCGCTGAATCGCTCCTTCGGCCCCATACCGAGTCGTGCGGGATATGGCTGGGACTGGGAACATCAAGGGCAGCTCTGGCTTCCAAGCCTCTTTCTGTCCTTGTCAGACAGAACCTGGTACTTGCCCCAAGCCCTCGATTTCCTACTGCCAGTACTGATCAAAGTCTGTTCTGACCTGAACCAGGGCTGGGGCTCTTTCTGCACTGGGGGGGCTGGATAAGGGAGGGCTTAAGACAGGGGTTGACAACCTTTCAGAAGTGGTGGGCCGAGTCTTCATTTATTCACTCTAATTTAAGGTTTCGTGTGCCAGTAATACATTTTAACGTTTTTAGAAGGTCTTTCTCTATAAGTCTATAATATATAACTAAACTACTGGTGTATGTAAAGTAAATAAGGTTTTTAAAATGTTTAAGAAGCTTCATTTAAAATTAAATTAAAATGCAGAGACCCCCGGACTGGTGGCCAGGACCCGGGCAGTGTGAGTGCCACTGAAAATCAGCTCATGTGCCGCCTTCGGCACGCGTGCCATAGGTTGCCTACCCCTGGCTTAAGATAAACAGCCACATTGTCATTCAGATGTTGCATAGAGTGACTCCCCTGGTATACTTGTAAATAGATTGCATCAGCTAATAAGTAGTCGCATCAGCTAATAAGTAGTCAGGAGTGGATGCTGGGAGAATCGGTCATAAGAAACATGCAATACTTGTGCGAGACTGTTCTTATTTAAAAAAAACAACCAACCAACCAACCAACCAAACAAACAAAAACCCCACCAACCAGACTCCCAAAGGATATACCTAAGGTAGCTCTGACTGCAAACACTATTCCTGTTAACTGAATCAGAAGTGTTACAGGAACACTATGGGTAAAATTTAATTTTGTTTTCTCTGTAATTATTTTTTACTTTAGCTTGTAAGTATTTTTATAACTTTCTTGCAGGAGACCACATGTTTTCGGCTGTTTAGAGTTTGAATATCTTTTGGCAGTAAGATACACAGGAATTTATTTAATGCTTTTATGTGGCTTTCCCCCTAACTTACTGTGTTTTATGCAAAGTTAGTGGCTTTCTCTGGGGGCATAATAGGCCTACTCAATATTCCATATCTCTAGAATCAGTTCATGTTAACTCAATGCTTGGGGAAAAAAATACAAGTGGCAAGTAGGAAACTTTACCAGTCAAGTGGTGTTTGTGGGCTTGAGCTGTCAATTTCTGAAGAATTTAAGCCCCCCGCCCCATTTTTAAAATTTTATCTTTGCCTTTTTGGTTGCAATGAATGTGAATGGGTATGGGGCTGTCTTCCTAAGTCTGCGGACATTTCCAGTCCTACTGTTGGCTGTTGTTTTCCTAAGGGCAGCAAAGACAAACTGGCCTAATTTGGTCAGCTTTAAGTGCTGCTGCTCAGAATCTTTTGACAGTAGTGAAACCATCAAGAATCACATCAGTCTCACTCTGCTGCTGCTTGGGAAAATTATGAAGTGTAGCAGAGTCAAGCTCTGGGTGTATCCACACTACAAAAAAAGATGTGTTTAATACATGCTAGTAGCTAACACATCTTAAAAAGTCCTAGTGTAGACAAGGCAGTTGTAGTTTTAAAATGTATTAGCTGGTTGAGATAACCACATTTTCCCTAGCATAGACACAGCCTGCATTTATTCACAGGAAAATGAGGGTGAGATACAAGCAGTTGGAACTACACTCTCTAAAGCCCTGTTTTGACAGGCAAAAAGGTGCATTTTCACTCAAGTTTGCTTAACATAATTGAAAAGCCCTCTTTGTTACTAGTTAAGATGCACCACTAACATGCTTGATGCCCTCTTAGCTGCCCTGTTGTTGCCAAAAGGTGTGCGTGTGGTGGGGGGGAGGGAAGGTCTAGGCTAGAATATAGAAGCTAACACTGTTTCCACACGTTAGCTTGCATCTTAACCAGGGTTAAGAGGGCTTTCAATTGAGTTAAACTAACAGGATTGGAAAAAAACATGCCCTCCTTTTTCTCTGAGAGACAAGGTGGGTGAGGTAATATCTTTTATTGGACCAACTTCTGATCAGGTCTGGGAAAGGTACTGAGTGTCACAGCTAAACACAAAGTTTGTTTAGCATAAATAGTTAACACATATTCTAAGGGACCATTCAAGGTGAAATGGCCCATTAACATCCTGGCAGTCATAGGACAAAAAAGAGGGGCTGGTGGGTTACAGAATGTTGTAATGAGACACAAATCTAGTATCTTTATTAAAACTGATCTTTAGTGTGTAGCAGAGTTATGAATTTAATTTCCCAGGTCATTTTTTAAGGTGTTGTGCAGGTTTCCTTTGAGGATGTGGACTGACAGATCAGATATGGAGTGGTCGTTTTGTGAAAAGAGTTTTTCCACGTGTAATATGGTGTTTTTGTCTTTTATCATTTTTTTTCTGTGTGAATTCATTCAACAGGATAGTGATTGTCTGACTTCATCCAATAGTAGTTACTGGGGGCATTTCGAGCACTGGATTTAAGTTTTACGTGTGTTTAGGTTTGTGTCCCAGAGGTTCTCCTCAAAACATATTCTGTGGTATCCGAGTGCCTGTCTGTAGATGAGATTTCTTGGTGTGTTTGGGTGGTTACTGGATCTGTGAAGATAAGTGTGGTTATATGTGAGTTTCTTGTATATAGTTGTCTGCAGGGTTATCATAGACTTTGTCATAGAATATCAGGGTTGGGAGGGACCTCAGGAGATCATCTAATCCAACCCCCTGCTCAAAGCAGGACCAACCCCCAATCTATTGCTGAAGCTGATTGTGGTGTCCAGGAAGTTGATGATGGTTCTGGAGTGTTCTAGAGAGAGTTTTGATAGATGGGTGGTGGATGTTGAAATTGTAGTGGAAATCTGAGTGAGTTTAGGTCGTCTGTACAGAGGATGAAAATATCATTGATATGTCTCAGCTATATCACTGGTTTTCTGGTATACTTGTCCAGAAATTCTTCCTCAAGATGGCCCTGTCAGATGGGACCCAGTGGGAAGTAGAGGATGAGAAACCTGTTTACTTCCAAGAGATGGGATTTCAAGCTTCATTCATCTGTTAGCTAAAGGTGGATACAAAAAATGGGGTCCTCTTCCTGAGAGAATCCCAGAACCACCAAGGCAAATATTGGGTACGGTTTCTCCAGGGCATTGCTTCTGCCCCTTGTAGGTGGGGTTCCCTCATCTTTCATATCAGCCTCTGCCTAGTATGTGTTTCTGGTAAATTTGATATGCTGGTTAAATCAGTTGTGAGTAATGTTTCAGTAATTACTTTGATCAATATGTTATAACTAAAATGTTTAACAGAAGAAAAAAATAAGCCTCTTCCAAAATTATGCTTAAATAGCTGCTGTCTCCTCCTCATTTTAGGTGCTCAGATTCCATGGTGATGAGTGCAGAATAAATGGCAAGGTTCATGGGAAAACCTGGAAAAAAATCCCAAATATTACATTTACAAACATATGCAGAAAACTGTCTATGTAGATCTGTCTTCTTTAGATAACTGAAAGTGTAAGAAAAAATATTCACTTTCTTTTTAGCCATTTTCTCCTCTTCTCCCCCCCCCCCCTGAAATTCAGTAAAATGACTATTTTCACATTGAAAGCATGTCCATTGCAAAGCTGCCTTCACTTCAAAATGGATCTTGTTCTACGTGATAATATATATATTTATTTAATGTGGTGGTCAGTTTTTAGTGAAAGGAATTCACAAAAAAAGTAAGGGCCCAATTCTGCTACTCTTATTCATGAATAGTACCTTCCTTTGACAAGTAGTCCTGTTGACTTAATTTGACTATGTACTCATAGAAGTAAAGTATTCAGCATGAGACACATGGTGGAATTGGACCCCGAGTAAATTTTCACATACATAATGATATTTAAGAATTCCTTACTTGAGTATTTTTCCATTTTATTATAAATGTTTCATACACATCTATAGTAAGCTCATTATTTGCATGAACAAACATTGGACTATACACGCTGCTGTGTAAGCAGGTGTGACTACTGAAGTAGCACCTGCTTTATACCAGGGCTGAACCTGGCCTAATCTGCTTTATAAAGATGAACAGTGATCCTTATCAGAAGATACTTACGCATATATCAGAGGATATTTCTGCAACAGCATTTTCTTAAGTTAGCTTTTTTAGGGCCCTGATCCTGCAAATACTTATGCACATTTAGTTATATGTATTTGAATAGTTATTTGAAGCTGGTGGGTAAAGTTATGCATTTATATAAGCATCATGGTCCTAGATTTGTAATCTCAAGTATTGAAACTGTTTGAATTTATTTGTAAAAGACAGCACACATCTGTGGTACTGTACAAATATTAATAAATACTGGAGCATAGAGTTGGACTTCGGTAGCAGTTGATCTGGTTTAATTCAATCTTCATCAGTGTTTCTAAGACTTTCAATATTCTTACTAGGGTGTTCCGAGTTCAATAGATATGACACAATAGTGCCCTAAGGCTTTGTCCACAATAGATTTTTTTCCTAAAAATTTCCCACTGTTCTAACATCGATGCTGTCCACATGTGATAGCAAACAAGGCTGAATTAAGGCAATCTATCCCCTTGGGCACATTCCACATGGGTATGGAAGTAGGTTTCAGAATTAAGATGAGGGGGGGCTATTCAGACCACTTGGAGCTATTGTTTTCTTTGCTATCAGGAGGACTAGAAACATTTTTCTAATGTGAAAACGGGAACTGATCTCTTCATGTGACTCTAGGAGACAGGACCCTGTAATGCCTATTCCTTAATCCAGTCCTGGTACTAGCTGGGAGTGCTACTGTAGTTTGGTGGACAGTATATTAACAGTTGCATGGTACCGTATATCTGTTCTGAACTGCAGTTCATATTATGTACGAATACTGTGAGTGCAGATGGGGAAAAGATAGCTAAAACTGCTAAATCTTAAAGAAGCACAAAATCTTAGTTACAGATATCCTGGGCAAAAAAGCAAGAGTTGAAATACACAACAAACAGTTGTTTCTAGAATAATAGACATTAGAGGGAGAGAGACTGGCTGTTCCAATAAGTTTTTTTTCTATCTCTTAGACCAGACAGGTTCTAAATTGTGCTTGGTAGTAAATGGGAAGGTTAGAAACTGCACAATAGTCAAGCGTTAACAGTACATAAAGATTTGTCTGAATTTAAAGACTGCAAAACAAAATGAAAGCATGATTAATTTAGTAATTGTTATCACCTTTTCTCAATTGCTTCCAGGTAATTTAAAAAAATGAAGATTTTCCCATCATGTCTCTCCACACAGGATCACTAACGAGCTACGGTAGAACACAGGCCTTCAAACAGTTAAGTGCTCAAGAGGTAAAGCAAGATGTTCTTGGTTCCTTTTTTTTATTAACTGGAAATCATCTTATGTTATTGCTTTTCGTTTAATTTAGGTGCAGTAGATGCTGTATCCTTAAACTGCTATTGGTTTCATGATGAACTTGGACTTTAAGCCGAACACAAATTGAAAACCAAATGTATTATTTATTTTATGAAAAACTAAAATTGGTTGTGACTAGTTTTGATTACAACCTCTGTTAGGTTTGGACATTGACTTCAGATAACTCATTTATGACTTTACAGTAAAATTGTATTTAACTAAAATATTTGTTTGATAATTAAACATATCTAAGAGAGTTTCCCTTTTCAAGCTTTTTCCAAAACCTGAAATATTATCTCATTTAAGTGGGAGTTGTTTTGAAAGTAATTAAAATCTCTTATCTACGTTCTGAGACTAGTAACTGCTTCTGATAAGATCTAACAGGCAGCATCTTAGAGTAAAAATATATTCAGTGTAAATGTTATAGTTGTAGAATACTTGCGGTAAGGTGTGGTGTTGACTTGTGTGATGATTAGGGCATTAGTGTCCTAAAAGGCAGCACTTCTTTATTGCATAACTGATTAATAATGAGTACTCAAAAATAAGTTTTAATCAAACAAACTGGTTGCTAAATATTTATGTTCCTATAAGAAATGTTGGTCTTGATAGTGGTCTTGATAGTGCGGGACTGTTGTCTGCTGTCAGGCTCTGGTGCAGCTTGTTTAGTTTAAAAACAGTACGTATCTAAGCAGCTTCTCCTTTCCAACTATTAGTTAACAAGAATTACAGTTCCTCTTTCTTTTCTTAACACTTTCAGTGTTATGCCAGTGTGTTTAAACATCTTAATTCAACACAAACTAAGGACCTATTCCTGTAAATGGCACATGCTTAACTTTACCACGAATAGTTACATTGAAATAAATAATATTAATGGTAGTAGAATTAGGATGTGCATAAGTGTCAGCAGGATTGGGGCCTAAGAAAACAGGATTTCTTCCTCTTCCCCTTAGATATTTTGCTCCTTCCCCCCCCCCCCCAACATATTTTAGTAACTTTATTTTCTCAAAAATAATTAAAAATAAAATAGTTGTATTGGCCATTACATTTGTGAAGCATATCACTTTTTGTTGCTAGTCCTGAACTGTTATGTTGTTGTGACCTAAACAATGGAAATGCAACAATATTACAGTGAGAGATTAGAGCATTTTTGTAACACAGGTTTGACTAAACTCTGTCTTTCTCTGCAGTGCTTAATAAAACATTGTGCAGTGTTCTCCTGAGAGAACTCCATAATCCGATTGTCTTTTTTTATTTGTTTTGGTTTTTTGTCTTAGTTGACCAAGCAAAGCAATAAGGTAACTGGCTCCGAGTCAGTGTATTCATCGAATGCTACAGTGTTTGCTCCAGCGAGGATTAGCTGTCTTGCTCAGACACCTCAAATTTCAGATCTCTCAGGTATGACTTTTATAATCGATTTTTTAATTTATAGTCTTAATTGTTGATTGCATGGCATGATAGCCAGCCTGTTAATAGAAATGGTAGAGATTTGTATAGTCCTTTAATTACCAAGAGCTAACTGACTGAAATTGAAAATGTATTTGTTGGCTGTTGAGATGAGTCAGTACAAAAGTGCCTCCTTCACTCTGCCTCACTTCCTTGCCTTGAGAAGAACTGCCATCCATGCTGGTCAGAACAGCAATCTGAGTGCTCAAAAGCTAAAATGAATGCTTTTTCCCATGAATAATCTGAATGGTATTTGAAAATAAAGACTTTGCCCTTACTCATGCAAATAATAATAATTTTGTTGACTTCAACAGGCTACTAGCTTGAATACAATTTGCAAGATGAAGCCATTAGTAGGAATATATTAGTTGTAATTTCAAAATTTGAGCTTAAAGTAACACTTCTGATGTTGGCAACATAGGAGCCCAGAGTAAAGATGAAAGTTTATGATGGTGGGTTAGCCAGTCTAGGATTTTAGCCAGTGCTGACCCAGAATAAAACCCAACCATTGGAAACACTCAATTTTGAGGCAACAATCATATTACTTCTACTTGGACAGTCCCTTCCATTGTTCACTTAAGCTTTGCTTTAAATGATGTGGATAGAAAGCTGGAGAAATCAGTAGAGAACATTGAAAGCCTCAGAAGGCAAGATAATCTCTTTGTCATTATTACTTTAGTGCCTAAGAGTCCTACTTATGGGCAGGACTCCATTGTACCAGGCACTGTAAAAACACAGAATGAAAAGACAGTCCTTACCCAAAGAGTTTACAATCTAAGTATAAGACAAGAAACATCTGATGGATACAGACAGATGGGAGTAGAAAGAAACAATGAGACAACGTTGGTCAGTGTAATAGGTAGTGGTACCAGTGGCCAAACTGTTGTTTTTTTTAAGGCATCCTGGCTAAGAGTTTTAAGGCGGTAGCTTTGCACATGTTTATGGGGAGCTCCTCCCAAGCATGAGCGGCAGCATGGGAGAAAGCACAAAAGTTCTTGTTTGAAACTTTAACAAGTAGATTATAGAAGCTGACATTATGGGCCGATTGGATGCAGGAATCAATATGGTTGGAAAATAACTGGTTGGAAAACCGTCCCCAGAGAATAGTTATCAATGGTTCACAGTCATGCTGGAGGGGCATAACAAGTGGGGCCCCACAGGGATCAGTTCTGGGTCCGGTTCTGTTCAATATCTTCATCAATGATTTAGATAATGGCATAGAGAGTACACTTATAAAGTTTGCAGACGATAACAAGCTGGGAGGGGTTGCAAATCCTTTGGAGGATAGGATTAAAAATCAAAATGCTCTGGACAAACTGGAGAAATGGTCTGAAGTAAATAGGATGAAATTCAATAAGGACAAATGCAAAGTACTCCACTTAGGAAGGAACAATCAGTTGCACACATGCAAAATGGGAAATGACTGCCTAGGATGGAGTACTGTGGAAAGGGATCTGGGGGTCATAGTGGATCACAAAGTAAATATGAGTCAACAGTGTAACACTGTTGCAAAAAAAGCGAACATCGTTCTGGGAGGTATTAGTAGGAGTGTTATAAGCAAGACACGAGAAATAATTCTTCTGTTCTACTCCACGGTGATTAGGGCTCAACTGTAGTATTGTGTCCAGTTCTGGGTGCCACATTTCAGGAAAGATGTGGACAAATTGGAGAAAGTCCAGAGAAGAGCAACAAAAATGATTAAAGGTCTAGAAAATATGGCCTATGTATGAGGGAACATTGAAAAAATTGCGTTTGTTTAGTCTGGAAAAGAGAAGACTGAGAGGGGACATAACAGTTTTCAAGTACATAAAAGGTTGTTACAAGGAGGAGGGAGAAAAAATGTTGTTCTTAACCTCTAAGGATAGGACAAGAAGCAATGGACTTAAATTGCAGCAAGGGAGGTTTAGGTTGGACATCAGGAAAAACTTCCTAACTGTCAGGATGGTTAAGCACTGGAATAAATTGCCTAGGGAGGTTGTGGAATCTCCATCATTGGAGATTTTTAAGAGCAGGTTGGACAAACACCTGTCAGGGATGGTCTAGCTAATATTTAATCCTGCCATGAGTGCAGGGGACTGGACTAGATGACCTCTCGAGGTCCCTTCCAGTTCTTGATTTTATGTCAATAGTAAATGAGAGATGATAGGTAGGAGGAAGTGTAGACCGTGAAAGGCCTTGAAAGTGAAGACAAGGAGTTCATGCCTGCAGTGGAGAAGGAGGTGCCACTGGAGGGATAATATGGTCAAAGCGACCGGTTAGGAGAATGATCTTTGTGGCAGCATTCTGAATGGATATGAGCGGGGCAAGGTTGCATTTCTCAAGGACAGAGAGAAGAATGTTGCAGTAATTGAGGCGTGAGATAAGAGCTTGGATGAAAATTTTAGCTGTATGGATGGATAGGAAAAACCTTATTTTAAGAGATATTACACAGAAAAAATCGGAACGATTTAGACACAGCCTGGATGTGAGGACCTAGAGAGAAGTCCAAGTCACAGATGATGATCAGGCCTAAATGACAGGTGGAATGATGGTGTTGTCCATAGCAATCAAGAAAGTGCGAGAGGATGGGTGGGGGTGAGACGATCAAGAACTCTGTTTTAGCCATGTTGAGCTTCAGCTGACTGTTAGACATCCATGAGGAGATGTTGGAGAGACAACCTGAGATTTTAGTTTGGATAGAAGGAGGCAGGTGTGGATTAGAGAGGTTGAGCTGTGAGTCATTAACATCAAGATGATAGTTGAATTCATGTTGGCAGATGAGATGACCTAGAGATAAAGGAGAATAGAAGGGGACTAAGAACAGGACCCTGTGGAACTCCAATGGAAAGTTGGAAGGGAGGATGAGGCAGATCCTCCAAAGGACACATTGAAAGAGTGATTAGAGAGGTAAGAGGAAAAGATGGAGTCATGGAAGCCAAATGAGGAAAATGTTTCAAGAACAACATGGCTGGCTATCTTGAAGGCTACTGACCAGGAGCGGATTTACCATGTGAACCAGTGACAGTGAGAGGTTAAGGAGAAGAGTAAGGAAGGAGATGAGTGGGGGTAAGGGCTACCAGAAGATGGGATAGGGTGGGGTTACTCATGGAAGTGGAGAGAGTGGGGGAGGTGAGCAGGCAAAAACCTACATCTGTTACAGAGGAGAAGGTGGAGAGAGCTGTAGGAGGGGAAAGGGTAAGGGTAAGGCCATGTCATATGTAGTTAATTTTCTCTTGGAAGAAATTGGTGAGATCCTGTATGGGGCAAGAAGTAGAGGGAGGAGGAGAAGGTTTGAGGAGTGAGTCAAAGATGACAAAAAGGCAGCTAGGATTGTGGGTGTGGGATTCAATTAAATTGGATAAGTACAGCTGTTTATTTAGGATGATGGCAGAACTGAAGGAGGAGAGAACAAATTTATAGTGGAGGAAGTCAGCCTGATCATTGGGATTTTCACCCGAGATGCTCCACAGCGCAAAATCAGGATTGGAGGAAGAGGATGGGGGGGGGAGGAGGAGCCAGGGCTGGGGGTTGGCAGGCAGAACTTGTGATTGGAAAGACTGGCAAAAGAGTCAAAGGTAGAGGAGAGGCTGTATTTCAAATGTTTTGTCTTATATGAAGGATGATGTGCATTTGGGGAGGGAGACATGCAAGTGCAACCTATTAAAGTTATCAAACTACTTTCCCCCTTCCCCCCCCGGAAAACAAATCAAATTACAGTAGAACCTCAGCGTTCTGAACATCTCGGGAATGGAGGTTGTTCGTAACTCTGAAATGTTTGCAACTCTGAAGAAAACGCTATGGTTGTTCTTTCAAAAGTTTACAAGTGAACATTGACTTAATACAGCTTTAAAACTTTACTATGCAGAAGAAAAATGCTGCTTTCCCTTTATTTTTTTAGTAGTTTACGTTTAACACAGTTCTGTACTGTATTTGCTTTTTGTGTGTGTGTGTCTGTCTCTCTGCCACTGCCAGATTGTGTATTTCCAGTTCCAAATGAGGTGTGTGTGTGACGGGTTGGATCACAGAAACCTCCTTGGGAGCTGCCACCTGATGTGCAAAGACTACCCCTGTTCCTGTTTTCCCTGCCAGCTCACGGCTCCAGCACCCTGTCTTGTTGAGCCAGACACTCCCGTCTGCTCCAACACAGACCCAGGGTCTGAATTACTTGTCCCAAAGCTGCAGGTTTACCTGAAAACAGCTCACAGAAGTGTGCTTGTCTTTAGCACTCAGATGCCCAACTCCCAATGGGGTCTACACCCAAATAAATCCGTTTTACCCTGCATAAAGCTTATGCAGAGTAAACTCATAAATTGATCGCCCTCTATAACACTGATAGAGAGAGATGCACAGTTGTTTGCTCCCCCAGGTATTAATACATACTCTGAGTTTTTTAATAAGGAAAAAGTGCTTTTATTAAATACAGAAAGTAGGATTTAAGTGGTTCCAAGTAGTAACAGACAGAACAAAGTAAGTCACCAAGCAAAATAAAATAAAATGCGCAAATCTATGTCTAATTAAACTAAATACAGATAATCTCACCCTTAGAGATGCTTCAGTAAGTTTTTTCCTCAGACTGAACACCTTCCAGGCCTGGGCACAATTCTTTCCCCTGGTACAGCTCTTGTTCCAGCTTAGGTGGTAGCTAGGGGATTCTTCATGATGGCTCTTGTCCCTCTTTGTTCTGTTCCACCCCTTTATATATCTTTTGCATAAGGCGGGAATCCTTTGTCCCTCTGGGTTTCCACCCCCCTCACTGGAAAAGCACCAGGTTAAAGATGGATTCCAGTTCAGGTGACATGATCACATGTCACTGTAAGACTTCATTACCCACTTGCCAGCACACACATATACAGGAAGACTCACCGGTAAATACAGCCATCTGCAGACAATGGTCCTGGTTAATGGGAGTCATCAAGATTCCAAACCACCATTAATGGCCCACACTTTGCATAATGACAATAGGCCCTCAGAGTTATATTTCATATTTCTAGTTTTAGATACAAGAGTGGTACATTTATACAAATAGGATGATCACACTCAGTAGATTATAAGCTTTGTCATGATACCTTACAAGAGACCTTTTGCATGAAGCACATTCCAGTTACATTATATTCACTTATTATCATGTTTTTATAAAACCATATAAACTGCACAACGTCACAGGGTGGTTAACTGGTCAGTTCGTAACTCTGGTATTTGTAACTCTGAGGTTCTACTGTACTGCCCCTTTTTTTTGTTTTTGAAAGTCTTTTAGCTTTCAGTCCCTGTCTCTTTGAGTCTATGCTGCTTAAGTAACAAATCACTAGCAACGTGATTTCCACAAGCAGTGGGATCAGTTCATTAATGTTTAGCAGTTTTTCAGATGCACCTTAGATTTCTCTTTTTGAGACATGCTTTTACAATATTTAGGCTGCTAGGCTGAGCAAAGTGGCTGGGGTTTTTCTTTGAGTCCCTAAATTAGTAAACTCTCTTATCTAACAAACAATTCCAGCACATACTGGCTCCCAGTTGAGTGGGCCTTAGTGAGATTTGTTGCCAGTTGTTTTTAGTTGAGATTCATTTCCTTCCAAGGAGACAACTCCTGGACAAAGGTCTCCCAGACTTGCCACTTTGTTCCGCTTGTGGTTCTTGGCATTCCCTCTGGTCCTAATAAATTGCCCTTTGCTCTGGATATGAATCTTGTTGTTTGCACCTATTCTCAGACTTTCACAATCAACTTATCTGCCGTCAATGATACACATGCCCATTTCTTTGTCATGTGAGGTCTGATAACTTATCTTGTAACATCAACCACATGACAGGGCCCTTCATTTCATGACTGATGGTAAGTTTTTCCTAAATTTCTTGATGAAGAAATGTCTGGTTCTACAATTCCATAACTTGTAGTTACTGATTGCAGTGCATACTAGTACATCATATTCATGATGTCAGGCCTGCTTTTAGAAATCTTAACCAAATTCTTCCCTGTTCTGTTGACCTCCAACTTTGCAGTAATTCACGTAAAATTGTGAAATTGTAGCATATAGAGCTTTTGATTCCTTCCAAGGAACTCTGTGTGTTACAGTTGTTTGTTGAGGGTCCAGACAAAATGCTGCTGCCATTCTGAATAATGGATTCATGATCATTTTGGCCTTGTCTTGTCTGGGATTGAAAGGAACACATGCTAAAACTTGGTTTAGGCCGAGCAGTGTCGTCTTTAACCTGTGCTAAGCTGGCTGAGCCAGTATTGGGCCCATACTTTCAGTTGGTGTCTCCTCTGGATCCAGCAGAAGTATGAGTGAGTGCGAAGACTGCCTGCAGTGAAAGCACCGTATGCCCTTGCTTTCTGTCCCCACCAGCTAGGGTCTTGTCTGGATCCAGCAGGAGTATCAGTGAGTGGGGAAATGCTTCAAGAATGGTAATTTTTTCTATGAAAGAAAGCACATCAAAAATGTGAAGGTTCTTGTAAAAGCATTCTGTAGGTATCCATTGCTGCTTTTTTTTAAAAAGTGGATTCTGTCATATTTTATGCTTCAAAAATAATTCCTTATAAAGATCTCAACTTGGTGCTTGTTTCCATCTATTTGCAGACTCAGTAAGTGTCTTTGTAAAAATGACGTTTGCAACTGTAAAGGATATAAATGAAAGTTTAAATTATAAATATTACACCTTTCATTACCCTCTTTGTTTAGTGGGAATCTTTCTTGCCTGCTTGTCGACACTTATAGTGCGGCGGTGGTTGTAGTGGGAGAACTTCTCCCATCAGCATAGGTACTCCACCTCCCCAGGAGACTGTAGCTATGTCGATGGGAGAAGCCCTCCTGTCGACTTAGAGCTGTCTGCACTGGGGATTAGATTAATATAACTGCACTGCCAAGGGATGGATATTCCATACCCCTGAGCAACATAGTTATATCAACATAAGTCTGTAGTGTAGACCAAGCCTAAGTCCTGCCGGTGAAGACTCTAGCACTTCTTTTTTGACACACAATATATGACTCCTTTGCCTTTTGTAGTAATCTGTATTCCTCTGCCTTGCTAAACTGTTATGTTCCATTCTTGCCTTAATGCAGGAGATAGTGTAAGGACTGGAGCATTGTGTGTGTGTGTGGTTTTTGTTGTTTGTTTTTCCCTGTTCAGAATTTCCTGAAGGCTCTTTCTTTTGAGCTCACATGTAGTTTCCAACAATGACACATGGGAACATACTGGGACAACCAACCACAGTTTAAATGTTTACTAATTATACATGCTTGGCTAGGAATGGCTTAATTACTGTTGATAGATCAACAATAGAAACATTTCCAGGTTGCAGGAGACAATATCCCTAACCTTCTAGTGGAGGTGGTGTTGGGGGGTTTGTTTGGATTTTCCCCCCATTGAATGTATTTTCTACTCATGCTGTAACTAGTAACCTTTTTTTGATGACTGCCTAACCTCTTGATCCCTTACTTTTCCTAAACAGATGAGTACTCAAGGCCAGCAGTGATTGGGCATGCAGGAAATTTTAGATCATTCCTGGACAGTACTGCAGCCATCAAAGAAATTCTTGCATCTGTTCTAAATGCATCTGGTATTAAACCATCTTCACTACCAGAGAAAACGGTATTGCAGACAACTGAAGATCCAGACAGCAATATGGAACACTGGGAGGAGAGTACCGATGGCGATTCTAATGATGACAGTGACCCAGATTATACACAACACAATGTTGCTTCTACACAAATGGACGTTAGATTTTTGAGGCATAAGGCATCTTGGGATAATACTCAGTGTAGTTCTTCTAAATCTTCACTGGATTCCTCATCATGCCCACTTTATCCTGGCAGAAGCCCCATCACTTCGGCTTTAAATAGCTCATCCCGTTTGGAAATGTCTCCTCTGAAATGTGATTACTTTACCCAAGTGACATTAACTGGAGGCACTATCACATCATTGGCGAACTCTGCTATTACGTGTTCAGAAAAAGAACTTAAAAACTCTTCAAGTTCACCAGACCAGCCTTTGGCTTTTAAAGGAATCTCTCCAGATTCAACAGGTAATGAGCTGTCAGCAGCATTTAGAAATTCTGAGACTTCGGAACCCATGCCACTCAGAGATGAGGGCAGCAATGCTTTCCACCCGTATTCACAGTCAGCGCCCTCTGATCAGCAAGGTAACTTTCATTTAATCACTTCCAAACCTTTTCCTGTTAAGACTTTTGTACTACTAGGGGATAGACCCAAATGAAACTGGTCTCACTGTGGTGCTATAACTGACCACGCAAACACTGCCACTTGAGACTTGTCTACACTTGAAATGCTACACTGTAGACCAGAGGTGGGCAAACTCCGGCCCGTGGGACCCTCCTGCCCGGCCTCTGAGCTCCTGCCCCGGGAGGCTAGCCCCCGGCCCCTCCCCTGCTGTTCCCCCTCCCCGCTGCCTCAGCTTGCCCCGCCGCCGGTGCAATGCTCTGGGCGGCGGGGCTGCGAGCTCCTGGGGCAGTGCAGCTGCAGAGCCAGGGCCTGACCCGGTGCTCTGTGCTGCGCAGTGGCGNTTACTGTTGATAGATCAACAATAGAAACATTTCCAGGTTGCAGGAGACAATATCCCTAACCTTCTAGTGGAGGTGGTGTTGGGGGGTTTGTTTGGATTTTCCCCCCATTGAATGTATTTTCTACTCATGCTGTAACTAGTAACCTTTTTTTGATGACTGCCTAACCTCTTGATCCCTTACTTTTCCTAAACAGATGAGTACTCAAGGCCAGCAGTGATTGGGCATGCAGGAAATTTTAGATCATTCCTGGACAGTACTGCAGCCATCAAAGAAATTCTTGCATCTGTTCTAAATGCATCTGGTATTAAACCATCTTCACTACCAGAGAAAACGGTATTGCAGACAACTGAAGATCCAGACAGCAATATGGAACACTGGGAGGAGAGTACCGATGGCGATTCTAATGATGACAGTGACCCAGATTATACACAACACAATGTTGCTTCTACACAAATGGACGTTAGATTTTTGAGGCATAAGGCATCTTGGGATAATACTCAGTGTAGTTCTTCTAAATCTTCACTGGATTCCTCATCATGCCCACTTTATCCTGGCAGAAGCCCCATCACTTCGGCTTTAAATAGCTCATCCCGTTTGGAAATGTCTCCTCTGAAATGTGATTACTTTACCCAAGTGACATTAACTGGAGGCACTATCACATCATTGGCGAACTCTGCTATTACGTGTTCAGAAAAAGAACTTAAAAACTCTTCAAGTTCACCAGACCAGCCTTTGGCTTTTAAAGGAATCTCTCCAGATTCAACAGGTAATGAGCTGTCAGCAGCATTTAGAAATTCTGAGACTTCGGAACCCATGCCACTCAGAGATGAGGGCAGCAATGCTTTCCACCCGTATTCACAGTCAGCGCCCTCTGATCAGCAAGGTAACTTTCATTTAATCACTTCCAAACCTTTTCCTGTTAAGACTTTTGTACTACTAGGGGATAGACCCAAATGAAACTGGTCTCACTGTGGTGCTATAACTGACCACGCAAACACTGCCACTTGAGACTTGTCTACACTTGAAATGCTACACTGTAGACCAGAGGTGGGCAAACTCCGGCCCGTGGGACCCTCCTGCCCGGCCTCTGAGCTCCTGCCCCGGGAGGCTAGCCCCCGGCCCCTCCCCTGCTGTTCCCCCTCCCCGCTGCCTCAGCTTGCCCCGCCGCCGGTGCAATGCTCTGGGCGGCGGGGCTGCGAGCTCCTGGGGCAGTGCAGCTGCAGAGCCAGGGCCTGACCCGGTGCTCTGTGCTGCGCAGTGGCGTGGCTGGCTCCAGCTGGGCGGCGCGGCTGCCTGTTCTGGTGGTCTGGGCGGCGTGGCTATAGCGCTGCCAGCCACCGGTGCTCCAGGCAGCGCGGTAAGGGGGCAGGGAGCGGGGGGGTTGGATAGAGGGCAGGGGAGTTCGGGTTAGGTGGTCAGGGTGTGGGGGTGTGGATAGGGGTCGGGGTGGTCAGAGGGTGAGGAACAGGGGTGTTGAATGGGGGCAGTCAGGAAGGAGAGGGGGGGTTGGATGGGGCGGTGGGGGGCAGTCAGGGGCAGGGGTTCCAGGGGCGGACAGGGAATGGGGGTGTTGGATGGGGCAGGAGTCCCGGAGGGGCTGTCAGGGGGCGAGAAGCAGAAGGGGTCGGATGGGGGTGAGGACGGGCCATGCCTGGCTGTTTGGGGAGGCACAGCCTCCCCTAACCGGCCCTCCATACTATTTTGGAAACCGGATGCAGCCCTCAGGCCAAAAGGTTTGCCCGCCCCTGGTGTAGACACTACCTACTCTTCTGGGAGGGGTTCTCCTGTTGCCATAGGTAATCCACCTCCCCAACAGGTGGTATCTATATCAATGGAAGAATTCTTCCATCAACCTAGCACTGTCTCTACACCAAGAGTTAGGTTGGCTTAACAACACCACTTGGGTGTGGATTTTCCTCACCCTTGAGCGACGTAGCTCTGGGTCAACCTAACTTTATAATCCAGGCCCTGGAATGGGACAGAGTAAAGATGGAGGAATAACATTAAGAACAGCTGTTCTCTGGGGACAAACTAATCAGTGAGACTCTGAACACATGCTAGTGGGTGTGTCTGCTATCTTCTTGTTATAAGGATGCTAAATGATTCTAATTTAGTATTGAATCTCTAATAGAACATAAGTCATTTAACTCTAATAATGCAGATAATGTAACTTAAGAGACTACTACCTGACTTTATCTTATCTCAGAATTTCCCTTATGCTAAAAGCAAATAAAGTAAATCTTGGCATTTTTTGCTTTAGCTAATGATTGAATGATGTGCTGGAGGGGCTGTCTGGGAGACCCTTATGATGTTTGATACCAAATTGCACGCAAGAAAGAGTGGTGATTTCCCTGACTCTGATGGGAATTAATCTCCTTTGTGGGTACTGCTATATCAGGGGTTGGCAACCTTTCAGAAGTGGTGTGCCGAGTCTTCATTTATTCACTCTAATTTAAGGTGTCGCGTGCCAGTAATACATTTGAATGTTTTTAGAAGGTCTCTTTCTATAAGTCTATAATATGTAACTAAACTATTGTTGTATGTAAAGTAAATAAGGTTTTTAAAATGTTTAAGAAGCTTCGTTTAAAATTAAATTAAAATGCAGAGCCCCCCGGACTGGTGGCCAGGACCCGGGCAGTGTGAGTGCCACTGAAAATCAGCTCGCGTGCCGCCTTCGGCACACATGCCATAGGTTGCCTACCCCTGTGCTATATCATCCTATGCCACAGTTGACTTATACCTTCTGCAGAATATATATATTTTTTGCTTTTGGAATAGACCAGATTTCACCAAAAGGCAGGTATCCTCAAAGGGATGTTATCTTCAGACTTACACCAAAAGCTCTTCATTTGTCATCCACCTCCTTCAAATGATACAAATCTTAACACTGTGCTGTATTTGCAATATACTCATATTTTGTTCCTAAAAACAAAACAAAACCCCACACCATATTTATTCCTAAGAAAGTGCATATAGTAAGTTTGCTTGTTCTGGAGCATCGCCTCCTGGAATTGTTATGATAAAGAACTTCTGTTTTATAGGAATCTATTTTCTCATCAGTTACTCCCCACTGTTCTTTGTGAGCACATAAACAGGATCAGGGAGAAGAGTTTTGCAGGAGCCCCTTGTTCTAAATACAGTGTGAGCAACATTGTTGCTGATAAGCTTCAGTTTTTGTTTGCTTAGTCATATGAATAGTACAGTCCCAGATTGTCATCAATGGAAAATAAAGTTCTCTATTATGAAGGTGCAGGACAAGTAGTGACATTAGGGGAGATGGCATGGTCTAGTCTAGTGGACAGGGCACTGAACTAGGAGTCAGACCTGGGTCTCTTTCTGTCTCTGCCACTGGCCTCCTGTGTGTGTTTGGGCAAGTTGCTTCATGCCTGTTTCCCCTCCCATCATTTGTCTGTATTGTCCTTTAGATAGTGAGCTGCTATTTGCAGCAAGGACTGTCTCTTCTCATGTGTTTGTACAGTGCCTAGCACAATGAGGCCCAATCTCAGTTAAGACATCTGTCTGCTACTCTAATACAGGTAACTAAAATGGTAACTGATTTGATTTCTACTTAAAGGAGACCTGAAGGTGGAGAGAATGGGGGTTTGTGCTCTCTTCCCCTTCTTTGTGATTAGAAAAAAGGCTTGAAATGTAAGGCTTTTCTCTTCAGAATTTGATTTTTTTCTGTTTTTACCTTAGAAATCTTAGGAATGTCAAATCTTTTGTACCCTGTTTTGCTGAAGGTCTCCAAGGAGCCAGAAACATGGATTGGGCATTCCCTCATGGCCTGCTCCAAAACCCACTGGAGTTAATGAAGACTCCAGTTAATTTCAGTGGGCTTTGGATCAGGTCTTCAGTTATTAAATGAAATGGTGGAGGTGCTGAATCTTCACCAAAAATGCTTTCAGTTCAATAGTTTGTCAGGCATTTTGGATTAAACAAAAGGTAACAATGTGAGTAAGTCATCCCCAGTCCTCAGTGAATTGGTATCTGATATCATAATCGTATTAGCTCCTCAGTCATCCAGGAAACATAAGGTTGATAAGGTGTGAATTTCTGGTGTAAGGGTGGGAAAATCAGGCTGCCCTCGTATCATAAATAACTGCTCCCCCACCCTCCCAAAACCCCCTCAAACACATTTGTTTCTGTTTTTGTTACTCTAAAATCAACATTACACATGTGACAGACTCTGTGGCTCCACCCTCAAGTACTCTAGTCTCTCTCATCTGTAAATGGCTAATGTCACGTTAACTCAAAACATGTCTTGATCCTGCAGTGAGCCCCTTAATGGGCAGACCCCATTGCAGGATCAGGGACTTTAACAATGACTAGTTATTTGGGACATATAGTTTCATAAACACTGTGAGCAGTTGATTAATGTGTCTGTGACAATTGTGGTTTGCTCCAGTTAGGTGCTTTGTTCACTGAACCAGGCACAATGTATTTGGATCCTGTCTGGAATAGACAAGGGAAGAAACAAACTACACCCATGTTTGTAACCAAGTACAGCTAGTCATGCAGGTTTGGATAATGTAATCCTGGCCAAGTCTCCAAACTGTTGCCAGGGGTTGTTATGCATTAAAGTTGCATGGAACTATCTGTCTTATTGCAAACAATGTAGGCTTTTGGCATGTCTCATGAGTCTGATGATGTTGGCTAGTGTAGTGGTCATTTGGAAAACAAATGCCAGAATGAGTTGAGGGGAGAGGGGTGCTAAAGATGAAGTAAACACTCTAAAAATGTCCTTGCCTGTGTTAATATTACTGTAGATCCTAATTCCCTCTCTCCCTCCCCACCCCCACCCCATCAGTTAGACCTCAGAGGTGCTAGGGTCCTATCATTTGAGCCCTGCAAATCCATGGATATCCATACCTGTGGATGTAGATGTGTATATATGCGGACCATTTTTGCAGATTGCAGATCGGATGTGGATACAAATTTTGTATCTACGCGAGGCTCTACCTATCATGCATAGTGGAATAGGTCTTTGTCAAATTATGACTTCTGTTTTTGCAATCTCTTCCATTCTGTGTGCTGACTACAATTTTGCATTCTGTGCTGGAAAAACGTTGTCAAGGCCAGTCTTTTGCGCTGCATTCCAGACTGGTGCCCAGCCCAGGAAAGATGCTTGACACCTTGTTGAATGACTATAATTTAAAAGCCCCCAGATCATCAATTTTGACTGGCTTGCAACTGCACCCAATCCCATGGAATAATGAACTCTCTATTCAGAAGTCTGACTGGGGGAAGGGGCTGGAATGTCTCAGTTTGGGCACCTGGAAAAAAAGCATAGACTGTATTTAAGAAGGGGTGTTTCTCAGTGGAGCAGGGCTGTTCACTACCACTTCCAAGAATATCTGGAGGGAGGGGGAGAGAGAGGGAGGTAGGAGGGACTCTCTACCTAGCCTGAATGCTGAGCATACCATTGATTCTCAGAAGGATGAGATAAGATTGGAGGACGAGTGTGTGTCTGTCTCTCTCTCTCACACACACACACACACACCCCGCCCCGGACATTTGTTGTTTTGCAAAAATATGTAATTTTCTAGTGCTTGTTACAGTAAAGTGACTGTGCTTAAAAAAATTCCTTTGCTGAACCTGTGCTCCTTGCCTTTCTGCCATGTTGTCCCCAAAGGGATTAAACTAAAAGCCAAGTGTGTCAGCAACTTGAGGGCTCTGGAGGCTGAGGTACTGGTTCCAAGGTCTGGGGGAGGCAGTCCCACATCCAAAGGAAGGGCTCAGACATGGGCGGCGGGTGAACCGGGGAGCTTGGGGAAGCTAGCCCTCGGCTGGCCCGTTCCTTCTGCCTCGGACCCTGCCCCTCCCACCCCCCTACCCCCACCGGAGCCCAGAGTCGCCCCCTCACCAGCCCCAGGCTACCTGAGCACCCCCCACCCAGCCCCGGAGCACCAGGCGGGCGGGCAGCACGAGCACTGGCTCCAGCCGCTCCCACTAGCCCCAGCCTCAGCCCAGGGCAAGGGCGCCGGAGTCCTCCCAAATGTGCCCCCGCCCCTCCCCCCCGCCTGAGGTGGAGGCAAAAGCAGCCCCCTGCCTGTGTCCCAGGCCCCCTGCCCAGTTCAGATGGAGGGTCTCAGGCTCCCCACAGCTGCCCGCACAGTTCTCCCTGATCCAGCTCTGGACGGGGCCCTCAGAGCCACAGCCTGGCCATGATAAGAGCTGGGCAGGCAGCTGTGGCGGACCCTACACCTGCCCGCGGTGCAGGGGGCCCAAGCAGACCCGGCCAGTGTCTCTGCCTCCCAGGCCCCACACCCAGGGTAGGTGAGGCCTTGGGGGGAAGAGGAGGGGAAGGGGTCCGCCCCAGTGAAAAGTGGATGGGCCAGGCCCCCCCACTTTCAAAATTTGAGAGGGCCCTGGCCTCTTAGCCCCTCTGTTTCCGGCACCCCTGGCCTGGGGCCCCAGCCACAGGGGAAGGAAGAGCCCCAGCAGAGCACGGTGGGAAGCAGGAGAGTCTAGGGGTGGAGTGTGGGCGGGGCCATGCAGGCAGTTTGGGGTGGCTCCGCCTTCCCCTGCCTTTGACGCCTGCCGCCCATGGGTATTAAAACAAGGCAAGATCTGAGCCTGGGAGCGTGCTAGGAACAGTAACCAGGTTTTCCCCAGACCCAGGTGGCTTAGAAGCACATGCGATTCAGTAGTTAGGTTCCTTCACAACCAACTGGTGTCAGTCAGAATGTGGGCTGGGCCAAGTTTGAAAAAAGATCATTGCAGGATTAGGGACTTTATTTTGTTAAACCTGAGAGATTTTTGGGGGGGGGGAGAGAAGGAAGCACCTCATTCAGCTCTGGCAAAGAAAATAGATTAATAGATTCCAAAGCCAGAAGGAACCACTGTGATTATCTAGTCAGGCCAAAGAACTTCCCCAAAATAATTCCTAAAGCATCCCTTTTTTTTTTTTTTTTTTTTTAAGTTTTGATTTTTTTATACTATGCTTAGAGCTTTAAACTTACTGTGCCATCTCAGAGATCATGCAACTTCCAAAATCCTCAAATTCAGGCCTCTGCTCCTCTCTTCAGTCAGTTAAACCACTGGCTAGTGGCCTAGGGCAGAGAGTGGTATGAGATAGCTTCTTCCCTCACTGGAACTGTGACTGTGAAATTGCACTGAGGCAGGAGAAAGGGGACAGTAGAAGAGAGCAGGAAGCTGAAAGACCAGAAATGAACTGCTTTAATTTTAGAGTGGGAATTATACCTGAGTGTTTTCTGGTTGGCATTCCATTAATTGTCAGCTAGATTCCTACCTGAAAGCAAGCTTCGTCCCTCTCTCAAATCCACCCCCACCATTTAAATGTTGGTGTGATTCCTGCTGCCCTGTCTCCCACTACTAAGGAAAAAAACCAGGAAAATGAAAGTTACAGTGGGGGGGGGGGGGGGGGATAGCTCAGTGGTTTGAGCATTGACCCGCTAAACCCAGGGTTGTGAGTTCAATCCTTGAGGGGGCCATTTAGGGATCTGGGGCAAAAAATGGGTCCTGCTAGTGAAGGCAGGGGACTGGACTCGATGACCTTTCAAGGTCCCTTCCAGTTCTATGAGATAGGTATATCTCCATATATTATTATTAAAGCCTTGATGTTTAAATCCAGACAAACTGGTTTTTAATGGAATTTGCTTTTTAACTATGAAACTGTTTCTACTTATCCTGTGAAACTTCCTCTAAGGACCCCTCCAATAATCTCTGATTAAAAAGGGACACACTAAGGCCCCCCCCCCCCCCCCCCCCCCATGACTTCAGTACAGTTTAATTTGAAATGCAAATCTCTACCTTTGCTAGGTAACTATTTAAATGAATTGCTTTTCCTGGTCTTTGAGGTGATAGGTGTGTGGCAAGCAAAATGACTGTTACTTCCCCTTAGCTTTAATTTTGTGCCTAGGCTACTCAGAGTAACCAGTTCCCTAATGTGACTGTGTGAAATGTCCTTTCCCAGACCCCAGCAGGGTTAGAGCAGCGATGCACAGTGCCTAGCAAGCAAACTGCACAGTGCCTAGCAAGCAAACTGGTAATTTCTTGTACTGGACCACCTTCTCTCTCTCTCTCTTTCACTAACAGAAGTTGGTCCAATAAAAGATATTATCTCACCCACCTTCTCTCTCTAATATCCTGGGACCCACATGGCTACAACACCGCATACAGTTTTATCTGTCACAGTTTGCAACATGTTGCTGTCAGGCCCCACCTAGCTTCCTCCTACAGACTGTGTGCGCAACCCTGCTGTTATAGCCAGCTGGCACAGTTCTCTCCTTCCACACCTTCACCTGACTAGGCAGGTGGACGTTTATCTTACTTGGTAGCTACAAAGTACGGCTAACTCACTCATACAGCAACGGTGCATACAGTGATCTGTTGCAGATGTAAGTTGAGGCTGCAAAGATGTTAAAATCTGAAAAGGAAGTAAAATTTTTAGATTGTTATAAGTTTAATCAAATGTTTTGGTGAAACCTGGCTGAGTTAAAACTTGAATGAGAAGGCAGACTTCTAAAGAGGAAAATACTCACTCTTACTTAGTGTGATCCTGTGTTTGGTCTTTTTGTCTTTTACCCTTTTGTAGTAAGATGGGGAGGACAGGATTACTTTATCTTCAATGTATGCAGTGTTGTTGTAGCCGTGTGGGTTCCAGATAGACAAGGTGTGTGATAGACAAGGTGGGTTCCAGATAGACAAGGTGTGTGAATATATTTATTGGACCAACTTGTGTTGATGAGAGAGACAAGCTTTGGAACTTAAACAGAGCTCTTCTTCAGGTCTGTGTCACAGCTAAATACAAGATCAAACAGTTTAGCATAAGTAGTTAGCACATATTATAGTTAACACATTCTAAAGGACCATTCAAGTTGAAGTGTCCAATTATAGCCAAATAAAAATGCTTAACGTATTGAGAAATGTTCAGTGCTAATTAGTTGGAAGGGATGACTTGCATAAACTATTCTTATGTGTTTTTGGGAGTCTCTTTCTGTTCATTATAGTTTATCACAGGGGTAGGCAACCTATGGCACGTGTGCCGAAGGCGGCACATGAGCTGATTTTCAGTGGCACTCACACTGCCCGGGTCCTGGCCACCGGTCCGGGGGGCTCTGCATTTTAATTTAATTTTAAATGAAGCTTCTTAAACATTTTAAAAACCTTATTTACTGTACATACAACAATAGTTTAGTTATATATTATAGACTTATAGAAAGAGACCTTCTAAAAACGTTAAAATGTATGACTGGCACGCGAAACCTTAAATTAGAGTGAATAAATGAAGACTCGGCACAGCACTTCTGAAAGGTTGCCGACACCTGATTTATCATTTTAAGCAGAAAGTCTATGGTGGAGATGGTCTAGTTTGAAAAAGACAGACCGTTTTCTTGTCATCTGGATGTTCTAAATCATTTTATATTGTGGTATACCCAGAATATGCCAGATGCTGTCTAAGTACATAAGAAGCCAGGCCCTGCCCCAAAGTCTTTTCAACTGAAACAAGTCAATACATGCAATGTAGGGAAGAGAGAAACAATATACAAGCAAAGTGGTCACGGTGGTGGTAAGCACAGGTCTTATTATCATATGGTCCTTAAAAAAAAATATATATATATATATATATATATATAATATAATATTTGTTGTGACTGTATAAACTATCCCGTTGCCCCTCTATCTTGTCAATATTAGTTGGCTAATTTCTTGTAGTAGTGGTTCTTAGGGATTTGAATATAAAATACGTATTAGAATATGAGCCAACTAATTTTAATGAAGGTGAGGCTTTAATTTCAATAACAATTAAGACCCATTCCAGCACATCATGTTTATGTGATTGAATGTAGGTACTCAAGAGCTATAGAGAAACAAATGTATGCTCTGCTCTGTCATAAAAAGGTGCTGAAAGGTCCATATTCATCAAAATCACCAGTAAGCACTGTAAATATGAAAACGGAAGTTGCTACATTGTAAAACGAGAAGTGCTGCATCTCTACGTACAGTATGGTGGTCCTACATATGCTATCATGCAGTAGGGATTCAGGACATATGGAAATATACAGCAAACTTTTCTGAACTTCTTGCATTCATATGAAACCAACACCCACACTGTCTGCAGCTGGCCCCGTATGATTAGACCCCCACTGAAACATGTATTGTGCTAGTGTGAGTCTTATCTTCCAGCCAGTGGCTAACCGTTCTGAGCACCATTAACTTGCCATGTGCTTACTGTAATAACACATGAAGTTTTCCAAGGGTAGCATATGGAGTGCCCTGGCTTTGCCATGTGGCTTTTCTTAACTGCTCGGGTCCACACTTCTCTATTTATTTGTAGTTCAATGTGGTGGTCTTTTATGTGTTTGGTAGTGTACTAAATGAACAGCTTTGGGTTTTGCTTAGAATTCGGAGGCAGGTTTACAATGAAGTTATGTGTTGCAGTGTATTTAAGCTTTGTTTCCCCTAAACTTGACATACTTCCTCCAGGTTGCCTGGATAACTTAAGTACTGTCTGTATTTTCAAAAGACAAAGGGCTCTCAAACTGTCTCTACCTTTGATAATTCTTTCCCCCTCCCCCACCCGGTGCCAGTTTTGGAAAACAAGGGCAAGTTTTTCTCTTGGAAAGCACTTAACACATTGTGGCTAGTGCAAAGAAACAAATAACTAATAATAATGCTTATTGTTATGCCTACAGGTGCTACTTCAGCTTTAAGCATAGGAGCTATTTCCTTGAACCGTTCCTTGCAGGATATCTTCATGCTTCCTGTAGATGTGGAGAAGGTGAGAGCATTGCTGTCATGGATCTATTGCACCAATATTCTAGTACAGAATAATCACTTATGAATAATTACACTTGATTGTTTGCTAGTCAGTCTACATAGAACTGATTCCTTCTGATCGGCTTTAGAAGAACAAACTTTAGTGATGCCAAAATTAGTCTTTTACAACTTGCTGTTTTTTCTTTGTTATTCTGTTTTAGGATGAGCATTCTTACACATTAAAATTCCGCCCAAGCTTTTCAATATTGCCCCATCTACACATCCTCCTTTCACTCACTCCAGGGAATGCAATACTTTAAAGATACTCCCTTTTCATTCCAAACATTTTCCAAACAATGTTTTCCCCTTTCCTAAACCTCCATTTTATCTGCATTATTTCATGCTATTCTGTGAAAGTATAGCACAGGATTTGTTTTGTGCTTGTGTTATGTGAAGGAGTAAATAACACTTCCTTATTCACTTTCTCCACACCAGTCAAGATTTTATAGACCTCTATCATATCCCCTCCTAGTCATCTCTTTTCCAAGCTGAAAAGTCCCAGTTTTTTAAATCTCTCCTCATACGGAAGCTGTTCCATACACCGAATCATTTTTGTTGCCTTTCTCAGTACCTTTTCCAATTCTAATATATCTTTTTAGATGGGGTGACCAGAACTGCATGCAGTATTCAAGGTGTAGGCATGACATGGATTTATATAGAGGCATTATGATATATTCTGTTTTATTATCTAGCCCTTTCCTAATGGTTCCTAACATTCTGATAGCTTTTTTGACTGCTGCTGCATTTTTAGCAGATGTTTCCAGAGAACTATCTACAATGACTCCAAGAGCTCTTTCCTGATCGGTAGTTGTTAATTTAAACCCCATCATTTTGTCATCCTGCCTATCAGTGGCAAAGCAGGGAATAGAACCCAGGTCTCTTGAATTCCAATCCGGTGCTCTGTCCACTAGGCAGCACTGCCCCCTCTATACAAATGATCAGGATTCTGTCATCTTAGAGGAAAGATCAAAGTGCTCAGTCATTATGAAAGGGAGAGGGGAGAATATAACAAATATTAAAGGGTTCAGACACCAGGGATGGTACAAGGGGTTTAACTAGAAGTAATGGGATAAAACTAAGAGGTGGGGAAAATAAGTTGAATATCAGGAGAAAACTTCCTGACAGTTGACCTCTATTAGACGACAGAGTAGTCTCCCAGGGGAACTGGTAGAAGATTAGACAAAGCACTAATCGATGTATTGAAGGTTACAATCCTGCCCTGGGAGGGAGAGGAAATAGATGACCTAATAGGTCTTCTCCACCTTTCTTCTATGACGCTGAGATGTTTCCTAAAGGGAAGGAGCTCAGTGTATAAAAGGAAGGTGGCGAAAAAGGGGTGAGAGCAGAGTTCATGTAAATGCAGCCTGATTGCTTATGTAAGTTCCTCAATATGCAAGTACCCACTTGGGAACACAAACTCTTGCAGGAAAGTTCTTAACCATTGGACATGGCAGTATTCTGAGATCTGCCAGTGACCAGGTATTAACCCCCATTCAGCATCCATCAAACTTTCTCTGAACCACCTTGGTATCACTATTTCCCCTCCAGGAAAAAATGACTGTTTAATTCTCTTTCCTTTTTTAATGGTATGTCCCAAATCTTGTTGAAAGGTTTCTGTGGGACACTGTTAACCAAAGAAGTAGTGATAATCGAACAACATGTAGTTTAAGATACAGTTTCTTCAGGCACCCATGTGAACTTCTTGAGATGTTATATGAGGGCCTGTACTGTTGAGAAAATGCCATTTTATTGGAATTGTTTAGAAATAAAATCTGTTGTTCACCTCTTTGTCCTAAAGATGGTTAAAAAGTTGAAGAAATGTCTACTGAAGTTTTCATTTTTAATTGTTCTTAAGTGATGATAATTTAATAGAGCTTATTACTACAGCTTTCCATTACACTGCTGTGAAGAATGTTGCAGTTACAACTGGTGCCATTTTTAGAGCAGTAACTCAATATTTTTAGTGGATTATTTGATATCTGTATTCACAAGTTGCAACACTAGATCCTGAGAGTATTTTTAAGCAATGAGCTTTCTTCTATTAGACCTTGAAGTTGCATGCAAGCAAGCAAGTAACTGCACAGTGGGAGCCAGGGGATCTGTGTTCCATCCCCGGCTTTATCAACAATTTCCTGCGTGACCTTTTGAGGTAGTCACGCAAGTTTCCATTTTCCCACCTGTAAAATGGGGTTAATTATATCTTGCAAACATTAAAGAATTAAGTCAGTAAGATAGGCAAGTGCTTTTGCACTTCTGTTATCATCCCTCATCTGAGATTTCTCAAAGTAGTATTAAAGCCTGCCTCACCTCGCCACTTCAAAATTAATATGCACACTAAAGTGTCTATATATACCTCACTCCTTTAATTAAATCCGAGTAAATATGCTACATGGTTTAAAATATGCTTACTAAAATTTATGTTGTAATCTTGGGAATATGCCCTTAAAAATGCCTAAATATACACACCTGCCAAGTGAGTACTCAATTAAGCATTTTAAGTTTCTTCCTTTTGATTTAAAAGAGGGAAAGAAAATAAATGCAACAAATACGCTTTAAAAAAACTAAGACAGACATAAATTGAGTTTCTTGGATGCTGTACCTTTTAGCTGCATTGTTTTATTTTAATTTCCTGCAGCTTCTTAAATTAAAGGCCAGTTATGCTTTAAGTATGCATTTCTTGGCTTGTTAATGTTGGGAAGAGAAGCTGACACTAATTACACTAAGAAGTAAATTAGTAATAGACATTCCTCTTTTCTGTGTCCAGGAGAATGCACACTTCTTTGTTGCAGATATGATCATAGCATCTTTGGAAAAAATGAAGTGCAGTATCCTAAGTCAACATGCAGAGCCTTGGAATACAGAGGAAACCAGTGGATCACTAGGCAGCTATCAGACTGATTCAGAAATATCCTCTTATACCAGAGTAAAGACACAATCCACTTCTTCTGCTTCTTCAGACAGTGGCTATGAAGGCAAGTTATTTAACTTTAACCCATAATGCAGTGCTTCTTGCCTGCCTTTGTGTGATTACCCTACAGAAAGAGTTGGGATGGGTGTTTCTCATAAGTGAATTCCTTATCCTGTCTAATCTTCACTGACTCCCCAGACAGGCTGTCAAAAATAAAAGGTCGCTTGTCCTATGAGATGTATCCCTGATAAATTTGATTCTCCAAATGATTCCCATGCTTGCCAGTTTTTCTTTAACATTCACATCTGTGTATCTTTTTTATGGTTTGTGTCTGTCTTTGGAGTGTGCCCTGGGATATATGTAGTTCTTTGTGCTGAACTGTGATTCACTAGAAATTGTAGTTCATGTTCCTTGTTAGTGAAACTGTCAAGTTAGGATTTAAAAAAACACACCCACCTTCAAGTGCAACGTTTGTAATGTGTGGTTTCTTCATCTTCCTTTTTTGTATTACGGGATATGGAGTCTGACTATCATCATTTGCTTTATAACTTACTTCATTAGTTCATGGATCAGTCACTAGACATTTGAGTAGGATGAAATCTCAAGCAGTATTTGTGCACATGTAGTATGAGTCAGGGTAACAGGCTTATGATATTGTAACACTGTACAGTACATGAATTTGTAAAATGGGCATGTCCCAAAAGGGATTTTAATACATAGGATAACATGAATCTAAATGATTTAACTTCTTGGGGGGGGAAATCACTGAAGTAGAAGTGTGTGGAGTGGGGGAAGCACATTACTATTAAATATTTATAATTGCAGTAGCTAATACAGGCTTCAACCAGCTCAGGCCCCGTTGTGTCAGGCACTTTACAAATACAAAAGAAATGACAGTCCCTACCCCAAAGAACATACAACCTAAAAGCTCATTCTACATTTAGTATGTGGCTTTTGTTTGATGGAGAGGGAGGAGAAGACAGTGACAGAATGTTTAAAATAGTGCACAGATCTAAATATATTAATCCCTCCATGAAACTCTTATTAATGGATCATTTACTTTGTTAAAGGTTGTGCTGTGCTGCAGGTCAGCTCATCAGTAAATCCATCATCACATCATGAGGCCGGTAGATTGCACTGCGATAGTGACTCAGATGATGAATTTGTAATTATTGGTAAGACTGTCAAACTATGCAGCTGCAACTTACAATGAGTCTGGATAGATTTACTAACTACTTCAGTGCCACTTTTCCAGAGCTACATGTTGCCATAGTATGTATTTTATAGTACAAACTCACAGGTGTATGATAAAATTTCTCTCTTGGTAATCATGCACTAGTAATGGGAAGAGTTGAAATAGCTTTTCATAAGTGCTAAAACTCTATCATACATAATAATAATACAGGAGTTCATTTCTACAGCAAGAATACTTTCCAGTGGTTGACGTGTATATTAATGTGCACATGCAATGTATGTGGTAGTGCCCAAAGTGCACACACCACAGATTCCCTATATAGCCGCTGAGACACCTGAGTTCAATTCCCTGCTTTGCCACAGGTTTCGTGTGTGATCTTGGGCAAGTCATTTAGCATCTCTGTGCTTCCATTACCCATCTGTAAAAAATCTGAAAAGCTAACGCAATTCAAAACAAAGAAGGGAACAGTCTTACAGAAGAAAGGGACATCATCAATAGGTGGACAAATTACTGCTCTGATCTATAAAACCACCAGACAAATGGAGATCCTAGTGTAGACAGCCCAGATTCAACAGGGGAGGATGACTTTCCAATACTGTGTGAAGAAGTGGAGACAGCTGTGAAATTACTCAAGAATGGAAAGGCTACAAGTATTGACAATATCCCAGCTGAACTGATGAAATTCGGAGGAGAAATAGTAATAGATGTACTCACCAAGATCTGCAACAAGATCTGGCAGACCAATGAGTGGTCTTCCACGTGGACATAGTCACTAATCATCACTCTGCCAAAGAAAGGCAATTGTATCAAAATTACTGGACCATAAGCTTAATTAGCCATCCCAGCAAAGTGATGTTGAAAGTCATATTGAACAGATTGAAGCCACAAGTGGAGAATATCATCGCTGAAGAACAGGCTGGCTTTCGTGCTGGAAGAAGTACCACAGAACAGATTTTCAATCTTTGTGTTCTATGTGAAAAGTACTTACAACACCAGCAGGACATCTACCATGTCTTTGTTGACTTCAAGAAGGCGTTGAGTATGGCACGAAGCTCTCTGGGCAACCATGAAGAAATACAATGTTGGTTGTAAGCTTATTCTTACCATTAAACAACTGTATGTCAAGGCCAGCAGTGCAGTTCTCGTCAATGGCACAATAGGAGAGTGGTTTTGCACCACTGTTGGAGTCCGACAAGGTTGCCTTCTTTTGCCCACACTGTTCAATATCTACTTGGAGCACATAATGACTGATGCCCTAGAAGATCACATATACACAGTTAGCACTGGGGGGCGAACAGTCTCAAATCTTCGGTTTGCTGATGACATTGACGACCTGGCAGGTAGCGAAGATGAATTTGCCAACCTTGTGAAACGACTGGATGAAACCTCCGCAAAATACGGCATGGAAATTAGTGCAGAGAAAACCAAGCTGATGACAAACAAACAGGATGGGATCAGCTCACATGTCACTGTCAGTGGACAAGAGCTGGAGACAGTGAAACAGTTTAAGTATTTGGGGGCAATCATCACTGATGAAGGATCAAAGGCAGAAATTCTGGCAAGAACTGCGCAAACAACAGCAACAGTGGCAAAGCTAAAGCCAATTTGGAGGAATAAGAATATCTCCCTGGAATCCAAACTGAAACTGCTGCATGCACTGGTTATCTCCATTTTTCTGTATGCGTGCGAGACATGGACCCTTACAGCAGAACTTGAACGGAAAATACAGGTGGTAGAGATGAGATATTTCTGCAAAATCCTGGGCATCTCCTACTTCAACCATGTCACTAATGAAGAGGTCCACAACATCATCACCCAATGCACTGAGTCATATAAGACCTCCTGACAACCATGAAGAAGCACAAGCTGAAGTGGTACAGCCATGTAACAAGATCATCTGGCCTATCCAAGATCATCCTCCAAGGGACAGTACAGGGGAAGAGAAGAAGAGGTAGACAGAAGAAGAGATGGATTGACAACATAAAAGAGTGGACAGGAAATGACTTTGGGAGACTCAAGCACTGACACACAATCATCAGGGGTGGAGACAATTGGTTGATTGCTCATCAGTGATGGTGCCCCAACGACCAATGCCATTATGGGAGTGATGATGATGATGATTGATGAAAATGGGATAATAGCACTTCCTTCTGACAGTGCTCTTGTGAAGATAAATATATTAAGGATTGTCAGGTGCTCAGATACTACGGTAATGGGAGCCATATAAGAACCTAAAGTAGATAGAATACAATGGTACGAGGTGGAGGTTTTTACTTTTGTAGGGCTAACAAATTTTTCCTCATTTTCTGCAGAACTTGAAGACTTGAAAAATATTGCAGCATCTCTAGATAAAAGGTAACTTTTTGTATTTCTCATAACTTAGTAAATAGCCGGGTGGCAATACTCTTCCCTGCCATATTGTGATTCTAAAGAGAGGCAGGAAGGGAACATAGTTTGTTTGATGGCTGTGGCACAAGGGTCCTAGAGGGCATAGGTGAATCAAAGTGGGGGGAGGAGGGAAGGAGTGTGAGGAATCTTCAGGGATCTGGAGGACACAAATCTACTTATGAAATGCTGCCATTTGGCTTGCTTAATTTTCAGATTATCTTTTGATCCGGGCTGCAATTCTGCTGAAGTAACAGCACAGAAGCTTTACCGAGAGTTCAGGAAACATTGGTTACAGACAGAAACTAACGTTCAGCTGTCTAGGTGCCTGAACACAGCTAAGGAGAAAGTAAGTCTTTGAACAGAAAACAATGTGCTTATTATTCAGAGTGTTCAGTGCAGCTGCCTCATTGGCATGGGGAGAAGGAGGATGCTTAGAATGATATAAATGTGTGTTCAGGGTTTGGTTATTTTTAAGCAATTTGGGGGGGAGGGGAGAGTCTGTCTTGGTTAGAAAGCTCTAATGCATTTAATGCAACGTAGGACAATCATGTAAATGGGATCTCTGTGAACACAAGAAGTCCTTCAAGAGTTGCTACTAAACATGACTTTGGGTATCAAAACTGTGATTGTACTGACAGCTGTTGGAATGTTGAAGGTGACATTTCATTGCATAGTCTGCAAAGCATGTTAGCATCTGTTCAACTGCTAAGTTGCAGGTTAAATTCCATACTTAACTCTGTCTTTCTGTCTTCAATAGTATGCAAATAAAGAAAATATTCCAAAGGAACTTGAGTCTAGTAGGAATCTGGCAGAAGAAATAAAGGTCAAAGCCAGATTAAGAGGAACCACAGACTGGGCCCCACCTAGGTTTCAAATAATATTTAGTATTCACCCATCACTCAAGTAAGTCTCAAGTACTTGTCTGTTTGTGGGACTAGTCATTTTGTTTCTGTTATACACTAAGCCCAGTCCAAAGCCTGTTGAGATCAGTGAAAAGATTTCTGTTGATTTCATTGGGCTTTGGATCAGGCCTATTGTTCAGTACCTTGTTCTCCAGTGTTTCACTGGAAGTTATGTAGTAATGCCTACTTTTGCTGAGTCATTATGTCCTGACTAACACTGTTACTCAATATGGTGAGTTACTTTTTTTGAGGGTTGTGGGGTTTTGGTTTTTTGCTTCCCTGCTGGCTCAAGACTTTTTTTTAGCAAGCAAAAGATTGACTACGCAGAAGAATTATGAATCTCGCTCTACTTAAAGTGCTGTCAAATGCACAAAGTAAACAAACTTTTTTTCTGCCAACTTCTGTTAAAACAATCTTGGGTGTTACTTGTAATTAATAACGGGTACAAAATGTTCAGACAAATGTGACTTTTTTCCGGGTCGACAGTATCCCTTTAAGCTTTCTTAAAGAAAGACTGGGGAAGTATCGTACTTCTGGCATACCATGATCTCTGGTACCAGTGTCTGCATATTCTACAAAGATTAGCTTAGAGTTCCACTGTAAAATAGCATACAGAACTTCTTGTTTACAACTGACTTCTCTTCCTACATTGTGGGGTTTTTTTGAGTAACATGATCAGACTTCCAAGTTGAAAATATTCATAAGTATTAGTGCAGCTGTCATTCATTCTGGGAGAATGTAACAGATCAGATATGCTTTTGGATAGTGTGATTTAATTTTGTCTGTCTGTACAGGAGAGATGCCGTTGTAGCTGCACAAAACTTTACTTGTGCTGGTTGTGGAACCCCAATAGAACTCAGTAAGTATTGAAACACAAACACAAACCCCCAGACATACCACACCAAGCAACCCCCAGTTGTTTGCCAACCTGTATTCTTGCGTTGACAGGATATATTTTGCAGTTCTGGCAATACCTTAACTAGAAGAAAACATTCCAGGTTGGGGATGCATGTAGCACAATGCACAATAGGATCATATCACCACCTGAAATGTTATTACAGCCTGAACACAATGCCCTTCTCCATCAGCTGTAGGCTACTTCATAGCACTCCTACTTATCCACAGTTAGAAGTGGTGACTTTCAACAATAAAACTGGAAGCATTATTTATGATGTTGTAAAATAGCTTGACTTTTTTAAAGTAGGCTAATAGTAAAATATAAGTCTCCAAGCGGCAAATCATAGATCTTAATTAGAAAATACTTTTGAAATAGAATTCGTAATCCTTGCCAATTGATACTGTCAACTGGTCTTAAAAAGAAAGAGGGTGTGCAAGTGGTTTTCTTATTTTTAAAGGCTTGACCACAAAACCCTGTTGAAGTTATAAGAATCTTTAGGATACTTTTTTCACAAACTGCTTAATGCATTGTAATGTTCAGATGTATCCACTTCATCAGGTCTCATTGCATGGGAAATCTCTGAAATGAGTGTAAAGCCCTATACTGGGTCCATTATACAAAGAGAGGCACTCGCTCATGCCTGGCAGAACAAAATTAATATTTGAGTTGACATCAGGGACTCAGAGAATCATTAACAATAACTATACAAAGGAATTAGTGAGGTTACACCTGTAACCACAAGACCCAGTCCTGAACTTGTTTTGCGGGAAGCAGCCAAAAGTGTTTCCAGTGAGGATCTGTGTAAATTTTGATGGTGATAACTATGGTCAGTATTGCATAGGCAAAAGAGAGGTTTCCATATTTAATTCAGAATACTAAATCTGACCATGAGTCTACCTCTTAAAAAAACAAGCACCCCCTCCCTCCCTTCCCTCAAAGCCTATATTTCTGTAGATCTGAATTATTTATTACTGGATTGACGCAGTTAAAAGGCAATACCGTAATTCTTTAAAGAATCATTCTTCTAAAAACTATCTTCATTGTTGACCCTCCATAGAATACATCAGGAGACTCCACTATTGTGATTACCTGGGGAAGTACTTCTGTGACTGTTGCCATAGTTATGCGCAAACTTCCATCCCTGCCCGAATATTGATGAAATGGGACTTCAAAAAGTACTATGTCTGTAACTTCTCCAAACATCTCCTGCTCAGCATATGGCAAAACCCCATCTTCAATGTGTCGTGTATCAACAAAACCCTCTATACAAAAGCAAAGGAACTGAACAGACTCAGGGTAAGTGCAGCTTCTTTGTAATTGAAGTGTGTGGCATTGTCCTGCACCCTGCCAGAAGAAAGAGTAGATCCCAGGAATGTGGTTTAATTAGGTTGCCGCTTTATTAAGTAACACATCTGGGAACTATCTGGCAATAACTCATCCAGTGCAGGCCATTCTTCATTTGTTATCTGTACCACCTGCGGGGCAGGAGGGCTGCTACCAGCCTCCCTTTTCTCCCGCTGTTCCAATCCACCTGGTACTATCACCGTCCACTCCTATGAGGGTTAAAGGGATGGGGAAGAGGGGGTTTTCTCCTTTCTGTACCAGACATTAGGAGCCCCAAACCTATTTCCCACCTTGTTTAAGAGATGCCCTCTCCTAATCCACTTCCAATTCCAGTTTATCAGGGAATTGGATGCCCTATTGAACAAGTACCTGCCACCAGGAGACACCAGTTTGATTGGCTGCCGCTCTCTGCCCATGAAGCAGCTGTGTCTGGCCAGCAGTGGAAAGAAAACAGTTGGCTCCTCTAAGGATTTCACACTCCCCCCTACCCTTCTTGTGGGCACACTGACCTCCCTGTGGGTTGAGGAAAGGAGGGTGTCTCTGTGGCTGACTGGTTGGACAAAAGAGTGCAGCACAAGTCTATTGGCTCTTGTGTACCCAAGGGAAGGGCTTATAAACCCTTCCCCCTGCCCTGGGGCATAGCAATTGGTTCTATATAGTCTTTGATCCTGCAGGAACAACTTGCAGCTTCGGGTCGTATATTTTGGCCATGCATAATTCACTTGTGGGGAGGCCTTTGGGTGCATTATATAGCTGATCTGTCTAACCCTCTGCTGTATTTTTCCTAATTTTAAACTAAAACTGCTGTATTGGTGAAATGCAAATTTTTAAATATCACTGTCTAAATTAGTGCTCTTAAACACTTCTGAATGTTTAAGTATGCTGCTCTGCTTTTCATTTTAAATACTACATTTTCCTACCCTTCATCCTTTAGGAGATACAAGAACAGCTTTTGCATATTAAAAAACTACTGAAAACCTGCAGGTTTGCTGAAAGGTATGTAGCATGATTTAAGTATAGTAAATACTTGGTAAAAGTACAATAGTTATTCATGGAGCTTCCCCCTCCAGAAATTTTTTTAATCACGCACTTTTTAAGGATGTTAGTTCCATATGATCATCAGAAATTCTGATATCTTCTTCCTTTCCCCTGCAAATTTATCTATTGCAAATGTCAAGTGATAGTGTATTTTATAAGGCAGCTTGTTTTTTTCCACCAGTACCTTTGTAGAAACCCCTATGAGACTTGATTAATGATTAGATGTGTGTAATTACTTTTGGCAGAATTTTTTCTTTCATCCTTCTGACTCTATTCCTCTTGGAGGAACAATGTGAGTGTCCTTGCTTAGCAATGTAATTTCTGTTCAAAGTTTTTCTAAGGTGACTAGAGTGGTTATTCCATATGTTGCTCAAATGTTGGCTCTTTAGTAGACTGTATTCATTCCATCTTCATTTAACTAATGACACAAAACAAGCTGTAGAAAATGTGCATATTCTGCCTGACTTAGGCAGCTCTGACTACTTTCTCTCATTGCACAATCAGCCTAACTTCTCTGTGGTTTTAGGGAACATTGGTGGGTTTAAAGAAAAGTAAGGTGTTCTTCCAGCAAATTTTATTATTTTTTGTCTAAATCAAACGCTTGCCTCCAATGCTTAATGTAATAACTATAAAATGGAAAAATAATGGACCTGTGTTTTGCACCTGCAATTAGTTGTGGGTGCATATGATAGCACTTGGACATTGAGCTGAGTTCTGGGCAAGACATCTAAATGCTTTTGCTTACACCCACAGAATTAGAGGTCTTTTATAAACCAGGCAAATCAATAATTTTTTTTTAAAAAGTAAACTTTTAGTCTCTCTCTCTACTATAGGGCTAGGGACAATAATGATTTGATGGCTGATGAAAATATTATTGTCAAAACTAAGCATTTTTGATGCACTCCTTCTCCATCCAGTTATGGTTAGCAAATTAAAAGTTAAAATGTACAATAGTGGTCATCTTGTGCTTGTTGCAATGGCTGTATAGTCTAAAAGGCTTTTTAATACACCCTCACCCCCCAAAACAAATCACAACCAACAACAACCTACTGCTTTTTTGTGCATTAAAATAGCAAGTTATCTATGCTGTTTCTGTGTGAGCATTCTATGGATGATCAGTGAATTGGTGGGATTAATGCATATGACAAGATTGATGCCTAAACAATTGAGAACAGAATTTTTTTTTAGTTTAAATACTTATTGAACTCAAACTTTGGGAGAAAAAGCTATGTTAAATAATGACCCCCATACACCCTCACCCACAAGTCAAGAAAGTTCTCACTGTAGCCTTCCAACGAACACTCCAGCAGAAACTGGGTAGGCAAGACTTAATATTCTTTCTTCTAAGGTTAGTTAAGAAGCAGGAAATTTTTTTTATAACTTTCAGGCTTTTTGCAAAATTCACAAGTGCCCTTTAACTTAGTTAAACTAAGTTCTGCTGTGTATAAAGATATCAATTTTATGTTCTTCCTGGTTGATTAGACTTAGCTGTCTCCACTTACTTACATGTTTTGCTAAACATGCTCTCAATAAACATGTCACTTTGTAATTTAACGTTTTTTTATCTGTAGTGTATTGAAAGAATTTGAACAGGTCTCCAGCCACCTGACGACCGAGCTGCATCTGTTCTCAATGGATGACTTGGTGAAGATTAAACGAGGGCTGTTAGTGCCTCTTCTCAGGGATATTCTAAAAAGCTCCATATCTCATGTAGAAAACTGTGAGGTAAGGAAATCTCTGTGTCTGGTATATAGCCTGAAGAATAGCCACAACTGACCATATATTTTTATAAATATGAACTTTTAATAAACATCAAAAAAGTAATGAACTCTTTCAATTCTTCTAGCTTTGTCAAGCCAAGGGATTTATTTGTGAATTTTGCCAGAGCTCAGATGTACTCTTCCCATTTCAGATTGCCACATGTAAAAGATGTACAGGTATGTTCCAGCCCAAATCTATTGCTTTCTTGTGAGCGTGTGCGTGCGTGCATGTATAATGTTTCAGGCCCTGATTCCGCAAGGTACTTAAGCACGTGCCTAATTGTAAACACGTGAGTAGTCCCACTGATTTCAAACTGTCTTGCCTCAGTGAGTTTATTGTATATTTGAAAACTTGGATGTGTCATCTGAGTGTAAGTTAAAACAAAATTCAAGTGTGTTCTTGGTATGGGTTTACATATCTCAGTTTGAGTTTGAAATAGCAAATGTATTGCTGTTACATCAGATTTTTCTGGACCTAATCCAGTGCCCATTGAAGTCAATGGAAAGACTCCAATTGACTTCAAGGTTCATTGACTTGGGATCAAAATATGGAATTAACCTTGTTACTTTGTGCTTCATTGTCCTGGTCATGAGTCGTGTTCAGTTACTTTCATATCTGGATAAACTACCATCCTTCAAGGAATACAATTATTGATGCAATTTTTCCCACCTGCTTGTGTGTGTAAACAGTTTGCAAAGCGTGCTTCCACAATCAGTGTTTCAAGTCTGGAGAGTGCCCCAAATGTCTGAGAATAGCTGCTCGGAGGATGTTTTCGGAAGCTCCATCTGTGACAATGTGAGACTGGATTACTATGAAGAGGCACGCAGGTTTCTGTATATACCTCTGAAGAAACTAGATACAGATACATATGGTGTCTGTCTACAGGTTGGATAATGTTGTTTTAAACATTGGTATTTTTAAATCATCCTGCCATGTTAACATTTTTTAATGTGACTTTTTAAAAAAAGGTTTGAATATTATGCTTGAATACCTATCCTGACAGAAAATAGTTTTTAATGTGATCAGTTTAAGTGTATGTTAATGCCATCATTAATATTTTGCTGCTACTGGTTTTTTACTCTCTTGTTTCTGAACTTAAGTTTTTATTATTATTATTATTATTGTTATTTTATATTTGACAAGTTGACAATTCCCATAAGTAACTTTGCATGCAATGTAGAGACAATAAACAAGATTGAAAAACTCTTTTAACCTTGTCAGATTTTTATTACAAGCAAGAGGTGATAAAATGTGAGGAATTTTCTCTCCTCTGTTGAAACTATACTACAGAAATGCCTTGACTTGCGAGTTTGATTAAAAAAACAAAAACAAAAAACTGAAAATGTTATCCTGGTAAGCATCCTAACTCAAACTGGTGGATCAGTTTTGTTTTAAAAAGAGACCCGCGCTAATCTCTATGGCAGCACTTTCCAACCTGAGAGATGCCAGGCTACTTGGGGAGGGCTTGTAGAGAGAGGGGGAGAGAGGTCCATGACCCTGAATCCACTCTGTCCAACACTGAAGCTTGCTGACTCCTACAGGCCAAGTACGGGTATCTCTTTGAAAACTGACTGCTTTCCTTACCTGCTCCTGCAGATGCTTCTAATGAAGCCAGCCATGGAAGCGGCTCATGCCCATAGAAGTGTTGCGCTATTGCCTGAACCTATATCACTCCTACTCCTGTGGTACTTGCCTCAGCAGTGACAGCACACATGGTCCAAGCTTCACTGCAACACCAATGGACACCAACTGACAGAGGTCCCCAAAACTTACAGGAAGCATTATTGTGAGTTATTGTAGACATTAATCTGGATAGCATATCCCAAAGGTACTTTCTCCCTAGCTAAATGCCTTTAAGACACTGGATCTGCTTCTGTCATTCAATGTCTAATTTCCTATGGGACTTTCAAATACCCTTCCTCTTAAATATCCATTCAAACACTACCGCTATACTAAAAGAGAATGGGACTCTGAAACTAGTATCTGTTGCGATTCACTTCCAAGCTGAAAATCTTTCACAATACACATTACAAGTGGGGACACTTCATATACAGTTCTTATCTTCCTGTGGCTATAAACAAAATGTAACTGCTTATTGCAAAGATGTAAGATTATCCTCTATTACTGTTATCTAAGATCTGCAAACAGACATGAAACTCTGCTGAGAAGTGAGTGATGTCAAATGGTGAGATCTGGTGATGGGACACACCTACAGAGTTGGCTGCATTTAATGTGATGCAAGTGTTAGTTGCTTCATCTATACACAAAACTGAATAAGCCACATTAATGGATTTGCTATAGGGATTTACATTTTATGAAAGAAGTTGCCTTAATCCCTGTATAGAACAATTTGCAGGACTACTGGGTTTGTTTGAATAAGGGGAAAATGTTCACTTAAACTTTATTTGGTTTTGTGTGCTTTCCGTGAATAATCTAATGAATGAGTTTTCTTGCACAAATGTTTGCAGAAAGAGGAATGTTAACGTGAGTTTGTTTTGTGCACGTGCACACACATAACCTATGCTAATATTAATCAGGCTACTTGAATACCACTTGAATCACCTGATCAATCATTGCTAAGCATCACCACTTGAATTGAAACTTTATTAAAAGTTGAGTTTAAAAACAATAAAAAAGGCCTTTGAATAACTTTGAAAATCACAAGCTACTTGTGGACAGCTTGTGAAGAGGGAGAGGGTAAACGTGTTTAAAAAAATCATTACAAGTTTTTTCACTTAGCCTATTTATTATATAACCACAGAACATTCATATCCTACAGTTCTCTTCCCTTCATCTTTCTTGTTCTTTTGGAGCTGCTGAAATTCTGTAGTGGACTAGCGCATACCTCAATCCCCTGTAGTATCCTGTCTCGCGTGCTTGGTGGAAGCGCAGATCCAAATAAATGATATGTTTCTTTAAATTAAAAGTGTGTATGTCTGGGGATACAGCATGGGTCTTTCACTCGTTGTTAATTTGGTCATTCATAGGCCCTGTAAAGTTCTCCAGTGGTCAAGGGTATCTTTGGCACCCTACAGTGTATATAATCTGTCTTGTTTGGAATTGGCTGTGTATAGGGCTGCTTTCAACAGTATCAAACCCTACTGAAATATTTGTCTGTTCACAGCTCTACTCAGTAGCGGTGCCAGCTCTTCCGGCGCCCTAGGCGGCGGAAGGTCCCGCCCCCAAATTTGAACGGGCGGCCGCGGCGCCGGCGCCCCCAAAATAGCTGCGCCCTAGGCGACCGCCTAGGTCACCTAATGGGTTGCGCCGGCCCTGGCTCTACTTCATGCTAGTGTTGAAGAGTTGCTGGAACAGGTCGTGCCAACAGGACATTATGCCCTAAGACCTTCACAAGAGTTTAGTAAATAATCATTTGTCTCTTGGCCATGACCGGAATGAAGCTTTGGGGGAAGCTAAACTAGTATGAGGCGGTTTGTTTAGTGATACCCGGTTGATAAGATGTGTTTTCTGAGGGGACTGCTCAAATAAACCCAGTATACTTTTTTGCTATTGGTATTTTGAACCCAAAGAAACAAAGCAGTGAAACGGAGAACACCAGCACAGTAAACCTCAAATGTTGCTGTCATGTTAGAGAGACAAGACAAAATAAGAAAAGGAGTTAGCTGTAGGTGATGTGAATTAACATGGAAAGAGGGACTGAAAATGCCCAGTCAGCTGTCTGTGGAGCATGTGAGCTGAAAGTATTTCATTTTAACCTGTCTTGAGTGTAATTAACTTATCCCATTACAAACTGTAAACCGTAGACTTGTATGACGAGGCGTAACTCGTTATAATCCCTGCTATGCACCACAGAAGGTGCCAAGAAGTTTGTCACAGTTCTACACAAGGTTATAGAGGCTGTCGTTACATAAGTGTTTGTAATGAAAAAGCTCTCTCTTGCAGAAGCTGCCACCAAGAGATCAAGACTCCAATGATGAGGCGCATGTAAATTGTGCTTGGCGCAATGCAGAGGAAGCTGGGAGGGATGTTCAAAAGTGGCCAATTGCCACCTGTATGGGCCCTGGATTCTGGCAGCACTGGGGCCTCTTCTGGGCCCTATCATAGCAGTCCACTCTGGCAGCTGAGAATAACCTGAACACAAGAGGCCACTTGTCCTCCTTTCCCATGCTCCATCCCCAAACTAGGGGACAAGGTAAATCCTCTGTGCCAGCACGGGATTCCTCTTGCAGCAGAAGAGTTCCCAGATAGCTGTGGGCATATAGCAGCTAGAACAAGACTGAAAATGGTGCTCTGTGTATCTTATTTGGGGATAACTTTGGAAAATGCTTGGCTTAGACAGAATGGGTCCAAGGCATTAACATGTATCTGTGGGCATTAGGACCACGTGTCTCCATTTCCCCCATCACGTGGGCTTCGGAGGAAAGCAGCTACAAAGAGCCAGCCAGAGACTCCAGCTGGCAGAGGCAGAAGCAGCCAAAGTTCCTTTGGGGAATTTTCTACGGTTTTGATGGACTTCCTCTTCTGGGAGTTTTGCCATTGACTTCAATAGGGGCAGGACTTCACCCCAGTTGATCTTGCCGTTTGAAGAGGCGCCTGGCTAATATAGTGTGACGAATGTCAAACATGTATTATCATTCTCATTCTTAGCCACTTCTGCGCTAACTGTCGCTTACATTCATTTGTCATGTCTGCTCAATTGAGATTATAAACTCTTGGAGCAGGGGCTGTTTTGCTAGGTGCTTTGGGGCCTGGCTCCTGCCTGGGGCCTGCTACCGTAATGTAAATAATAAGGGAGTTAACCTTTGATGGCCAAGCACAGCATGTGAGCACAAGTACAGGTTTCACTGCAAGAGTAAGAAGATACTTTGGATAATTAAACCGCTTCACTGAGCTCTCTAATTCCACCAGTAGATCATGCACCATTCAAATTAATGAATGAAAATATTTACATTATTAGGAATCATTGTTATTAACATGTATTTCTATACGCAGAGCCTAGTTAATTGTTTCAGTAGATGGAATCTCAACTCTATGTATTTTCCACGTATGTCTGAATTAGTTAACCTATACATTTCCAATGAAAGTCATCCCCAGGTCTGCACTTTTAATGTGGATGGTGATATTTGAAAGCCAGCTGTAGCTGTATTTTAATTCCATCAGCCAGTGATCTGAACATTGTAAAACAGCTCAGAGCTTCTCACAAAGATTGTATCTGTACTTATTTTTATTTTGCATGTGTTGTAATAATTGTAGTACTGTTCACAGGTGAGTCTTTGACCACTCATTTCACTTGGGAGCTTGGAGAATCTATGTTACATCCCTGTCAAACACTGAAATGCTAATTAGGTGGAAGGCATCCTACAGAGCTTGTGTAAAAGAAGGTTTCACCAGTAAGAATCCTGTTTGACTGGACTGATGAAGGTGTAACCACAAACAGATAATGGGCTTCCAGAGATTTCAGTGAAGCAAGAAAAAAAGCCATTAAAAGATAATTCCTAAGAGCTCAACAGATGGGTAAAAAAAGGACCGGGGCAATTAATGTGACCTGGAAGGTGAAATACTTGGTTTGTAAGTAGATATGCTATTATAAATATACACACTTCAAAGAAGGGCTGGGCATTTCTCTGGATTACAAGAACATCCAGTTATTATAGTCAATGCTAACAATTTTTTTGAAGGGATATTGACCCTCCTACTTCAGGATTTAAGCCCATCTAGAATGAGACTTTCATGGACAGCAAGTTCTCCTATATCTGCCCACTGTGGCGTTCCTTGCAGCTTCCCTCTGAAGCACCTAGTGTTTGCCTGTCAAAGACAGGATACTGGACTAGAGGGACCATGGGTCTGATCCAGTATGGCAATACCTGTGCGCCTTTGTAAACCCACAAAAGAATATGGGCATTGGGAATGAGGTGGGTATGTTGGAAGATTCATTAAGCACTTCCTGTAAAACTATTAAGAGTTGCAGAAGTTCTTCAGCGTAGGAGATGAGTGTCTTTTAGGTAGAGACATTTAAAGTTAGGTGGCAAGAGATTGAAGATAAATATGGGAGGAGGAAGCAGTTAAGAAAGACAAGTCTGAGACCAGAGAGAGACTATTTGGCAAAGATAGCGACAGGGTGAGAGGGTCAGAAGTGTCCACTCATTCACAAGGGAAATGCCTGGCTGTGAAGAGTTGCATAACGTTTTATTTAATACATTTCTATAATTCAAGTTTTCCCAATAGCCTAGTCTTTCCAGAAATGGTGAAGTGGTTACTGTTTAAAACTGACCTCTAAAGAGAGAAGAAAATAGCATCTCTCTTTTTGCTCCTTTATGAGGTATATGCATGACCTGAAAAGTTTTTTTGTGCACGTTCTTTGCTTAGAAAAACCAGGAATGTCAAATCATATCCATTTTTTTTTTTTTAATGGATGACTCAAATTTCCTTTGGAAGCTTTCTCAGTGCTGTTGTAAAACCTTTAATCAGGTTTTACTCCCACACATGCAGTGGGGATTGAATTAAGTCACCAGTTTTCATCATGATTTAAATCAACAAGCAGGAACCCTAGATTAAATACCTGATTTTAATCTTATGTATATTTTTATTTTCCCAAAGACAGGCTAATTTTCAGTGGTTGGTATAACCATTAAAACATGTTGATTTGCAACCAGATATAAACTTTACACTAAATGTGGTACTTCTTTTTGCTAACTCGGAGGATACACTATATCGATTAATCTCTCTTTAACCAATTATATAGTTTAAACAATCATTTGGATTCTTTTTTATATTGTTTTTATGTTAGAAAATGGTGAGTTATGCATTTCTTATTTGCTAGCTGTATTTGATTACAAATTGGAATTCAATGGAAAATGCACAAAACCAGTATTTTAAAATTGTTCTTTTATTAGTTAAAATTACCTTAAATGTATTGGATACATAACAAAAGTCTATTTATCAAAACATGTTTTGCATTTAATATTAACTTTTATTAACCAAAGGAAGTAGTAACTGTGGCTAGCCAAGTGACAGATTGTTTCTGGTCAACGTGGACCAGATTTTTAAAGGCATTTAGACTCCTAAAAATGCAGAGAGGGGACTAGTGAGTTTTTCAAAACCACCTAAGCAGGTTGGGTACCTAACCCCCAATGAAACCAATGGGTATTAGACAGCTACTTTGGAAAATCCCACTAGCTCCTATCTGCATCTTTAGGTGCCTAAATACCTTTAAAATCTGGCTCTATAGCTTTCAAATTTTTAGAATTAGTAGAGCTCATACTCTCCCATCTGGTTTTGATTGATGAATTGGAAGAGGAAATCAAACAGTATGAATAAAAATTGCTTCCTATCTCAGTCGGGATTTGCTTGCATGTTTTCTCTGATATTATAACCCTAAGCTAGCCTTAACTTATTGAGATCCACAAGGCAGCTTCTCTGCCCAGCTCTAGTTTTCAGTCTGAAAACAATAGCTTTGCAGACCCCTCAGTTGCAACAAATGTGATTGATGCTGATGGTTAACATCCTGTTACACGTTTCAGTTCTCTTTTCATAGTGCCAGTACAGATTAACTGGAACTGCAGTAGGGCAGTGACTGACACCTTTGCATTGGCTATTATTACTAAATCACAGCATGAGGGTTGCTCTGAAGCATGCAATATGGCAGCTGAATGCACTGGAGCAGAACACCACCCCTTCACTTCTGCTCATAAAAGGAGCTGTAATGGGGTGTACTGGTCCTTTATACCTAAAGGGGGCCAGAAGATGCCATCCCAGGGGTGTGTTAGTGTTAGCCCAGACTCAGGAAGCAGCCAAAACTGGAAGAAAGGCAGCACTCCTGGGGAATTAACAGTGGGATGGGAAGATCCCAGGACCCTGTTACTTTAAGGGCCTTGAATCAGAAGCCCTGGGGGAGGAGGGGGGGGGGGAGAGGGGGCAGGGCTCACTCTTTCAGCCAATCGGGAGGGATGCTTAGGAGGGTAGTATATATGCCACCTTTTCTCTCAGAGAAGGGCATGTGCTGACAGGAAGAAAGGCAGAGCTGGAAGGCTAGACTTCTGCTGGATAGAATAAGGGCTGTGTGGTAAGCAGGAGCATTAGACATGGGTTGGAACTATGGGGTTACTGTAGTGGACTTTGTGTTTGGGATACTGAGGACTATTTTGGGCTACTGACCCAGTTTCAGGGGAGGTCTGGTGATAGCCTTGAGAAAGACTATCAAGCGCTCCCAAGGGGCACCGAAGAGAGGGGGCAGATGGAGGGTGCCATTGAAACACCTCTGGCCACAAGGGGGAGCCAGGTGAATGGTGTCCCTGCTATGGAAACCACTGCTAAAGTCAAATGTCACGCTGGGGATTTCCCCAGCCTGGGTGTGTGCCAACAGAGTTGGCTTTCACTGCCCTCTCTGAAGCCCCAATGCAGGCTGTGGGGCAGAGGTGGAAAGGGGCATGGCAGGGGTGGGGGAACAGCCAGAGCAATTCTTAGCTCACAGTGGTCTCTTAGGAACTAAGGCAAGTTTATGCAGGCTAGAGAATCCTGCGAAAATCAGTGTCAGTTCTGAGCCCAGCGTAACGAGGGCACAACAGAGAATCTGGCCCACAGTGATTGGGATTTGTAAGGGACTTTATTAAAGAGTGAGTGGAACGTGCCGCTTCAAGGCCAACACAACGCTTAACTTTAGTCTCTTAATAATTTGCATATTTAGTAACGTTTCCAAAGAACAAGGCGTAAGTACGTTGCTAGCAGTCAGAGAGATGCAGAAAAGCAGAAGTAATTACACAGCTGTTCTGACAAGCTTCCTCTTTCAGAACCAATGTCTGTTTGGTTAACTCATAGTCTTCCCCTTTTACAGGGTGAATGTGCTTGAAAGTGTGGTTTTGAATTCGGCATGTGTCTTCTTTTATTAGTAACACACTGACTCAGAAGTAGGGTGACCAGACAGCAAGTGTGAAAAATCGGGACGGGGGTGGGAGGTAATAGGAGCCTATATAAGAAAAAAACCCAAAATCGGGACTGTCCCTATAAAATCGGGACATCTGGTCACCCTCCTGAGAAGGTGGTGCTCAAATCCCAGTTTGGTTTAGGCTCGGGTTTGGACTTCGAAGCTGAATCTGGGCCAGGGTTTGGGCTTTAATGGCACTGAAATCTTGGAGCTGTTCTAAGGAGATTTTGGCCCAAAATGAGAGTGGCTGTTCCAGCTTGTGAGATTTTGGCTGCATTTAAGAATATAGTTCAGTACACCTCTACCCCGATATAACACGAATTTGGATATAAAGCGGTAAAGCAGCGCTCCGGGGGGGCGGGGCTGCGCACTCCGGCGGATCAAAGCAAGTTCCATATAACGTGTTTTCACCTATAATGTGGTAAGATTTTTTGGCTCCCGAGGACAGCGTTATATGGGGGTAGAGGTGTATTTGCATCCATCTGCAACCAAGTCCACAGGTGTTGGTTTGGTTCCGGGGATTGTAATTGTTCCTCCTGCAAAACACTCAGTTCTAAAATTCAAAGGGCTATACAGTTAATGTTCTATTTCTGACCCCCTTTAACAAGTAGTAACCTTGTATTATATATATGGAGATATACCTATCTCATAGAACTGGAAGGGACCCCGAAAGGTCATTGAGTCCAGCCCCCTGCCTTCACTAGCAGGACCAAGTACTGATTTTTGCCCCAGATCCCTAAGTGGCCCCCTCAAGGATTGAACTCACAACGCTGGGTTTAGCAGGCCAATGCTCAAACCACTGAGCTATCTCTCCCCCTATGATGTAGCTTGTTTTTACTGACAGACCCCATCTGCTTTAATAGTTTAAAGAGGAATCACTTCACTATTATAATGTAGCTACTTCTAGGCTGAAATGCAACAACAATGCACAGCTGCACTGCACAACCATTTAGAACAGGAGGGGAAGGAGAATCATGGTTAAGCGAAATGCCAGGAGGAATTCACAGCAGAAGGTGGGATAATTGAAGGAAAATGGGGTTTTTGGTGGGATAGTCTCTGGCTGAGCCCATGTTTTTTGCCACTTCATCAAGCTCCTGAATTGTAGCAACCTTCCTTTAACCAGGAATTGAACTCTTTGATGTCCATTTGTGCAACTGTTAGATTAAGTAGAGAGCTGGCATAAGAGTGACGTGAGAACCCGCCTCACTACAGAAGTGCACTGCCTCTGCAGGAGCTAGACTTGAGTGCAGAGCATTAGCCAGAGGAGCATCCAGCTAGCTCATAAGTGTTAATTTGTATTTAAAAGGCAGACAAGAGAAAAGCCAATGAAAGCTTCCCAAGATAGTTAAGACTAAGGAGCAGCGAACTGCGGCCAGTGGGAGCTGCAATCGGATGGACCTGCGGACGCGGCAAGTAAACAAACCGGCCCGGCCCGCCAGGGTGCTTACCCTACACAAGTGGCGTCCCAAGTATGGGAAACACTGGTTTAGTGTAATGCTGTCTTTTTGAGGCACTTTCTCTTTAAATAAGGCTGCCCTGGGCCAGAGCCTCTCCCCACCCCTTCAACTGGCAGTTCCACCCCTGTTCTGCCCCTTCCACCTGCGGCCCTGCCCATGGCCTCACCCCTTTCTGCCTCTTCCCCTGCAGCCCCACTCTGTTCCAGCCATATTCTGCCCCCCAACTGCGGCCCCGCAATGTGTTTGCTCCTTTCTTCCCCCCCACTGCAGCTCCCCAGACTGGAGAAGTTCTGTCCCCCCTCCAGCCATGGCCCTGGGCTGCAGCAGGGAGTGAGAGCTCCCCCAGCCCTGAGGCCATGGCAGGGGGGCGAGAGCTCCTCCAGTCCTGGGACCGCAGCTGGGGTTGGGACTCTGGGGCTTCCCCCACTGCCCCACGCTTCTGCCAGGGTGTGGGATCAGGGCACAGGGACTTCTCCTGCTCTGCCCAGCACTCCTGCCATCGAGTGGGGTCGGAGAACGGGGGCAGCCATTTTTCCAGGACCCCCAATTGGTCAGGGCCCCTGGGCACAGGCCCCATCGGCCCAGTGGCTAATCCGCCGCCACTGGCTATGTTATATGGAGATATACGTGTCTAAAGATGCTGAATAACGGCCTTGCCGTGGAATTAGAAGGCCTAGTCCTGTGAGTCTGCAAGTGTCCTCAGCACCTTGCAGGACAAGTTTAGAGACAGGTGGGGTATGGCTGCCCTCAGGATGCTATTTGTCTGATCAGCAAATTTCAAGAACTTTTATATGTTCTGTTTATGGCCCCGAAAGCAGCTTTAAAGTGGTACAAGTACAACCACTGTACCAGAAAACCCCCAATCACTGCAGCAGTATCCTTGAAAGGAGGAGTGCATTTTATCCATGGACTTGTCACTGTCCTACTTCAACAGCAGGTGGCAGCAAAACTTGCTTTCCACTTGTGCTGATCATGTTCATCTACTGCCATTTGTTTCAAACATCTGCCCTCAGATTAGTAATAATATTAGTCGGTTAGTGACAAACCTTCTCACTTCCTGAATCACAAGGGATGTTGTGCAAAATACCTTTTGATTTACATAGGGGGTCTTTCTCACCAGGGCTGGTGCAAGGATATTTCGCGCCCTAGGCGAAACTTCCACCTTGCGCCTCCCCCTCCGGCCCGGGGAGCCAGGGCCGCCCTAGCTATTTTGGTGCCCTATGCAGCCCCCCCGCGGCCGCCTAGTGGTTGCACCGGCTCTGTTTCCCACAGCTTCTGCATGAGCCAGGTGAAGTAGGAACAAGAGGAAAGCAGCAAGCTGAGATAAAATATTTTCCTCACAGCCAAATGTAATAGTTGTTGTGCGCTCTTTTACTTCTCAGTTAGAGTGGCAGCACATATAAACAGCTGGGGAAACAACTTTCTAGGCATTTGGTTACTCTGGTATAGTTAGCAAAGAATCCTGTGGCACCTTATAGACTAACAGACGTTTTGCAGAATGAGCTTTCGTGGGTGAATACCCACTTCTTCGGATGCAAGACTTGCATCCGAAGAAGTGGGTATTCACCCACGAAAGCTCATTCTGCAAAACGTCTGTTAGTCTATAAGGTGCCACAGGATTCTTTGCTAACTATACCAGAGTAACCAAATGCCTAGAAAGTTGTTTCCCCAGCTGTTTATATGTGCTGCCACTCTAANCGGGTACATTATTGGTCCTTAACAAATAATAATGAAGCGCCCAGTCAAAGCCAAATAATAGAAGAAGGGAGAGCAGTTAAGAGGAATAGGCAAAGGAGAGAGAATGTGCTTTCAGTTGCGATGTACGAAGAAGTGTAGGCCTTGCCTACACTGGAGATTTGCTCTGGATACAGCCATCAGTTGTCAGCAACCTGTATAGCTGTGGCAGTGCAAACCCCAAGTGCAAACAAGGAAAGCTGTGATTTGAAATTGGGGGGATCTGCAGTAGTACAGCAGGATAAACTTCACCGGGGCAAACTCCAACTTTCCTTGTCTACAAGAGGCAGGGCCAGCCCACAACATTTTGGCACCTGAGGCAGGGAGCTCAAAAGACGCCCCCATGCCCCCTCGCTTGGGCCAAAACTTTGAAAGGTCTCAATTCTGCCTTCTTCCTGTTCTACTCCTCTCATGGTACTGCTCTGCTACCTACCCCAATAAAGAAGAACTAACAACTTTATATGCCTCGTTCAAAAAAATTAAGTAACACTTAACTGTCAAATGCCTGACCAGCAAATGCAACTTTTCTTGTCTGCATAGTAAACACTGGCATTTTTATCTGTTTGAATAATCAAAGTGGTGCTTTCCGTGCCTTCTTGGTTGCAAAGATTTGAACTGCTTCCTGCTGAAGGTCCACAGTCTGGGCCAGCTCATGCTCTATTGAGATGGTTGCAAGGCCAACCAGCCTCTCCTGTGTCATTGTGGTGTATAGATGTGTTTTTATTAACTTCAGCTTGGAGAAGCGGTGTTCTCCACTGGCAACTGTTACAGGAAGTGTTAGAAGTAGGCGCAGAGCAACAGAAGCATTTGGAAAGAGGGTGGTCATCTTATTTGTGCACATATATTCCAGAACAGCCTTTGGAGTTGATCCTAATGAAATGTATCTTGAAAGGGCTTTCAGTTCATCACCTAAATCACTCGCATCAATATTGCACATGCCATCATGTGTCAACACTGTCTCTAGTGCCCTGCATTGTTGGTGTAGGTCGTCTTCAAGTATAGTGAGGAGTTTTGGAATATCATACAACATCCCAAATATACTGCTGTGTTCCTTGAGCTGCATGAAACGTTCTTCAACTGATTCTTATTGCACAATCTAGCACCTGGTTAAAGAATTCAACTTTGAATTGTTGTTTGGGGTCTCTTATGGGATTATCCCATGCCTCGTAATCAAAATGTCGTCTTCTTTGGTGACTCTTGTATTCTTGAATGGGTGGGAAAATAGCTTGTGTGAAGTTCCTCTGCCAACTTCTGTGCACTCTTTAGAATGCTTTGAAATCCCTCATCTGACCGGTAAGACTGTAGGTATGACTTTGCTTTGTCCAGTTGTTCCATTGCTCCAGATATATCAAGGTCAACACCTTGGAGTCTCTTGCTTACAACATTTATTTCAAACAGTATGTCATGCCAAAACACTAAGCCACACAGATATCTGAAGTTATGTTCTGGTGATTCCATTTCCCTCTGCCACTGTTCTCCCATGAACAGTTCCTGTCATAGCATTATCCTCCATAATGGCAACTATGGCATCATCTATCTTCCCAATTTGGTGTTTGATAGGTTTTATCGCCTCCACTCGACTTTCCCATCGTGTGGCACTCAGTGGTTTCAGTGTCAGAGAGGATGTTCCCAGATGTTGCTTCAAAATTTGCCATTGATGAGTTGATGCAGAGAAAAATACATAGATGCTTTGAATTAAATTAAAAAATTCAGCAGCCTCACTAGAAGCTGATGCTGCATCACTGACCACTAAGTTCAATGAATGAGAACTGCAAGGGACAAAAAAAGCTCGAGGGTTTAACTCTCGGATCCGGTCTGCACTCCTCTGTTCTTTCCTCTCATGTTGGCACCATTATCATAGCCCTGACCTCTCATGTCAGCTATCGCAACTCCCGTATCTTCCAGCTTTTTAAGAAGCACATTTGTCATATCAGCTCCTGTACTATCATCAATTCAATAAATTCTAGAAAATGCTCTCTGACAGTCACCGTTGCAGGGACATTTTCACTAGGTTCTGTTGTTGTTACAAAATGTACCATTAAAGTCATTTGTTCCATATGGCTGATGTCAGGTGTGCAGTCCAGAATAACAGAGTAATATCTTGCTGACCTCAGATTTGCCACAATCTTTTGTTTGACTTTTGTTGCCAGTAACTGTATGATCTCATTTTGAATTGTTTTTCCAAGGTAGTGGAGTGTGTACATTTCTTGGGTGGTGACTCTTCTTAGATGCTCCTGGAGTACAGCATCAAAGTCAGCCATCAGCTCCACAATTTTAAGGAAGTTTCCATTGTTTGGCACATACAGTTGATCTGAAGTGCCACACAATGCTAGGTTTTGGGTAGCAAGCAGTCTCACAATGGCAATGAGCCTTTTCAGAACATTTTGCCAGTAAAGACTCTGATGCAATCTTCTCTTGATGCTGATCATCTATGGTGGCCTTTAACTTTAGTCTCATCTCAAGCTCTTTCCACCTATGGAATGCTCTCTGGTGATTTGCTGCCTTCTCATGGCATGCCAGATTTCTAGCCAGATTTTTCCAGTCCTTTGTTCCTGTAGAACCCAATGTGGCTGGAACATTAGACTGGAAGAGTTTGCAACAAAAACAGTATGCAGCATTCTGGGTTTTTGAGTCCATAAGCCATGGCTTCTCCACTTTGTCACCATTGGGGATTTCACACCAGTAATGTGTTGGATGGAAACTTCTATTTTCATTGTCTTTGGAGAACATTAAGTTTTTTACTTGCTGTGGCCCATGCAGTACAAGGCAGTCCCTCAGGCTACTGCTCAAATGGGTCCACAGTCCTGGATCATCTAGACTTAAGGAAGTAAACTCAGCAGCAGCTGTTTCTTGCGCCTCCACCACACTCTTCTCTGATCTACACTTTTCTTCAGGAATGTGCATGGTTACATCCATTTGAGATGGAGATATGGATGCTGCAGTAGCTGCCAGGTCACCTGCACTCTGATTAACTGGAAGATCAGGCATCTCCTCACCACTCACATCCTCACTGGGGCCGGAAGGCTCACCGTGAACATTTGTGTCTATGTATCTCAGGAGAGCTCCTTCCTGCTTAGATAGAAAAGCTTCCTTTGCTTTCTTTCTTTTTCTGAATGCTGCCCCAGAGGGGCGTTTTCTTCTTTCACTCATGACTGCTGTTCTGTGCCAGCTATAGTGGCTCTCAACACTCAATTGAAGGGGACAAATAAGCAGGCTGGTAGCAGGGCCTGAGTGAGGGAAGATATCAGCGTCTTAAGGGCCTAACTGGCTCCTACTACTTCAGTTGACTGCCTGTTCTCCTCAAGTGGGTTCAGGGAAGCAGCAGGAAACAGGAAGCTCCCTGAGAAGCTGGTGTTAATCAGTCCAGGCTCCTGGGGGTGCTAGAGAGGTACATAAGAGGCTCCTCCTCCTCTCTCTCCCTGCAGCTCCTCCTGCTTTCTGTTATTCCCTCTCACCTTTTCTCCTGCCTGCCTGTTATGTCTCTTGTGCCCTCCTTCCTCCAGCACAGCACTCAACCATCTCTGTGCATCTAGAGCAGAGAGACTACATATGCACCAGCAGCAGACACAATTTTCTACACTCTGGGTCCTAGGGGCGCCCCCACCCCCCCAGTCTGGCACCTGAGGCGGCCGCCTCAGTTCGTTTCATGGTAAGGCCAGCCCTGACAAGAGGGATTTGCCCTGATGCAGCTACACTGGTCGCTGGCCAAGCATGGCTGAATTAAAGCCAAGTCCTTACCATAGGCAAGGATGGCAAGTTAGGCTGGGACACGTGTAGGCTGTTCCAGATAGCAATAACTGCTGAGGAACAGACTGTCACACTAAGAGTAGCGAGGTTGTGAGTAAGGCCAGAAAGAAGGCTTGCATCTGATGAGCGAGAGAAAGTTTAATAGCTGGAGCAATTTTGTTGACACTTTTGTAAGCTGGCTGGAGCAAATGTGTAGTATTATAGGCATTAAGCATAGAGCTGTTGTAACTTTTCCTGTTTTTAATTTTTTTCCCCAGCAGCTTGCTTGCCCAATATACATGTGCTTGTAACTGCACTGGGTTACAGTCTGCTCTGTCTGCACGTTTGTAGAGGCCTACAGCAAATGATCACTCTCCAACAGAAGAGGTCTTAACTTCTGGGATGAGTTATAGCAGGGGTCGGCAACCTTTGGCATGCGGCGTGCCAGGGTAAGCACCCTGGCGGGCCGGGCTGGTTTGTTTACCTGCCGCGTCCGCAGGTTCAGCCGATTGCGGCTCCAACTGGCCGCGGTTCGCCGCTCCAGGCCAATGGGGGCGGCAGCAAGTGGCGGCCAGCACATCCCTCGGCCCGCGGCACTTCCCGCAGCCCCCATTGGCCTGGAGCGGTGAACCGCTCCAGTGGGAGCCGCGATCGGCTGAGCCTGCGGACGCGGCAGGTAAACAAACCAGCCCGGCCTGCCAGGGTGCTTACCTTGGCGAGCCACATGCCCGAGTTATAGGATGTACCAAGTAATCACTGTCTCAATTCTTTTTGCCTGGAAGATAAATGGTACAAAATCTGCTAACAAATGAAAGAAATACATGTTGGAGAGGAGCCTCTACTGAAGGGAAGTAGTTAGCTGTCAAAAGTCCAGATACAATCCAAACCTACANCACCCTGGCGGGCCGGGCTGGTTTGTTTACCTGCCACGTCCGCAGGTTCAGCCGATTGCGGGTCCAACTGGCCGCGGTTCGCCACTCCAGGCCAATGGGGGCGGCGGGAAGTGGCGGCCAGCACATCCCTTGGCCCGCGGCACTTCCCGCAGCCCCCATCGGCCTGGAGCGGTGAACCGCTCCAGTGGGAGCCGTGATCGGCCGAACCTGCGGACGCGGCAGGTAAACAAACCAGCCCGGCCTGCCAGGGTGCTTACCTTGGCGAGCCGCATGCCAGAGGTTGCCGACCCCGAGTTATAGGATGTACCAAGTAATCACTGTCTCAATTCTTTTTGCCTGGAAGATAAATGGTACAAAATCTGCTAACAAATGAAAGAAATACATGTTGGAGAGGAGCCTCTACTGCAGGGAAGTAGTTAGCTGTCAAAAGTCCAGATACAATCCAAACCTACATTTCATTTCAGAATTAATGTTGCCAAGTCAAGACTATAGCATCAGGGAAAAGAGACCATGCACTTAAAAGCAGAAGAAGTGAACATAAGACTCATGCTGCCCTTTGGACATGCTTCTTTTGTATGCCAGTGTCAACGTGTACCTGTATTAGCTGTAGAACTGCAGTCTCCCGGCACAAGCAAACAGACAGCACATGGTCCCAAAACATAGCTTGTTCTATTTAAGGGAGGTAAATCTATTAGTTATTATCTATGGCCCAGATTTTCCCTCCCTTCTCCCCTCCCCACCAGTTCTCCACATGGGAATGTGGGTCTTCCATGCACAGATCTCCACCTCTGTGTGTAAAAAAGGAGGGGGGGATTTCAAGTGCCTCCACAATACAATCCCCCCTCCTTGCATCCTATGAAGGAACCTTAAGTTTTTTCTAAACTACACTCAACCATTAGGGATGGGGATGGGGATTGGGGCCACATATGTTCATATGTGTGTGGAAGGGCCTTCTCATGGAGTCCCTCCTCATGCTCAGAACTGCTTCGGTTTCCCCACTGCAGACCGTCCTCCCCAGACTGGTAAGGGACTTTGGCTGGAGTCTGCCCCTTCCGGTGCAAATGTGCAACCAAAGCAAAGTTCAAACAGAAAGCAACAAAACCGTCCTTCCCCATTGGTGACAGAGGTATTCACAGTCCTTCTGCCCAACCCAGGCTAAGTTCTTTCCCCTCACAGGGCCACAATGATTTACACAGTCTCTTTGTTCCTAGGTAACAGGGTGTCCTCACATTTTTTCACTCCTTGGTCATGGGATTTCACCACTGCTTTTAGGTGGCGGCATAAGGGCGCCCAGGCCCTCCCTCTCTCTCTTCTTTGACCGTGGGCCCCTATATGTCCAAACTGCCTCATTTCCTAGTCTCCAGGGTCACTTCCTACTTCCGCCTGTTTGTCTATATTTGGGGCCTTTTCCCTGACCTCTTCCCAATTGTGTTCCACCAAACCTCTCCCAGACTCCATTCCTGGCTCCATCTCAACATGCTAATCTCAGTTCAAACGCTGGATCCCTATTGAGCTCTTCCTCCACAGCATTCAAGCCCCTCACAAACACCTGCCTCATGCCTGGTCTCACCCAGTAAAAAGCTAGGGCCTCTTATAGAGTCCTGGGCCCTGCCCTATGGCTGCAGCAGGCCATGCTTACAGCCTGTGGTCACATGATCCCCTATTGGATTACAATTCCCAGAATGCCAGGCCTGTTGCAACCACATACCCATTCATGTACAGTGCCCACTCCTGCTCCGGCTGAAGTCGATGGCAAAAACCTTTCATTGCTCGCTGTCAAAAGGAGCAGGGTTGGGCCCAAAACTAATCACACACGAAAATCTCTCTATTAAATGTAATTATTCGCTTGATCAGAACCTGTTTTCTTCAAATAGAACCACTGTGAGGAAACTGAGCTGTAAGTTTGAAGGGTCAATAGCAAGCCATTTTTGAGCTAGAGAGGGCAACGAAACATTAGAAAAGTGTCAAGATTTCGAATCAGGGTAATATTCTTAATGAGTTTTAGCTAATGAGGTTTCTTCAGCTTTTACTGAACGGTTTTCCTTTGCCTTCAGGGTAAATGGGACAATTTTAAAATCCAGAATTATAGGGAAGCTTAAAATAGAGCCATATAATGCAAGCTGGCTGTGCCCTTAGCTCTCGTACCGTCTATCCATAATGACCTATGTAAAAATGAAATGTAGCGTCATGTACCAAAAGTGCTGTATCAGTAAGGCGCCTGCTTTTTTAGGGTTTATTCATTTCATTTTTCAGGGTTTATTTTTTTTACCAATTTTTCAGTTTTATATACTTTACTCATTACAGTAGTATATGTTGTCATGAGTAATCTCTTTGTAATGTCCCCTAGTGCGCTTTAACATAGTACGTTTCAAACAGCACTGCGTTAAAGCACACTAGGGAACCTTTAGTGTGCACCAGCAGGGTCTACACAGACTAGTTAATGCACAACACATTAGCACACTTTAGCCAATCACACTGCATTACTGTTCTGTGGAGAGAAGCCCTTAGATACAAGTAACCATTTCCAGTGTTCATTGGATAAACACCAATTTCAAATTTTTTTGGTATTGGTTTTTTAAAGTCTGTGTTTATCAGTTAAAAAAAAACAAAAAAACAGAAGCTCTATGCATAAGTTCCTGAAGTAGGGACAATACAGTTAATATTGAAATAAATTAATCTGGCAAAGTAATTTAACAGATTGGTCATTGTTGCCTTATTAGCATGGCATGGTCGAGTTTGAGCCTGATTTTCCTCTCTCACCAGTTTGACACCTCTGTTACCTATTGATTTGAATGGAGTTTCTCTGGAAGTACCCATGTATAAATACCCTGCCAAATTCACGGTCCATTTTGGTCAATTTTACGGTCATGGGATTTTTAAAATAGTAAATTTCATGTTTTCAGCTATTTAAATCTGAAACTTCACAAGTGTTGTAATTGTAGGGGTCCTGACCCAAAAAAGAGGGGTTTTTTTTGGGGGGGGGGGTTTGCAAGGTTATTGTAGGGGGGTGGCGGTACTGCTACCCTTACTTCTGCGCTGCTGCTGGCAGCGGCACTGCCTTCAGAGCTGGGCACTTGGCCAACAACCACTGCTCTCCAGCCGCCCAGCTCTGAGGGCAACACAGAAGTAAGGGGGCAATACCATTACCCACCTAGAATAGCCTTGCACCCCCCCTGCAACTCCCTTTTGGGTCAGGACCCCCAATTTGAGAAACGCTGGTCTCCCCGGTGAAGTCTGTATAGATAGTATAGGGTAAAAGGAGACAAAACACCAGATTTCACAGTGGGAGAACAGATTTCATGCATTTTTTATGGCCGTGAATTTGTAGGGCTCTATGTACAAATGAGAGGAGAATCAGACCTGAATGATTTAGCAGAGGCGGTTAGAAAAAGTAGTGTGATGTGAACAGGTGTCAGTGTTTATTCAGCTGAGAAGCACCAGCTTTGTTTTAGTCTGTATGTTTTGATTACATTTGTCACCTCACCTTGTCAGAAAAACGATGTGGAGTTGCTCCTGCTACCTTGTTTTTTAAGAAGAGAATGATAGCAAACAATACAGCTTAAGATCTTTTTTTACTAAAAACTGTTCACATTGTTCTATACAAAAAAATATCAGAGGTGGTTAAAGCTTCAGAATAAAGCATACCAGTAGGGGATGCTGGTACACAAGTAAAGATTGTTCTACATTAAAGGCTTAGGAACAGGTCCTTCCTTTCTCCTCTCACCCCCCGTCCCCCTTTTCACGGTGAGTGGTCGGAAGTAGATGTATGTAAGTGGGTGAGTGAAGCCCAAGTGACACTGGTCTGAGCTTGGTCCTAGCTTCTGCAGAAAGAACAGCTGGATTCTCCACACAAGCCCCGAGAACACTTCACACCCTCCAATTTTCTTTACCTTCGTCCATCCTCAGACTATTTTTTTAAAGTTTATTCATGCATAACAGACACCAAGCTTTTCACAGTGTTAATGTAGCCATGTTGGGCCCAGGATACTAGAGAGACAAGATGAGTGAGGTAATAGCTTTCATTGGACCAACTTCTGTTGGTGAAAGATGCTTTGGCGCTCACATAGAGCTCTTGTTCAGCTTTAACACTATCCATTACCACCAGGCTAAGTAATGCAAGCGCTCAGTTTTCTGCCCCTTGGAACCTGGCAGATGGGACTAGAAGCTGGCTTTTATACGTATGCTACAGAAATGCTGAGCAATGCAGCCTCTCATTTGGAATTCCATTAGCCTAGAATCTGTTGCTGAATTACCCAGGGCAAGCCTTTTCACTGGTCCTAAAAATAAAGAAAAACAATACTGGAAAAATCTCCAGGGCATCTGATGTTATCAAATGTTTGGCCTTTGGAAGAAATGGGAACATGAGTGCCTTAATGATCTTCAATTGGCAGAAAAAGCCCTTATAACCAGAGTTGTTTGCAGTGGTGTGGTAGCTGTATTGGTCCCAGGATATGCGAGAGACCTGCAGAAGAGTGCTGTGTAGCACAAAAACTTGTCTCTTCCACCAACTGATGTGGATCCATTAAAAGACATTTCTTCATCCACCCTTGTATCCCTTGTGACCATAGGCAGCCAGGCATAAGTAAGAGAAGCTTCAGGCTGCTCTACACCTTGATGGTGGTCAAGTTGGCCATTGGACGGGGGACAATAGAGGTGGTTTAAACTGACTTTTGTTCCCCAGCTTTGATCCTGCAATATGTGTAGCATGATAGGACTAGAAGATCAGGCCCCAAGTTAAAGCTCCCTCCTCAATCACTGAGCTTTTTTCTCTTCACTATTGTGATGTCATAATCTCACTTGAATTCAAGATTCTCATGTGCCATTAAAATGTATGTATACACCACTTCTTGTGATCACACAGGTCCTCTCACACCGATGTAAATCTCTTGAAATCAGTGTGGTTTGGCAAAGCTAGTCTGAGAACACCAACTTAATACATTTTTTTTGCTACACAGTCACAAAACATCATAATTTGCAATGGCGTTATCTCAGGCCAATCTTCATTAGACAAAGCACAGATGCTTGGGATGCTCTGCCCTTCCTCATGTAACGAGCTCATGCTGTGGTTTGCCAACAGCTAAAGTGTGGGCATGTTGCAACACATTTCTACAGTAATGATGAAGTGACCCAGAAATATGCAGCAATGGTGTCAAAATACAGCAACACCTTTGCTAAGTGACTAGAAATGTGGCTGTAACATGCAAGTCCTCTGCTGGGTAAGTTGCTGGGTGAGCCATTTCATTTAAAAGTTTGCACTTCTTAGCATATTGAAGCAGTTCCTGCTGCATGTACAAAACTGCACATCGCTTTCCTGTGCTGCTGTGGTTTCCTGAGCAGAGTTCACAGATAAATGTGAGGCGCCTGCCTGTACCAGTACAAGCTACATTTGCTAAGGGTGATAGTGCTAATACTTTAAACAAAAAGAAAAGAGAGAAAAAAAGCCTTTTCTGGAGGTTATCCCTCCCCCATTGTAATCAGTGCTGACGTTCCCCAATTTAGGACCACAAAAATAACATCTCCTGCAGTAAACAGGGCACTCCATTTTCTACCCTGAAAGTTTTATGCAAATAATGCTATGCCCTGTTTTGCATATCTGAAGAATGTATTTTTTCATTTGCTCCACCCTCGAATCCTTCAGTTCCTTATTCCTCCTCCTTGTAAAATCCATACATTTTCCTTGTCAGACCCATCAATTCCCACTGGTTCTACACTGGAATTTCCCCAAGTCTTCCCCCTGCCCAGATCTCTGGGTCCCTGAGACTGTCTCTTCACTAGGAAAAAGGTGCACTCATAAACTGAGTTAACTAATTCGAGTTAATCTTAGTGGACACAGCACAGTCTGTAGGTTGCGCTGCACACAAGTCAGCAGGCCAAGTTGAAGATGAAGGCCCAGATCCTCAAATGTACATGCCTAACTCCCATTGAATTGATTTGATTGATTTGAGTTAGGGGCCCCCAAAATGCAGCACAAATATCTGGCAACCTGCCCCCGAGTCCCGGCCGGCAATGCAGCAGGGTTCAGGCAGGCAGGCTGCCTGCATGCTGTGGCTGGTGGCCCCATGCCACTCCTGGAAGCAGCTGGCTGCTGGCATGTCTCTGCGCACCCCTGGCATGGGGGAGGTGGCTTCGTGCGCTGCCCCTGTCCCGGGCAGCGCACGGAGACCCACTGCCCCCCTCCCCCCAAGGGGCATACAGAGACGTGCCAGCAGCAGGGCTAAGGCGGCTCCCTGCCCACTCTGCCTCCCTCCCTCAGCGCCGCTTCGCTCCCGGAAGTGGCCAGCATGTCCCTGCGGTGTGCATGTGTGTGTGCATGTATGTGTGTGTGTGTCTCCGCACGCTGCCGCCGCCCCGAGCACCGATTCCACAACTGCGGCCAATAGGAGCTGCGGGGGTGGCGCTCACAGAGACCCCCTGTCCTCCCCCGCCTAGGAGCCACTGCTGGAGGGGTGTGTGCGCCGGTCGCTTTGGGAGCTGCACTGCCCAAGGTAAGCGCTGCCCCCCTAACGCCCTCCAACACCCCAACCCTCTGCCCCAGCCCAGAGCCTGCACTCCACATCCAAACTTCCTGTCAGAGCCTGCACCCAAACTCCTGCCGGGGCCCTCACCCCTCCTCCCACACCCCCGCCCCAGCCCAGAGTCCATCCCCGCACCCAAACTTCCTCCCAGAGCCCGCACCCCCCCGCCACCCCAACTCCCTGCCCAAGCCCAGAGCCCACACCCAAACTTCCTCCCAGAGCCCGTCCCCCACCACAACCCCCTGCCCCAATCAAGGTACCTCACTTTATTTTCATTTACTTCCCATTACTTAAAATATAGGAGGAGGATGAAGAAAAAAAGAATGAAAAACAGGGGCGGGAGATAAGAGAGAACGTTCTTTTTCTTGGCTGGGTCCCCGGTGGGGGGGAGGGGCGGGGGCTGAACATGAAGCTGCGCACAGGGCCCCACTAACTCTAAATCCGCCACTGAGTTACATGGTCCAAACTTTTCAAAAAAGGAGGTAACAATATTAAGTTCATTGGGTTTGGGGTATGAGAACTGGTGGAAAGTTAACTGACAACATTTTTTTCCCCATAGAAAAATGTCATTTTGTCAAAGCTGAAATGGGTTTCAGAAACGTATCTGTTTCGATAATATGGTCTCAGGTCCAAAATAGAATTTCTGGTCAAAACAAGAAAGCCACTTCCCCAGAACAGTCACTAGCTGGGTGGGTAAGGCACACACCTGGTTGGAATGGGGAAGACCCAGGTTCAAGCTGCTGCTCTACCTGAGTCTGAGTGCTCTAACCTTCAGGCTGTTCTGGGGTGCATTGGTCAGTCTCTCTTGAAAGATTTCAAGAGTGCTCGTTTTTGTTCTGTATCAGAATGAAAACAAATGTCAGAGCCTCAACATCTGTTGCAAAATGGAACTGTTGTCTAGCCTGCCCTACTGGGTACCCCCCTTAAGTCCTCCCCGGCCTCTTTTTCAGCGGTATAAAACATTTCCAACTCCAAATGAAACCAGTGGCAAAAATAGTTACCCCACACCTCTGAAAGTCAGGCCTTAGGTGTGTTAAATTGGGCACCCATAAACAGGAGCACCCAAAGTTGGCTGACATTTGAAAATGTTCCTTTTGGTTCACCACATCTTTTAAGGGCCCAGTTTAAGGGTGTGACAGATAGTTTGCCACCTCTGAAAAAACAAACAAACTGGGCCATATCTTTAGCTGTTGTAAACTCTCATAGCTCCATTGACATTAACAAAGCTCACTGATTAAACTAAGGATCAGGCCCGCTTTGTTGAGTTGAATAGACTGCTCAAATAAGCAAGGCTGAAAACATATCTGGGGATATAGTGGAAGGGAAAGTTTTTTGCTGAAGCACTCTTTCACTGCTAGTGTGCCCCCTTGTGGCTGGGTGTGGTGTAACAGGCTTTCCCCCATCTGGTGCCCCCTGCTGACAGCTGCTTCAGCCCTGTGTTGGGCTCTCTTCCCATCACTTGTCCCTCTGGCCATGTTTACTCCTGGGGGAATTCTGCGCCACTGTACACACATAGAATTCATGTCCCCCACAGATTTATTTTTTCTCCGCAGAAAATACATTCTGCTCGAGAGGAGCTGCAGTTACAACTTTCACCCACCAGGGGCTGCTGTGGCACCAGAACAGAGAGCAGTTGGCTCACTGTAGCAGCCAGCAGCTGATAGGGAGGAGGAGTGGCTGTGTTCCTCACAGCGCCCAGCCCGTGGGGCCAGGTGAGGAGGCATATGATATCGGGGGGACAGACAGAGCGGGGCACACGGGACTGCTGGGGTGGGTCACATAGCCTTGGGGGCTGAATGGGACTGGGGGTGCAGGGCCACATGGGAATGGGGGGTGGCAGGTGGGGGTTCAGGGATACATGGGGTGGCGGTTGGCTCAGTGGGGGTGCAGAGACATATGGGGAAAAGGGGAAGCTTAGTGGGGGGTGCAAGGACACATGGGGACGGAGGGAGGATGGGTGGCTGAGGTGGGGGTGCAGGGACACATGGGCACAGGAGCAGATATGCCTGACTGAACGGGAGTGGTTAGCAATCATCCAGGGTCTGCATGGGGGAGGCTCCCAACTCCCTGACAATCCCTCATCCCCAAAAAACTGTTGCATACTTCTCCCACCCGCACCCAACAACCCTCCAGTTTCATTCCCAGGCTCCTTCCCAGCACTTACTTCCCTCTCCCTCAGCTCCTCCATTACCCCTGACTCCCCCAAGCCTTTGCACTGCTTCTGAGGGGTGCTAGAAATACATTTTTGTATTGTAGTTTAAATGAATTATTACTCAAAGTTCTGTATTAATATGCCTAGTAAGGAATCTATCTGTCAAAAACATTTCCTGAATCTTTTTTGTTGTCTGTATTGTTACAGACATACTTGTCAACAGGTATTTTGAAATAAATTACCAAAATAATTGAAAGTGGCATGATTATACTGTATTGTGTTATTTTGACAAATAAAATATGCAGAATTTTGCAGAATTTTGTGCAGAATTTTTAGGTGCAGAATTCCCCCAGGTGTACAGGTCAGTTTAGTCTCACCCCTTTTGGGGTAACAAAGTCCAACAAATAAAAGTTCAAATATGCTGACAAAAAGATCTTCAGTCCTCAGAATCCTGTAGTCCTCACACCTTTCTTTCAGGGCTCTCCATCATCCTTGGCCCCTTCTCAGGGCTTCACACCACTTTACCAGTGGCTGGTAGGGAAACCCAGCCCTCCTACTCCACTGGGCTCCAGTCCAGGGACCATAGGACAGACTGGCAAAGTTCACGGCCCCAGACTTCTTGCTGTCACCTCCTTAGGGCACGTCTACACTTAAAATGCTGCATTGGCCAACTTGCGCTGCTGTAACACTTTAATGAAGATGCTGTAAGCTGACAGGAGAGAACTCTCTTGTGGGTGTAGTTAATCCACCTCCTTGAGAGGTGGTAGCTACATCGATGGGAGAAATTCTCCCACCAACATAGTGTTGTCAACACAGGAGGTTAGGTCGGTATAACTATGTCGCTCAGTCACACCCCTGAGTGATGTAGTTATACCAACATAGGTCTGTAGTGCAGACCAGACCTTAGACTTCGCCCTCCCATGCCTCACTCATGCCTTCTCCCCTACAACCTCTCTACGTTATTCCTACTTTCTGGGCCCTCACCTGGAATCCCCCAACAAAATCCCAAACCCACAATTAAAATTTAACCCCACTTTTGCCTTCCTTGGGCTTGACCTTTCATCCCTCTTTCAGTTCCCCTGCTGTATTCCCTGACCGACTCCCAGGACTCCCTCCTTAGAAGACCAGATGCTGCTTTCTTTCAGGGCATACCTCTAGAACCAGCTCCACCCCAGTGGCTGCTCCCTGTCTCTCCTGGCCATATACCAGCCTTCTCTACACACAGGCAAGGATCCCAGGGCTTACTCCTCAACTGTCGTGGTCTCTCTAATCCCAGAGAGTGACTGAAGATTTACTTTTTCTCCCCCTGCAGCATTCTTCTACTGTGGGTTCCCTCTCTTTCTAATAACCACAACCCAGTTTGGCTTCTTCTCTAATTATGTCTGGCTCACCCTCCAGTTGCAACCACGTGGGTTAAAATTGGTCTCTCAGGCCCACATTAACCCCTTCATGGCCTGTGTGGGATAAACACACCATTACAACTTCAAACAAGCAAAATGCTGAACTATGAGCATTTCTGCTGTGACTATACTTCCCTGAAATAGAGGAGATTTGGAGGAAAGACATCAGCCATAAAAGATCTCTCCACAGATGCCACCAAAACTGTGTGCTCCTATTGGCTGCTGCTGCTGCTGCTACTAGTCATTTTGAGGACAGCAAGCCCATGAAATCAAAACTGGCGACTGAGGGTGAAGAAATTCAGACTTCCTACTTAGGAAATCTGACAGACAATCTTTTGAAATTTGCAGAGCAAATTTTTCTCCTGCCCTCAAATTTAATTTTGTTATTAAACATTTTCCACCAACCAATGTTTTGTATTTGACAATGTCACATCATATACAGTGTTATTAAAAGCAGACATAGCCCAAACATCCTTTAAATACAAATTACAGGGTTCCTTTGGCAATCTCCTATCTTGGATTTTCACATTAAAAAAATTAAGGACTATACAAACATATACATACATGTAATCGGCCAGACATTAGATTATTGGAGTCTGTCTTGTGTTCAAATAAATGAGAACACTATCTAGCAAATTTTCGTGAATTTCCTTTATCAAAGCTATTTGTAATAAAATATGCACTACGGCCAAGATTTCCAAAAGCAACTAGTGATTTTGGGTGCCAACTTGAGACAATTTAACAAGGTCTGATTTTCGGACTGAGTGCTCAGCACTTTCTGAAAAATCAGGCCTCCTTGAGGTGTCTCCAGTTGGGTACCCAAAAACTCATTAGTTGTTTTTGAGAATCTTAGCTCACATACAGACTCTGCACCTGGATTACCAACAGTATATTAAGTCTGGGTTGCAGACATGTTCAAGAGGCACCTTTTTGTAATTCTGCCATTTAACAATTACTAATAGCCAAATTAGTGCCTTGTATGTGGCCGATAGTGTAGCACTTTAAAGCACTTTTTACACCAGTGGAAAAAAGCAGTTTGACTAGCATACTTTAATCATGTTCAGTTCAAATCAAAACCAGGTTACAGCCACACTACTCCTCTGGGAACTATGGGTATGTCTACACAGCACACGGGAAGGCTAGTGAGTGATCCCGAACAAACCTAAACAGGCAAAGACTCCTTTCCAAATAAAATTAGAACATTTAGGCCAGAAAGCAGTTTAAGGAGTATATGATAATTGCACAGAGAAAGTGATCCTAAACATTCCAGTATCACAAGCTATTTTCTTGTACAGCATGACCTACAAAACCTCATATTTCTTAACTGCATTATATCACCGGTTTCTCTGCTGCAACCCAGATCAATGTCCATAAAGCATTCGAGTCAAAGAGTCAGTCTGAGACATGAAGCTGCTGTAACAGGATGGTGAGCAGGCATTAAAGAGAAAAGGAAGTTTGCGGAATCTAAATATGTTCCTGCAAGATCGAATGAGACGAAGTCCTTGACCATACAAGGGTCCTTTGCAGCAGTCACAGACTCTACAGCTAAGATGGAGAGAAAAATGAGTCAGAAACATTGCACATGACTATACACACACAGTACATTCCAGTTCACTTTCTGCATCCTCAACTAGAAATTAAGGGATCTAGCTGGCCTCACATTGATTCTGATGACTTTGAGACTGATGATTTTCTGATGATTCTGAGACTGATGGTTATGGAAGGTTCCTGCACTTCCTGAACTACATTGTGGTGTAGGCTGCTCTCTATTCCAAGGGGGTAATTACTGTCTAGCCCTAAGGGTGTAGTTATACTTGCATGGCTCCAGTGGGGAAGGAGGACAAGTGGAAGTCTGAGGCAGACAAAGTGAAAATAGAGAGATGCAGTGCATGGATGGGGATAGCGCTGCCACTCCCAGAAATTGAGCTGGTATTTTTTTCAATGTAGGTTGTTCTGAAGCTCACAGCTCTCTCTTGAACACACTGGTTCAGTGCACAACCTCAACATGAGGCTGCAGCAAACATTTCTGGCTGGAATATACTATGGTGATAGGTGGCAGTACAGAACCCTAAGTTAGTTAAATGGATCAAAGCAATCATTTGCACATGATGTTTGATGAACTTGATTAAATGTACAGTTCCATGTATTATCAAAATTACATAGGTCTGGTATGCATTCAGATACATAGCTTAGTATACCTGCATGGGACTTGTTATATATTGACCAATAAGTAACAGCAATATTATTGATCAGCATTATTTGAGTTTAATGTGAAGATGTCAATAACTTCTCTTAGCTTATTCTGTGGCTCACAATGCATGGCATGCAGCTCCTACAGTGGAGATCTACAGAGGTGGTTTCATGATGGAGAAAGTATACATTACCAGGTCTAAAGCTGGTGTCCTTCTGACATTGCCAGAATACGTGATTAGGGGCCATTGGTACATTTCTTGTGTAACCAAAACTCCCATGGAAGCCAGAGTAGCAGCTGGAGATTTCTGTCACTTACTTGTTTAATATTTCTTGAATATCCTTTGAGATCTCAGTATATCTTTGCCACATGTTGTTTCTGGAGAAGCAAAGGGCAGCCAGATCAGTAAGTCTCTGTGGTTGGTTCTGGCTGTTTTCTTTCCATAAGAAGGGATGCATTAAATTATTTTCTGTGAAAAGGAGTTTCAGGGGAAGTTTCAAAACCTCACAAGGCAAAGCACAAAGCTGATTTCCTTCAACATTCAGATATTCCAGTGCCCTGTAATTTTAAAGAGCACCAAATTATGTACACAATTCATCTCAGCTATAATTGTATACATATCCTACTTCCCACTTGCTGAGTTACTGCACCAAGATGGCATATGTATCTGTATGTATAGAAGGCTAAGTTTTAAAAAAAATACATTTTAAGTGTTGATGCAATGATGCAATTATGTGCACAAAGAGAATTATTTTCCGAAGTACAATTTAAACAACTAATGCAACTGGAAATAAGGGATTGTGTGTGTATCCAACTGAATGCTTAAGACAGGTGTCCAAACACACACAGAGGCCATCATCAGATTTCTCAAAAACTTAATGGTAAGTGTGTATGTTCTTAATTTCACACTCTTATTAACATGTAAGTATACTTCAATATCTGCCCTCCTTCTGCTCATATAAACAGCTGCCGATATACTCACAAACTTTCTAACCAAAAACAGAGACAGATTGACTCTTTGTGGGAAAAAATTCATTTTGCCTAGTGTCACAGTTTAGGGCAACTGCACCTGTATTCCCCCTCTACAGTCCAGCAAGGGCAACCGTTCTCAAGTTACCAGCTCTCCCAGTCATTAGCTGTTCTGGGCAGAGACCCACATCTCTCTCCCTTCTGACTGGAGTATCTCCAGGCTGCACAGTTCCCTGCCTTCACTGTGTTACTCCCAGCACAGACAAGTTGCCCAATGGCACCTATGTGCTTTCTTTTTAGGGATGGTTAACAGGTGTAATTGTTGCACTTACAAGGTATCATACAGCACTTCCCATGCAAACCTACTTTATTCTTAAGGTACAAAGCATTACAGGAAAAACATATTAAAAGAATAAAAGAATCTACACACATACTAATAAACGGACCAGTCCTCACCCCAGCCCTAAGATGGGCTCTGGAAGGAGCAGTCCTTCAACACCCCACATTAAGGGTTGCCTTTTAGAAACAAATTCATCACAGCTTCAGCTCAGAACATGCCAACAGTCATATGGTGCCTCAGTGGGCCCTGCCCTTCCAACCCTTCCCTAGAGCAGTGGTTCTCAACCAGAGGTACATATACCCCTGGGAGTATACAGTGGTATTCCAGGGGTACATCAACTCATCTTGATATTTGCTTAGTTTTACAACAGGCTACATAAAAACATGAGCGAAGTCAGTACAAACTAAATTTCATACAGACAGTGACGTGTTTATACTGCTCTATATACTGCATGCTGAAAAGTAAGTGCAATATTTATATTCCAATTGATTTATTTTATAATTATATGGTAAAAATGAGAAAGTCAGCAATGTTTCAGTAATAGTGGGCTGTGACACTTTTGTATTTTTATGTCTGATTTTATAAGCAAATAGTTTTTAAGTGAGGTGAAATCTGGGGGTACACAAGACAAATCAAACTCCTGAAAGCGGTACCGTAGTCTGAAGAGGTTGAGAGCCACTGCCCTAAAGGATTGGGGCCCTCCCTGGAACACGGGTTCTGTCCATTTGCTGGATCAGGAAGAAGCCCATGAGCCAGTTTAAAACCAGGCTGTTTATCCAAAAACCCTTTCTTTGTCTGTTGGTCCCCGGAGAATCCACTCTGAACTGGTATATGTGAACCTCTCCAGAGGGTGGCTTCAAAGGGTTTATAATGGAAGAAGTATATTAGCATCCCCGTCCCTACTAGAGAAGGTACATACAATGCCACAATAACACATATACAATTGCTTTTAATACAATATACCCCAAAGGTGTTAACCTTAATTCTAAAAGGTATCTTAATTCCATACGTTTTTTTCAGAAAAACCTTTTCCGTCTGTCACAAAGTTTCTACTGTATCATTCCCATGAAGCCAAAGTATTAACCTCCCCTGCCTATCACACACAAACACACTGAGGATATGTCTACACTGCAAGTGAAGGTGTAATTGTGGCATGGGAGACATAATTGTGCTAGCTTTAACCTAGCTAATGTGTAATAATAGTAGTGAAGAAGTGGGAGCACAGGCTAGCAATCAGCGTACAAGGGGATCCCGGGTATGTACTCTGGTGCCCATGCTAAAACCCCTGCGCCCACATGGTCACTGCTATTGTTACCCATGCTAGCTGGATTAAAGCTAGCGCAGGTATGCCTACCCGCACTGCAATCACACCTTCACTTGCACATTCTGGGAATGACAATGTGGTTTACATGATTTGGGGGCATACAATTACAGGGATCATGCGTGCAAATTAGGCAAGTGCACATGCATATGGGCACAATGATCATAATTTGTGTGAAGTTACCTGATTTACAAGCATAATCATGATATTTAAGCAACTGGACACGCATTTAATTGTAAAAATCAGACCCCTGTCACAGGGCAGTGAGCCAGATTGTGATCTCTGTTATACCGGTGCAAATCCAGAGTAAATCTATGGACATCAGTGGCGTTACTCCAGATTTACTAATAACAATCGACTTCCTAATAGGCTCACAATATTTTTACACATAGGTCTGGTTCCAGTGTATATTATCTATCAATACCTGAGATTCCTGATTTCATGAGGGATAACGCTAATATCATTGAAGGAAACATCCAGATAACTAAGAGATGGTAATAAAAACAGCCTGAAAAAGAGAAAACACAGTACATTACAGAAGAACTAGTTAAATACATTGAACTATGCTAACTGATATATTGTGTATATCTTATTTATATCTACCTATAAAATCTGTGATGGGGCAGCTGCTATCAGTGTTAACTGTTGAGAGTTTAAAAAGACTGATTTACTCCTCCCCGCCTCCCTCCTTGGTGTGTGTGTGTTTGTGAGCCAAAATCCCCACCCAGAGAGAGCAAGCGAGCGAGAGAGGTTGAAGTACTGGTAGGTTAAGAGTCTCAAAGCGTATTCAACTCCTTCAACTCCTATACTGTATTCTGCATATCCTCAGAGGAGTCACTTGAGTGAAGCCAGCAAATGGTACACAATAGCAGCAAGACAATCAGCCAACTGTACTGCCACTGCTGCAAAGAGGTTCAAAGAGCCACACAGAGACAGACCTGATAGGTGTATTAGGCTGAAGACTGTGGCATTGGGTTTTCCTGTGTAACCATGGCCTGTGTGCATTTGACAGGCCAATGCAAGGAGCAGAATAAGCCCAAGCAGTGGCTCCATTAGAGACCTCTAGAAATTGTGAAAATATTATCCTCCAGTACTATTTGTTACTAGTTGGGATGCTGGCAGACCAGGTGCCAGCTCATGCGAAGGCCCAGGGCCTCACTGAACACTAACAAATACATAGCTGGAAACCAGTCTGACTTACCTTGGTGTTAGTATTGTTAAGATAAATATTAGAGTTGTAAGAATGTGTTTGATGTTTAGACCTTATGAATAGTGTAGGATGCTGCATGTGCGAAAAAAATGGTACCAGCTGTGAAGCAACTCAGAATACCATGGATCTACTGTCATGACAAAAAATGTTTTGTGTTGTTTGTCTTGTCTTGTTGCTAGCATTGTTGTGTATTGTGGTTTTTTTTTAAAAAGAGAATACTATATTAGGAAAAAAAACGATGAACATAAAATTTAAGCACAAAATAAAATGACCAAGGCTACAGAAGTGGTATGTAGGTATGGACCCCCAAGGTTATAGATGCAGACAATGGGGGTTCATTTGTGGGGGAAATTTTTACCATGATGATGCATGTTTTGGGAATTAAACAAAAGTTTCATATCCCGTACCGACCTCAATCCTCAGGACAGGTGGAAAGAATGAATCACACCATTAAAGAGGCACTGCGAAAAGTGGTAGACCACACTGGTAAGAACTGGCCTGACAAGCTGCCCTTGATCCTGGCTGCCATCTGCAGCAGTGACAGGCTGAAGACAAAAATCCAGCTGTACCAAATTGGCAACCGATGCGGTTAATGGTTAATCCTGAATGCCTCACTAGAGATTCTGAAGACCACCCTATGGCAACCCAGCATGACTACTTTCAGTGGCCTAAACAATTGCAAGAAGACAAAACTACCTTACAATATAGGGTGAATCAAGCCATTGAAAAAATGAATACAAAATTGTACAAGCAAAAAGCCACTGACTCCGAGCTATGGGAAGCTGGTGACCAGGTAATGTATTTAAAGCTAGGGAAAAAGGATCATGCCCTGGATTCTAAGAGGACAGGTCCCTATTCCATAGTTGACCATCTTAGCCCACTAGTGTACCATATTGAAAAAGACGGCAAACTTAAGTGGGTTCATGTGTCACAGATAAAACTGTTTTCCTAATTTGTTTGTGTTTAATTATTACACAATTATATTTAATATTTTATATATTTTATATTATATTACATATTATATTTAATATGGACTAGAAGTATACCTGCCAATAATCACGTGAATTCCTCCCGATAGAGATTCCCTCGCACACTACCTGATCCTAAGGGAGTCCTGCCAGAAACCTGCTAAGGGTAAGATGTTGTTATTTTGGGGGATATTCATAAGCTTTTGGGGTTCAGGGATAACATATGTACATTGGGGGCTACAATGGTTTGATTGGACAGAGTGGAACAGGGTTCAGGAAATACCCATACATAACAATACCCTGTATGGGACCTTCTCACAAATTACATTGCAAGCCTGAGTTAATATAACCAATGAGGATCATGACTGCGTGATTGAGGTGATAACCCCTACGGAGCCGATTATGGATTTGAATCCTTTTTGTGAACCCAGTGAACCTTGTTCACACACCTTTCCACCATTCACACCAGGACCATTAGAGGTGCGCACGATTACAGTGTGGGTGAACAAAACTATTTTTGTGGGCAACGTAACAGTGCTACTGTTAAATGGCCTTCCAATCATGGAAAGACCCTACCCACATTTACTTAAAAAATAACCACCAATTAAAGCATACATGGCACCCATGATAACAACGCTACACATCACAGTTAACTGGACAAAGGATAATGTAACCATCACACGGCCTGAATGTGCACCATACAGCACCCCCTTATTCAACGCTTGGTATGGCTCCTTGAAACAAAAACATTCTCCCCTTCGTGGGAAGAGAGCTCTAACCAGTACTATACTGGAGGCAGAGGAGCTGGAACAGGAATATTAAATTCAGTGGATCTGGAAGCATTAAAAACAAAGGCCTGTGCGGTAGAAGCTTTACCCCACAAAATAGCAAAAAGGCAAGAACACCAAATCACTGAGTTGGTACAGACAGGGGTGGATACGTTAAATCTACAGTGGCACACTTGGGACCACATCGATCATACATTTTGGGCTTACTATGCCACTATGCGAGACATAGCTGATAAAATAGCTATAGCCTTATGGTGTTCTGAGCAACAGCTGTTAGCCATTGTTTTAACAGAACGAGAGATGGATTGGATTCGAGCCAAGGATATGTCTGCCTTAACTCCCCTTCTCAGCAGACATAGTAATAATCTTCTCCTCCCTTATGTTCCAGAATGGTATAAGCTTATGGATTCAGACGTATACACAAACACCCTAACTGGACACATCGCTATCCAGGTGATGCGGATTCGCCCTGCCAGATACCTGAACACCCTNAACAAAGGCCTGTGCGGTAGAAGCTTTACCCCACAAAATAGCAAAAAGGCAAGAACACCAAATCACTGAGTTGGTACAGACAGGGGTGGATACGTTAAATCTACAGTGGCACACTTGGGACCACATCGATCATACATTTTGGGCTTACTATGCCACTATGCGAGACATAGCTGATAAAATAGCTATAGCCTTATGGTGTTCTGAGCAACAGCTGTTAGCCATTGTTTTAACAGAACGAGAGATGGATTGGATTCGAGCCAAGGATATGTCTGCCTTAACTCCCCTTCTCAGCAGACATAGTAATAATCTTCTCCTCCCTTATGTTCCAGAATGGTATAAGCTTATGGATTCAGACGTATACACAAACACCCTAACTGGACACATCGCTATCCAGGTGATGCGGATTCGCCCTGCCAGATACCTGAACACCCTATAGTCTTTCTTAGCACTCCCAACCCTACAGGGAAGGCATATTTGGGCCCCACGATTGGCAGGAATGTATTTAAATAATAAAGAAGAAATCAATGATTGCCCCATGGGTGTAAAAAAATGGACTACTCGACAGTGGATATGCCCCACCTTGCCAATTTTAGAGGAGCATTGCTCCATGCAAATCAAAAATTTTGCAACATGCTACTGGGATGAATTGGATAATAGCACCACCAAAGTATACTATGATGGGAAAAATTATGTTTGTATTATTGGACTGGAAAAAATTGTGTGGCAGGAAAAGTATACTCAAAGGCCACCTGTACAACAATGTATGTGCAATGTGACAATATTGCGAACTCCCACCATGACTTACTATTTTCCGGTTCATAAAAATAAGGATGTTGACCTAGTAGATACCAATAATGCCCTGAGTTTTAATTTTTCTTTGGGGGTTAATTGGACCACCTCATACCTATGGCTAGCAGGGAATAAGCAGATTAGTCAATTAACTGCAGCAACCCAGACAAAAGTACTAACACGAAGTTTGGCTATTTTGCACCAAGGAACTGAAATTCTGAAAGTATCCACACAAGCTCAACAAATGATGGTGCACCATTGGTATGGCATTTTTAGAGGCTGGTCCCCCTCATGGACATCAGTTTTAAATATTATGATTCATCCCATAATTGTTTTCTTTGTACTAATTGGAACAATGTTTGTCATAATGTGCATTATGTGCTGTTGGATGAAAAGAATGTACCTCAAATTAAAACCACAAGCCCAAATTGCTTCGCAATATGTTGCCTTAAAGCAATTACACGAGATGTGACCCACTTAATATATTGATATTAAAGGGTCAAAAGGGGGAGAATGTAGGCCAAAAGCCTAATGGGGAAAAATTGTCTTGCGTAAATTGTACTCCATTTTGCTTATTTTGCTTTGTACTCCATTTTGCTAGCTTTGAATTAGTAAGAAGAAATTGTTCTGAGTTTATTCTTTGCTGATTATGTCAATGATTGTTCTTAGAAGGATAGAAGTTTTATGGCTATAATTCTTGCCTTTGAAATCATTTACTGTTTTGTGTGTGAGTGAAGAATGTATGGCATACTGATTAACAGAGAAGAGACAGGAGGCGCCAGTACTAATGGGCTGGATGGTTGAGAGCGGAGTGAAGGAGTCGAGAGGCACCAACTTTATTATCAGAAACACCCTGATGGCAGATTGACGACCCTAAAGCAAAGGCATACACCCCAAGGACAAGCTAAGGAGTTCAGCCAGAGGGACGAGATAAGAAACAGCTGCGGATCCTCCTGGTAACAACTCAAAATAATGCTGATTAAGAGCAACCTTGAATACCTCGTGATTAACAGCTCCGGTGTGCCACAGCAAGGTCCATAGACTTGTATGGGAACTTATTACTATAAAAGAAGGGTGTATTGCCATGGGACTTTGGGTTCGTTCTGCATCAACATCGGAGCTTCGGATGTGTTTGACAGAGACCCAGCTCCCCTCCCTCGTGTGCAGTTTCAGCTGGCCTCTGGAACTGACCGAGCAACACAAAGGACTGGTAACTATAAGATCCAGCTGCAGAACCGTGTGTGTGTGTGTAAGCATATGCTGATTTTGATGTTTAAATTGTACTCTCAATAAACACGGCGTATTGCCTTATCCCCTTGAAAAAGATTCCGTGTGCTTCTTATAAGCATAACACATGTATTGATCTCACTTATAACATCTGTAGCCCATGGTATAATGTTATATTGAGTGTTTGCATTGTAAACATCTGCTATTGTGTAACTCAGGGCAGGTCTACACTGCATTGGCGTAGCTGCACTGATGCAGCTATGCCGCTGTAGCACTTAAATGAAGACTCTCCTACACGGATGGAAGAGAGCTCTCCCGTTGGCGTAGTTAATACATCTCCCCACTAAGCTCTCCGGTTGACATAGCGCTCTCTACACAGGGGTTAAGGTCAGTATACTATGTCACTCAGGGGTGTGGATTTTTCACATTCCTGAGTAGTGCAGTTATATGGACGTAGGTCTGTAGTGTAGAACTGGCCTCAAACAGGAAAAGAAGTATTAATTAATGTAAAGTGCTAGTCCTTCAGACAAGAGAGCCTTTGAAACCAAATGAGCCATTGTAAGACATCAAAAGGACAAAGACTGTTGATTGCCTTCCCCACTCAGATGAAGAGGAATCAGGAGCCAACACTTGTTCTATCAGTGTGGACTCTGGGGAGAAGGGGATAAAAATCCCTGACAAGGAGAAACTGGATCTTTATGCATCTGGACTCTGAGAGGCAAGGATTCCTAAACATAAGCAAGGGATCCCCATGCTGCTTGGCATGGGTCAGTCCTAAAGAACATATAGAGCTGCTTATTATAGAAGCTTATATTACCTTTTTAAATCCAAGACTGTAACTCATTTGTGTCTGTATGTTTCTTGTTTTAACCTTGTAAATAACTCTTTTTTTTTTAGTTAATAAAACTTTGTTTTATTACACGATTGGCTATTGCCTTGATTTGAGATCGAGTACAACTGACCTGGGGTAAGAGACTGGTCCTTTGAGACTGGAAGTAACCTGAATATTGTTGTGATTTTTGGTGTAAAGTGACCATCTGTCACATAGTCCAGCTTGCCTGCATGGCAAGATAGACTGGAATGCCCAAGGCGACTGTCTTTGACTCCATGGTAAGACTGTTATAGTGCTTTAGGAGTTCACACTTGTTACTGGGTTGGTGAAATGTAATTATAGAACAATCAATTTGGGGCGTCTGCCCTGAGGTTGGCACTTTTTCTCAGGAGCCACTCCAGCCAGCGCGACACGAATACTAAAATAGCACTGAAGCCTCAATCAAGGTCAGGCACTGTGCAACTACATAGTAAGAGCTAGAGCTTACAAACTAGATATGAAAGATGAAGGGTAGAGGAAAAGGGGTACATACAACTAAAAAGCAAAGCGATCAGGGGAAGGTTGGGAAAGCCATGATCTGAAGTTTGTTTTATTGACTATCTTATGGTGAACAGCCCAAGGATGGTGGAGTGGATGAGTTGAGGAAAGCATGGGTGAAGGAAAAGGAATAAAAGTACTGAGGTGGGAGGCAGGAAAAGAGAGTTAGGAGCACAGAGGGTTGGAATTATACAATGAGCCTTCCTTACACAGAAGATCCACAGCTTTTTACATATCTTTACATGGCATAAATATAACAAAGCATCCTGCCAATTTCAATGAATGCACACCACTACTTTGCATCCAGTAAATATATTATTAAAATTTTCCAGCTCCTTGTTAGGCAATTAGGTTGCTTGGTTTCACTTCTACAGCAGTTCTTCCCATATTGTAATGAATCATTTGCTTTGAAAGATATCAAATGCTCTTTCCTTTCCCAGCCACCTGTAAGCTGTGTTTTAGGGAACTTAATGTTAAATGGCTTACAAGGCAATCATTTCAGGAGTAGAGAAGAGCATTATTTTTGACTATTGTTGATCAGTGGAAATTAGTTGTGTGTCTTTCTTTCACTTTCTGTGCACTGTCTTCTCAATTAAACCCAATAAATAAATTTGCCAGAAGAGTAGTAGTTGAGTTACAGAATTCCTTATGATATATCCAGAACTAACAAGTACAATACCAAAGAAGGAAGATCTACAGATCACTTAAAGAGGCAGTGCCAAGAGAAAAGAGGTTATATGTAGATATATAATACAATTTCAGGATTGTCACCTGGTTGTGGCCTGGTCTACACTACAAAGTTAGGTCAACCTTGCCTTGCATCGACCTACACTTAAATTTGTCTCCCACCGAATGTAAGTGCCCCATTACAGAGATGCAGTAACACCACTTCCCTAAGCAGCGGTGAGCCATGGTAACGTACTGGGGTTGAGGAACCACAAGCGTAGACACTGCATTACTTATGTCAATCCTATCAGTCCTCCTGCAGCTGTCCCATAATGCCTGACACTGACCACTCTGGTCACAATTGTGAACTCTATTGCCCAGGGGTCGAGACCTGAAGGCTTCTCGCCCCTCTAAAGTCCTGTGAGTTTTTGAAATACCTTTTCATGATTGTCCAGCTTGGTAAGCACACCTACCAGCTCGCCATCGTTGTATGCAACTGCCCAGCTGACCATGCCAGCTACACACCCAGAGGTGCACTGGCTTGGAGTAGACAGGAGGTATTGGATCTCCTGGGCCTGTGGGGAGAAGAGGCTGTGCAGGCGCAGCTACAGACTAGCCATAAAAATGTGGACACCTACGAGCAGATTGCACAGAGGATGCAGGAGAAGTGGTATGGCAGGGATCAGCAGCAGTGCTGCATGAAAGCAGAGTGGGGCAGGAATACCATAAGGCCAGGGAGGCCAACAGTTGATCCAGTGCCAAGCCTCAGACCTGCCGCTTTTACAAAGGCCTGCATGCCATACTTGGTGGACACCCCATCACCCGCAGACAACCTTGGATACCTTTGAGGAGCCCGTCACAGGTCCCTGGCATGAACAGTGAGGAAGAGGAGGAGGAGAAGGAGGAGGGTGGGAGATATGTAGCTGTGGGGTGCAGCTATGCCGCGATCCAGAGCCTGTTTGAGATTTGCTTGCAGACCAGTAAGTCCTGGCAGTTGAGCAGGGTAAGCCCAGTGCAGGGGAAGGAACCTTGGATAATTGTGTAAATGTATTTCCCATTACGGTGATGTACTAATGAAGCCCCCAACTTAACAGGACACAGCTATCAACGTTTCATTAAATTTACTCATACTACAAAGAGAAGTAGAGTTGTTTATGTGCTTTTCATTTCCCTGTACAGTTAGGCAGGGTGGACCATGTGAAGCAGTTTGTTTATGTACACAGGGGTGTCCCTTGAATCCTCCAGAGAGATCTTGATGAAACTTTCATGGAGGTACTCTGCAATCCCTTCCTTATTTCTTCCTCTGAGGTAGGATGTTTTCCCATACCAGTCGGTGATTACTGCAATGGTGCCTGCCCATATTAACAGGCCAGCAGCATATGGGCCTGAGCAGCTACGGGAAGTCAGCAGCAGCTGTGCTCTCTGTGCCTTTGTTACTCTCAGGAGCGAGATATCTGCTAAAATCACTACCACCTGTGGACAGTGGTGCCATTGTTCAGTGCCATTGCCATATACTCATGGTTTTATACAACTGAGCAATTCCTGTTTCATTTCCCTCACCCGTGGTGGGCCATGCTCACCATGGCTGGTGCTGTGAGTGGTGCCATGCACAAGCACTCCGAAGCAGAAGTGTCAATAATCATGTCTGGTTTAACACTTTAGGGGAGCGAGGGAAGGGAGTTCTGAATCTTAACGTTCACTTTCTTTTGTGACTATACTGACACTAGTACCTCTGTGTGTTTTATCTGTAGCTGCTGCCATTGTGGCTTTGAGGGGTTCCCCCTCCACACAGATGGAATGGCTGTGTCAGATAAGAAGGAGAAAGAAAAGGACTCAGGATAACATGTTCAGTGAGATTCTGCAATCCAGGGCTGCATCAGACTGTGAGCAAAGTGCCTGGAGGGTGAATATTGCAGACTGTATGGAGAAGGAAAGAGCAGACAGGAGAAAGGCCCAAGAGTCCCAGCAGGAAAAGGAGGGGAGATGCATATCAGGATATAATGGGGCTTCTCCAACAGCAAACACAGATGCTGCAAACTCTTGTGGCCTACTGGTTCAACAATCCCAGCTCACTTCCTTTTGCAGTGTCTGGAGAACTCCATTATAGCACCTCACTACATCTCTTTCCCCCAGCATTCCACGTGGCCTCGGTGGCTGCATCCCTACCCTATCACTCCACCCCGGGAGCCATAAACAACCACAGCCTCACATGCACCGACCTATGAAAGCCCCGGTTGCTGTATGTGTAGCTAAAATCGACATGAACGTTCTTTCACCCTGTTAAGTTCTGTTCTATTAATTGAGTAAGTTTTTAATGTATTTGCTTTTAAATTGCACAGATTTTTCTTTGCACCAGTTTTGTTACTCAAATTCTATTATTTGGAGAATAATTCATCTTTATTAGTTCAGAACATATGCTCCAGAGTCCCTAGCAGTACTGAAAGCAACCACTTACTGGTTTCCGTACAGTGTGACACAAAACTCATAGAATCAGTGGCAAACAGTGTAATAATCATAAATGTACAGCAAGCACCACACATTTCCTAACAGGCCCCCACACTGCAGAGCCAGGCAGAGCACAGTACATCACAGTGCATGACTATGGCTCACTGTTAAAGTGCTCTTTCAAAGCCACCCTGAGCCATATAACTCCATGCTGAGCTCTTGTAATCACCCTTGTGCCTGACTGTTCAAACTCAGCAGACAGCTGCTCTAGCTCTGCCCTCCACCCCAATGGCAACTTTCCCACCTTTGCTTCACAGATATTATGCAGGACACAGCAGGCAGCTGTAACCACTAGGATCTTTTTTTCACTGAAATCCAATCTTGTGAGTAAGCACTGCCAGCATCCATTCAATCTACCGAAAACATATTCAACTGTCATTTTGCACTTGCTGAGTGAGTAGCTGAATCTTTCCTTGGTGCTGTCGAGGTGGCCGGTGTATGGTTTCATGTCCAGAGGAGCAAGGCATAGGCTGGGTCCCCCAGGATCACTATTGGCATTTCAATATTGCTAATGGTAATCAGCTGGTGCTAAAAGAAAGTCCCTGCTTGTAGCTTTATGAACAATCCTATGTTCTTAAAGATATGAGAATCATGCTCTTTCCTGACCAGCCAACATTGATGTTGGTGAAACGTCCCCAGTAATCCACCAATACTTGCATAACCAGAAAAAAATTGTCCTTTCAGTTGAGTGGCAAGGTGGTCTGGTGCCAAAATAGGGATACATGTGCTGTCTATTGCCCCACCGCAGTTCAGGAACCCCGTTGCTATAAATCCATCCACTATGTCCTGCACATTGCTGAGAGTCACAATCCTGCAGAGCAGGAGGTAATTAATGGCCCTGCACACTTGCATGACAATTGCCCCGACAGTCGATTTTTTAACTCCAAAATGATTACCCACTGACTGGTAGCAATCTGGTGTTTGAGACTGCCACTTGCTTCTTCACTCTCAGTGCAGCACTCATTCTGGTGTCCCTGCCCTGGAGGGCTGGAGCAAGCTCAGCACACAGATCCAGAAACGTGGCTTGGCACATCCGAAAGTTCTGCAGCCACTGCTCATCATCAGCCTGAATTACGATGCGATCCCAACAGTCAGTGCTTGTTTCTCGGGCCCAGAAGCAGTGCTCCACCATCTGCAACTGCTCCATGAATGTCACCAAAACACTTGAACTGATTCTTGCTATGTCCCACAGCAATCTGTCCTCCATAAAATTGTGATGTTCCCTGCTGATTCCGTTCTTCTTGCGGCTCTGCAAATACTGGAGGATCAGCATGCATTCTGTGATTGCAACACTTACAACAATAGTGCAGAGCTGTGCAGGTTCCATGCTTCTGTCAGAGATGGTGGACAGTGAGGAGGGCTGTGCAGATTCATGGGATTTTTTAAAAAGCTGTGAAAATTATGGGCTATGCTTGACATTATGGGATGGAGACATTTGCACACTGGAAAGTTGACCCCTTGCTACCTGTTACCCCTCATGACTCATTTTTTTCCTGACCATGCATTGCGAAAACTTCCCCAAAGACAGTGCACAGGATGGTGGCGGGTTGCACCCTGGGACACCTAGCTATGGTGCACTGCATTGTGCATTGACACACTATGCTTACAAGGTTGCTTATTTCCTACAGAAAGCTTTTCCTTATTTCCCTTCTCTGGGACTCCCTCTAGGACACATCTCTCTATGCTCACTACAGTGGGATCCGGCCTTTGTTCAGCTGCAAAGGGCTTGCAGCTAACTGCTGGAACAGATATGTCAGTGACAGGCACTCCACCCCCACCCCCCACCCCCTTCCTGATGAGGTGCTGCCTTCAACTGCAGTGCAAGAGACAGTCTCAACTCCACCCACACCTGGAAGCATGCTGCTTCACTTTGCTGCAGAGGAATCAAAGAGACTTTCTCCCTTTCCTTCAGCAATTCCTGGGACTTTACCCTGTTCCTCTGGGGTCCCAGCATAATATTCCTTCTTGCGGAGCTACATGGAAAAAATCATTCCCAATAAGCATGTCAATGGAGATATTTTAAGTCTCAACTGATGCTCACAGTCTCTCTCTTTTTCTGCTACCCGCAGTCTGTACAGCTCTAACTTTGCAACTGCATCACTCTCATCCATTTTTATGCCTTTCTGCTCCTATTTCCCTTTCCCAAAATAAGCAAACAGAAAATAACAAAAGTGTAACTTTTTTTTACTGTATTCAGCCAACCCACCTAAAATCTCGGCACCAGTGTATGAAGTGAAAATCTCACTCAGAACAACAAGCTGTGCATTTCAGTCTGCTCGCTGCACCACTATGACATGTCCCCGGGGTACAACCTAGACTGTGAGACCACTGAGTCCCATTAAATTCTCCAGCCCGGGCTGTCTCTCACAATGCTATGCTAGTGACAAGCAATAAACCTCTCCAGATGCTATGATCACTCACCCATCAATGTGTAGCGACACCCCTCCAGCTGAGTTGTATGAATGCTCTCTAAGCCACTCATGAACTGTATATAGCGACACCAGCAAACGTCCCCAGCCCCAAGCCTTGCACTCCAGTAATGTGCCAGCTTACACTGCTCACCACTCCCTAGACAGTGCAAGCTCATTAATTAGTTTGCCACTTCGTCAAAGGAAAGTGAACATGTACCAATCTTTGTAATCTAAGCAGATTCCCCAAGCACTTCAACCCAAAACACACTGTTTTAGATAAAATATAAAAAAGATTTAGTAACTACAGAAGGCTAGATTTTGAGTGATTATAAGGGGTAGGCACAGAGATCAAAGTTGGTTATATAAGAAATATAAATAAAATTGCAGCCTAAATTCTACAGACTAAGCAAGATTTGAATCAAGCAGTTTCTTGCCCCTCTAGATGTTCCAGCAGTTTACAGTTCTTATTACACAGGCTGAATTTCCTTCTTAGTCTGGGACCAATCTCCACAGTTCAAAGTCTTTGTCTTCCAAATTTCTTGTTGTCTTCAGAGTAGGTGGGGGAGGAGAGAGGCCAAGTGGTGATGTCATCGACCCTTGTTTATACTTTCTCTCCAGGTGCTAGAAAGATTCTTGCTGTGACGTGGGGGTTAGGGGGACCCCATTGTGTATGTGCCCTCTGAGGAGTCTCCAGGAGGGCCACTTGGGAGGGTAGATTCTCCTTGATGGGCCATCAATGCCTGTCTGGCCACTGTTAGTTGCTCCTTTGTTGTCACTGAAAGGCTAGCTGTGGGCGTTTCCCACTTACCACATATTTCAGTAGCAAACATATAGCAATACCTCATAACTTCACATACAATGATAGAACACACAATTCAACAGGATATTAATGTTCAACAGATCAAGACTTTTTAAATGATCCCTCACAAGGCATGCATTGTACAAAACATTATAATCATATCACAGTGGTGAATATGGGGGTTCCAGGGTGCTATTTTGAGGTACAGAGTGCCACACCCTTCGTTTGCCACTTGCACAAATCCACAGGCACAAACCTCCTAGGCACAAATCAACACAACTATCCAAACAACACAACCAGCACACACAATAACCCCAAACACACATAGCCCCTCACCACAGTACACCCCCCTCATTCACTAACCACACAACTCCCCCTGCACAACACATCCCACACGCAAATCAACACAGTCACCCACAAGGCAATACAATCAGCACACACAATAACCCCAAACATCACTCTGAAGCCTAGAACGTCTGTTGAGTCAGTGTGAGTGATGGAAACGGCTACAAGCAGGGTTGAGAGCTCTTTAGGTTTAAAATACCAATGGTCAATCATCACTGGGATTCTGTCTGTTATTATCCAATTTTTAAGTTTTCCATTGTTTTCAGTGCTTTTACAAATGACTTTACAAATTACACCCATGTAATAGAGTGGGCTTTCAGCTACTAGTATATATCAACCTTAGCTCACTTTTAGTAAACAGACTTTCAATTTAAACCACTAGATGGAAGGATGATCCTGTGATTAAGGTACGTGGAGTGGGATACTTAAGATTTGGGTTCAATTCCTGACTCTACACAATCTGCTTGGGCAAGTCCCTTCGTCTCTCTGTGCCTTTCTTCTCCATTTTTAAATTGGGCATAACAACACTTCTCCTCTCCCTCCTGTTGTACCTATTTAGATTATCAACTTTTTCAGATAGGAGCTGCCTACACTATGTGTATACACAGCTCCTAGTACAATGTGGCTCTGATCACAGATAGGGCCTCTGTGTACTACTACTGATGTGGATGAATATTTGCTTATGCATATCTGTAGCTATATATTACGGCTGTCAATTAACCGCAGTTAACTCACGTGATTAACTCAAAAAAATTAACCGCGATTAAAAAAATTGAACACGATTAATCGCACTTATAACAATAGAATACCAATTGAAATTTATTAAATATTTTTGGATGTTTTTCTACATTTTCAATATTGATTTCAATTACAACACAGAATACAAAGTGCACAGTGCTCACTTTATATTATTATTTTTTATTACAAATATATGCACTGTAAAAATGATAAACAAAAGAAATAGAATTTTTCAATTCACCTCATACAAGTACTGTAGTGCAATCTCTTTATCGTGAAAGTGTAACTTACAAATGCAGATTTTTTTTGGTTACATAACTGCCCTCAAAACCAAAACAGTGTAAAACTTTAGAGGCTACAAGTCCACTCAGTCCTACTTCTTATTCTACCAATCGCAAAGACGAACAAGTTTGATTACATTGACGGGAGATACTGCTGCCTGCTTCTTATTTACAATGTCACCTGAAAGCGAGAACAGGCGTTCACATGGCACTGTTGTAGCCGGCATTGCAAGGTATTTACATGCCAGATATGCTAAACATTCGTATATCCTTTCATGCTTCGGCCACCATTCCAGAGGACATGCTTCCATGCTGATGATGATCGTTAAAAAAATAATGCATCAATTAAATTTGTGACTGTACTCCTTGGGGGAAGAATTGTATGCCTCCTGCTCTGTTTTACCCGCATTCTGCCACATATTTCACGTTATAGCAGTCTCGGATGATGACCAGCACATGTTCGTTTTAGGAACACTTTCACAGCAGATTTGACAAAACGCAAAGAAGGTACCAATGTGAGATTTCTAAAAATAGCTACAGCACTCGACCCCAGGTTTAAGAATCTGAAGTGCCATCCAAAATCTGAGAGGGACGAGCTGTGGCGCATGCTTTTAGAAGTCTTAAAAGAGCAACACTCTGATGTGGAAACTACAGAACCCAAACCACCAAAAAAGAAAATCAACCTTCTGCTGGTGGCATCTGACCAGATGAGGAAAATGAACATGCGTCTGTCCGCTCTGCTTTGGATCATTATCGAGCAGAACCCATCATCAGCATGGACGCATGTCCTCTGGAATGGTGGTTGAAGCACAAAGGGACATATGACTCTTTAGCGCATCTGGCACGTAAATAGCTTGCAATGCCAGCTACAACAGTGCCATGTGAACGCTTGTTCTCACTTTCAGGTGACATTGTAAAGAAGAAGCGGGCAGCATTATCTCCTGTAATTTGTAACCAAGCTTGTCTGTCTGAGTGATTGGCTGACCAAGAAATAGGACCGAGTGGACTTGTAGGCTCTAAAGTTTTACATTGTTTTATTTTTGAATGCAGGTTTTTTTGTACATAATTTTACATTTGTAAGTTCAACTTTCATGATAAAGAGGTTGCACTACAGTACGTGTATGAGGTGAATTGAAAAATACAATGTTTTTTTTACAGTGCAAATATTTGTAATCTAAAATAAATATAAAGTGAGCACTGTACACTTTGTATTCTGTGTTGTAATTGAAATTAATATATTTGAAAATGTAGTAAACATCCAAAAATATTTAAAATAAATGGTATTGTATTGTTGTTTAACAGTGCGATTAATCGTGATTAATTTTTTAAATCGCTTGACGGCCCTACTATATATACATTCCTAGAAAGCCTTTTTTGTAGGTGTAATTTACAAAGCCAGTATGGAAATGAATTAATAAATGAATATAATGTAAAAAACTGAATCCTTGTTTGAGCATAGAAATAGTTCAATCTAATCTATTAATTAATAGTAAACACCTTACCCAGTGGGAAGGACAGATAGTAAATTGAAGGACATGTTAAGGATCCTAAGTGCCTTGAGTTTGTGGACATCATCAGGGATCTCTTTGATGGGGTTGTTTCGGAGCTTCAGTACTTCTAAGTTTTTAATATTATATACCTTAGGGGGGGAAGAGGTAATAGAAAAAAAGTTGTTACCACAAAGACAGTCTGATTCTTGTTATGGTAAGAGTTTCTACATTTCTAACATTAGTAAGTGACACTGTAAGAACTAGAAACAAAGAAACTGTCCTAATATTGTATGAATCTTGATTTTAATGTATAGCAGTAGCTAATTAGTAATGTTATTTTAGTTAAAGTACCTTATAAATATGTCATGTGGTTTCTGGGCCTGATCCTGATCTCACTTACACTCCTGTAGTATTATAGGTTGGGCTGGTAGCACTGTCTACTATTAAGGTTGCCCTACACTTCCCATTACAAAAACATGTTTTCAGTTGCTTATAACTTAGCCAAACTAACTGTTTTGGCTGAAATTTTCCATGCTGGGTGTCTGCCACAGGCTGAATCTTTTTGGAAAATTTCAACCAAAACAGTCATCCATTTTGAAGAATGAGGCTAGGGAAAAATACATTATTTTGACTATGTTAAAAATCTGATTAAAATCTTTTTTTTAAGTTCTAGCACCCCATACTTTGGGATTTTAAATGTGGCAGAGGGGTGGCCTTTGTGTCACAGATGTGCCTTTTGCTGTCCCTATGAAAATCAGCCCAAATTTGGCCAAGTTATAAGCCTTTGAAAAATCACAGTTCACGTATGATCAGTAGAGACTTCTTTAGATTTTAGCAGCTAATTTCCCTAAAGATTCTGTCTGAACTGAGTATGCACAGACAGGTCAGAGCAGGACTTTCCCAGTGATGGCAGCTCTGGGCTGCTGCAGCCCATACCATATCAGGGTCCAAGCACATTAATTGAGAGATTAAGAACACAGGTGAGCTAATGACCCCCCCACCCCCACCCCACTTGGCCCATGGAGCATGGAGGAGTCAGAGATTGGGAGCCAGGAGGGAGTTCGGGGACTGGCTGGGCACAGAAACTGGGACTGGTTGGAAGGAGACTAGGAGACAGGAGGGGACAATGGGGATGGGGAACCAGTATCATAGAATAGAATCATAGAATATTAGGGTTGGAAGAGACCTCAGGAGGTCATCTAGTCCAACCCTCTGCACAAAGCAGGACCAACACCAACTAAATCATCCCAGCCAGGGTTTTGTCAAGCCGGGCCTTAAAAACCTCTAAGGAAGGAGATTCCACCACCTCCCTAGGTAACCCATTCCAGTGCTTCACCACCCTCCTAGTGAAATAGTGTTTCCTAATATCCAACCTAAACCTCCCCCGCTGCAACTTGAGACCATTGCTTCTTGTTCTGTCATCTGCCACCACTAAGAACAGTCTAGCTCCATCCTCTTTGGAACCCCCCTCCAGGTAATTGAAGGCTGCTATCAAATACCCCCTCACTCTTCTCTTCTGCAGACTAAATAACCCCAGTTCCCTCAGCCTCTCCTCGTAAGTCATGTGCCCCAGCCCACTAATCATTTGCATTGCCCTCCACTGGACTCTCTCCAATTTGTTCACATCCCTTCTGTAGCGNAGACCATTGCTTCTTGTTCTGTCATCTGCCACCACTAAGAACAGCCTAGCTCCATCCTCTTCGGAACCCCCCTTCAGGTAATTGAAGGCTGCTATCAAATACCCCCTCACTCTTCTCTTCTGCAGACTAAATAACCCCAGTTCCCTCAGCCTCTCCTCGTAAGTCATGTGCCCCAGCCCCCTAATCATTTGCTTTGCCCTCCACTGGACTCTCTCCAATTTGTTCACATCCCTTCTGTAGCGGGGGGGTGACGTTGTGCAGTCTATATGGTTTTATAAAAACATGATAATAAGTGAATATAATGTAACTGGAATATGCTCCATGCAAAAGGTCTCTTGTAAAGTATCATTACAAAGCTTATAATCTACTGAGTGATCATCCTATTTGTATAAATGTACCACTCTTGTATCTAAAACTAGAAATATGAAATATAACTCTGAGGGCCTATTGTAATTATGCAAAGTGTGGGCCATTAATGGTGGTTTGGAATCTTGATGACTCCCATTAACCAGGACCATTGTCTGCAGATGGCTGTATTTACCTGTGAGTCTTCCTGTATATGTGTGTGCTGGCAAGTGGGTAATGAAGTCTTGCAGTGACATGTGATCATGTCACCTGAACTGGAATCCATCTTTAACCTGGTGCTTTTCCAGTGAGGGGGGGTGGAAACCCAGAGGGACAAAGGATTCCCGCCTTATGCAAAAGATATATAAAGGGGTGGAAGAGAACAAAGGGGGAGAGGAGCCATCATGAAGAATCCCCTAGCTATCACCTGAGCTGGAACAAGAGCTGTACCAGGGGAAAGAATTGTGCCCAGGCCTGGAAGGTGTCCAGTCTGAGAAAAAACTTACTGAAGCATCTCTGAGGGTGAGATTATCTGTATTCAGTTTGATTAGACATAGATTTGCGCATTTTATTTTATTTTGCTGGGTAACTTACTTTGTTCTGTCTGTTACTACTTGGAATCACTTAAATCCTACTTTCTGTATTTAAATAAAATCACTTTCTACTTATTAATTAACTCAGAGTATGTATTAATACCTGGGGGAGCAAACAACTGTGCATATCTCTCTATCAGTGTTATAGAGGGCAAACAATTTATGAGTTTACCCTGTATAAACTTTATACAGGGTAAAACGGATTTATCTGGGTTTCGACCCCATTGGGAGTTGGGCATCTGAGTGCTAAGGACAAGCACACTTCTGTGAGCTGTTTTCAGGTAAACCTGCAGCTTTGGGGCAGGTAATTCAGACCCTGGGTCTGTGTTGGAGCAGACAGGTGTGTCTGGCTTCAGCAAGACAGGGTGTTGAAGCCACTGAGCTGGCAGGGAAAACAGGAATAGAAGTAGTCTTTGCACATCAGTTGGCAGCTCCCAAGGGGGTTTCTGTGATCCAACCCGTCACAGGGGGACCAAAACTGTATGCAATACTCCAGGTGTGGCCTCACCAGTGCCGAATAGAGGGGAATAATCACTTCCCTCGATCTGCTCGCAATGCTCCTACTAATACAGCCCAATATGCCATTGGCCTTCTTGGCAACAAGGGCGCACTGCTGACTCATATCTAGCTTCTCATCCACTGTAATCCCCAGGTCCTTTTCTGCAGAACTGCTGCTTAGCCAGTCGGTCCCCAGCCTGTAGCGGTGGATGGGATTCTTTCTTCCTAAGTGCAGGACTCTGCACTTGTCCTTGTTGAACCTCATCAGATTTCTTTTGGCCCATTCTCCAATCTGTCGAGATCACTCTGGACCCTATCCCTACCCTCCATCGTATCTATCTCTCCCCCCATCTTAATGTCATCTGCGAACATGCTGAGGGTGCAATTAATCCCATCATCCAGATCATTAATAAAGATGTTGAACAAAACCTGCCCCAGGACCGATCCCTGGGGCACTCTGCTTGATTCCGGCTGCCAACTAGACATCGAGCCGTTGATCACCACCTGTTGAGCCCAACAATCTAGCCAGCTTTCTATCCACCTTATAGTCCATTCATCCTATCCATACTTTTTTAACTTGCTGGCAAGAATACTGTGGGAGACCGTATCAAAAGCTTTGCTAAAGTCAAGATATATCACATCCACCGCTTTCCCCATATCCACAGAGCCAGTTATCTCATCATAGAAGGCAATCAGGTTGGTCATGCATGACTTGCTCTTGGTGAATCTATGTTGACTGTTCCTGATCACCTTCCTCTCCTCCAAGTGCTTCAAAATGGATGCCTTGAGGACCTGCTCCATGATTTTGCCGGGGACTGAAGTGAGGCTGACTGGTCTGTAGTTCCCCGGGTTCTCTTTTTTTCTCTTTTTAAAATATAGGCACTATATTTGCCTTTTTCCAATCGTCCGGGACCTCCACCGATCGCCACAAACTTTCAAAGATAATGGCCAATGGCTCTGCAATCACATCAGCCAACTCCCTCAGCACCCTTGAATGCATTAGATCTGGACCCATGGACTTGTGTATGTCCAGCTTTTCTAAATAGTCCTTAACCTGTTCTTTCACCACTGAGGGCTGCTCACCTCCTCCCCATGCTTGTTGCCCAGTGCAGCAGTCTGGGAGCTGCCCTTGCCTGTGAAGACTGAGGGGAAAAAAGCATTGAGTATTTCAGCTTTTTCCACATCATCTGTCACTATGTTGCCTCCCCCATTCAGTAAGCATCCCACACTTTCCCTGACCTTCTTCTTGTTGCTAACATATCTGTAGAAACCCTTCTTGTTACCCTTCACATCCCTTGCTAGCTGCAACTCCAATTGTGCCTTGGTCTTCCTGATTACACCCCTGCATGCTCTAGCAATATTTTTATACTCCTCCCTAGTCATCTGTCCAAATTTCCACTTCTTGTAAAGCTTCCTTTTTGAGTTTAAGATCAGTAGGTGGGAGATGGGAGAGACAGAGATTGCATGAGGAGCTGTGGGGAGTGCGGAACTGACTAGGTAAAGAGACTAAGATAAGAACCCGCTGTGTGTGGGGGTGAATAACAACACTGAGATTGGACAAGGAGCCTAGGGAGAGAAATTGGAACTGGACTGAGAGTCAGTGGGGATGGGGAATGTGGATGATGAGACGAGACTGGAGGCCAGTCTAGGGGAGAGAGACAGCTTAGATGAAGGTCTGGGGTGGACTGGAAATGTCTGGGCAAGGAGACTAGAACAGGGAGCCCCGAGGGGTGAGCTAGGGCTTGCTGGACAAGGATTCTGAGACTAGATGAAAAGCCTGAGAAGAGAGACTGGGAGTAGCTAGATAAGGAGAATGAGACTAAGATGAGAAGCCAGGGGTGGGGAAGAGGCAGGACTGGGACAAGGACCAGTGGGAGAGATGAGGTACTACAGATCACGCTTGGGGGAAAGGGACAGACCAGTCTGGAATAGAAACCAATATTCCAGAGTCTCACCATTCCTCTCCTGTGAATAAGTATTGGTGTAACCCAGTAGCAAAGTGTGCTGGCCCCCTCGAGTACTGCTCCACAGCAGTAGTATGTTATCATATATCAGTTACTCTGTTAGTTCAAATGGCAGAGGTCTTTGTGATGGATCCAAAGATTCCAACCCTGCTGATGACCCATGTGGGCCTCAGTACAATGTTTTTCAGTTTGCTTTTTCAAAAACCTAGGAAATTACACAAAAAGCATGTTAAGCAAACATTATTAGGCTTGCAAAGTCAAACACTCAAAATTTAGAAATGCCAAAATTAAGGTTGCCAGGGCAACCTTAATTTGGCCTTTATGTGTATGTATTATGATACAGTCTAATTACACTATCACATACTATTTTCCCACAGGACCCCTACCTCTTTCAATGCACAGGATGAACTTGCTCTGGGGATGAATCAGGGTTGTGTAGTACAGGAGGCTGTTGTCTGCAGGCACCCTGCTTCATTTATTGCAGTTCGAAGGTGTGTGGTGAATGAGACGGGATTGTAGGAGGAGGAATGATTGTCTCATAGAATCATGGCAGTGTAGGACGGGAAGGGACCTTGAGAGGTCATCCAATCCAATCCCCTGCACTCAGGGAAGGACTACATAATAACTAGACCATTCCTGACAGGTGTTTGTACAACCTGTTCTTAAAACCTCCAATGATGGAGATTCCACAACCACCCTAAGCAATTTGTTCCAGTGCTTAATTACCCTGACAGTTAGGAAGCTTTTCCTAATGTCCAAACTAAATCTCCCTTTCTGCAATTTAAGCCTGTCATGAGAGGTTAACAAGAACAATTTTTCTCCCTCCTCCTTATAACCATATTTTATGTACTTGAAAATGGTTATCATGCCCCAACTCAGTCTTCTTTTCTCCAGACTAAACAAACCCCATTTTTCAATCTTTCCTCATAGGTCATATTTTTTAGAACTTTAATCATTTTTGTTGCTCTTCTCTGGACTTTCTCCAATTTGTCCACATCTTTCCTGAAACATGGCACCCAGAACTGTACACAATACTCCAGCTGAGGCCTTATCAGCACAGAGTAGAGTGGAAGTGGTTAAGGAAGCTGAATGCTGCCCTGGAGAATTTGATTCTACTCCTACCTCTGCCATAGAGTTCCTATATGATAGAGTTCCTGGGCAAATCACTTAAACCAAACTTTTACCAGGTGGTCACTAATTGTGTGTTCCTCATTTTATGGGTGCCCAGAGTGAGACCCTGGGCTTTATGTGCAGAAGTGCTGAGGACTCACAGCTGCAACTGAAGTCAGTGGAAGCTGTGCTTTGAACATACATAGGGCCCTACCAAATTCATGGCCACGAAAAACGCATCACAGACTGTGAAATCTGGGCTCTCCCCGTGAAATCTGGTCTTTTGTGTGCTTTTACCCTATACTATACCGATTTCACGGGGTGGGGTGGGGGGTGGGGAGACCAGCTTTTCACAAACTGGGGGTCCTGACCCAAAAGGGAGTTATGGGGGGGGTCACGGTATTACCACCCTTACTTTTGTGCTGCCTTCAGAGCTGGGTGACCAGAGAGTGGCGGCTGTTGGCCAGGCGCCCATTTCTGAAGGTAGCTCTCAGCCAGCAGCAGCGCAGAAGTAAGGGTGGCAATACCATACCATGCCACCCTTACTTCTGCGCTGCTGCTTTCAGAGCTGGGCAGCTGGAGAGTGGTGGCTGCTGACTGAGGGCCCAGCTGTGCAGGCAGCAGCGCAGAAGTAAAGGTGGCAATACCATACCATGCCATCCTTACTTCTATGCTGCTGCTGGCGGTNCCATACCATGCCACCCTTACTTCTGCGCTGCTGCTTTCAGAGCTGGGCAGCTGGAGAGTGGCGGCTGCTGACTGAGGGCCCAGCTGTGCAGGCAGCAGCGCACAAGTAAAGGTGGCAATACCATACCATGCCATCCTTACTTCTATGCTGCTGCTGGAGGCGGCTCTGCCTTCAGAGATGGGGTCCCAACCAGCATCCACCGCTCTCCAGCTGCCCAGCTCTGAAGGCAGCACCGCCGCCAGCAGCAGTGCAGAAGTAAGGGTAGCAGTACCGCAACCCCTCCTACAATAACCTTGTGACCCCCTCCCCAACTCCTTCTTGGGTCGGAATCCCTACAATAACAACACCATGACATTTCTGATTTAAATAGCTGAAATCATGAAATTTACGATTTTTAAAATCCTATGACCATAAAATTGTCCAAAATGGACCGTGAATTTGGTAGGGCCCTAAACATACATATACTGTGCTATATAATGGTAAGTACTCTGAAAAATCAGGTTCCAGGATCACAAACTGGGCTCCCAAAATTAGTGGATAGTTTTGACTTTAATCTCTTTGTGCCTCAGCTCTCCATCTGCAGAAGAGGGATAATAAATACCCACTCATCTCACAGAAGTGTGGCGAAAATCAAGTCACCAATGTTTGTGAAACACTCAGATGCTATAGTTCTGAGCGTTATACAAAGCCCCTGAGAAATTTAATACTTCTGACTTCAGAGTAGGATTTGAATAATGTGCAGTAAGTAAAGCCTACAGCCACACACTGAACAATGAGGAGAAAAAAATATTGACTAGCTGCTTATTAGTTGAGTACTGTCCATCCTGTGCACTGAACGAGGCACGGATCCTGTGCACTGAACGAGGCACGGATCCTGTGGAAAAAGTAGTATGTGATCATGTAATTGAGGACTGGATCATAGCATATGCACAAGGGAGTTGAATTAAGATTGCACAGGCAACTTTAATTCTGGAATTTCCTAACTTTTGAATGCTTGACTTTGCAACCGGATTAAGGTTCTTTCAGAGTATTTTTTGTGTGTAATATTAGTATCAACCCATAGACTGGTGCTCTATAAATGAGGATAAGTTTAAATCAGGAATAACTTCCCATTGAAGTCAACTGAGTGACACTAGTATAAAGCAAGATTGGAATGAGATCTTCAGACACAGATGCAGAGATATTTCTAAATCTCGTTGGAATCTTTCCAGGCTCACATTGATTCTTACTATCCCATAAATAACCAGAAAAGTAAAGGAATGATGTTTTTCCAATATCTGAGCTATGCAATTTGCATCTCTTATTAAATCATTGTTGTTTGAAAGTTACATTTTTTTATGTTTAGTTTAATATTAAACTGTAAAAATTCAGGTTGTCTTACAGTTTTACTCTTAATAACAATAAGGAAAACAACTGGTACATACCTCCCTGGGAAAGAAGTGTAAGTCATTGAATGACAGGTTAAGATACACCAAAGTGTCGACTAAAGGTGTAAGGTCTGGAAGGAGAGTCAGGAAATAGGCCTAGAAGACATAAGCAGTAGAAAAGATATATTAACTAAATAAAAATCAACATTTTTTATCAAGAGGGAAAAAACGAGCTAAGAACAGGCTCCACGAGGACTTAATTTAAAAGATTTATCATTAAAAAAATAGTTAGACAAATCAACAACATGACTCCATTGATAGATACATAGAATCATAGACGTGTAGGATTGGAAGGGACTGTGACGTTGTGCAGTCTATATGGTTTTATAAAAACATGGTAAGTGAATAAAATGTAACTGGAATAGCTTTATAAAAACATGATAAGTGAATACAATGTAACTGGAATATGCTTCATGGAAAAGGTCTCTTGTAAAGTATCATTACAAAGTTTATAATCTACTGAGTGTGATCATCCTATTTGTATAAATGTACCACTCTTGTATCTGAAACTAGAAATATGAAATATAACTCTGAGGGCCTATTGTAATTATGTAAAATGTGGGCCATTAATGGTGGTTTGGAATCTTGATGACTCCCATTAACCAGGACCATTGTCTGCAGATGGCTGTATTTACCTGTGAGTCTTCCTGTATATGTGTGTGCTGGCAAGTGGGTAATGAAGTCTTACAGTGACATGTGATCATGTCACCTGAACTGGAATCCATCTTTAACCTGGTGCTTTTCCAGTGAGGGGGGGTGGAAACCCAGAGGGACAAAGGATTCCTGCCTTATGCAAAAGATATATAAAGGGGTGGAAGAGAACAGAGGGGGGAGAGGAGCCATCATGAAGAATCCCCTAGCTATCACCTGAGCTGGAACAAGAGCTGTACCAGGGGAAAGAATTGTGCCCAGGCCTGGAAGGTGTCCAGTCTGAGAAAAAACTTACTGAAGCATCTCTGAGGGTGAGATTATCTGTATTCAGTTTGATTAGACATAGATTTGCGCATTTTATTTTATTTTGCTGGGTAACTTACTTTGTTCTGTCTGTTACTACTTGGAATCACTTAAATCCTACTTTCTGTATTTAATAAAATCACTTTCTACTTATTAATTAACTCAGAGTATGTATTAATACCTGGGGGAGCAAACAGCTGTGCATATCTCTCTATCAGTGTTATAGAGGGCGAACAATTTATGAGTTTACCCTGTATAAGCTTTATACAGGGTAAAACGGATTTATTTGGGTTTAGACCCCATTGGGAGTTGGGCATCTGAGTGCTAAAGACAAGCACACTTCTGTGAGCTGTTTTCAGGTAAACCTGCAGCTTTGGGGCAGGTAATTCAGACCCTGGGTCTGTGTTGGAGCAGACGGGTGTGTCTGGCTTCAGCAAGACAGGGTGCTGAAGCCACTGAGCTGGCAGGGAAAACAGGAACAGAGGTAGCCTTTGCACATTAGTTGGCAGCTCCCAAGGGGGTTTCTGTGATCCAACCTGTCACAGGGACTTTAGGTTATCTAGTCCAATCTCCTGCACTCAAGGCAGGACTAGACTATTCCTGACAGGTGTTTGTCTAACCTGTTCTTAAAAACCTTCAATGACGGAGATTCCACAACCTCTTTAGGCAATTTATTCCAGTGTTTAACTATCCTGACAGTTAGGAAGTTTTTCCTAATGTCCAACCTAAACCTCCCTTGCTGCAATTAAAGCCCATTGCTTCTTGTCCTATCCTGAGAGATTAACAAGAACAATTTTTCTACCTCCTTCTTCTAGTATCCTTTTTTGTACTTGAAAACTGTTATCATGTCCCCTCTCAGCCTTCTCTTCTCCAGACTAAACAAACCCCATTTTTTTCAATCTTTCTTCATAGATCATTTTTCTAGAACTTTACTCATTTTTGTTGCTCTCCTCTGCACTTCCTCTAATTTGTCCACATCTTTCCTGAAATGTGATGCCCAGAACTGGACACAATACTCCAGCTGATGCCTTATCAGCGTGTCTTCCTTACAATACTCCTGCTAATATATCCCAGAATTATGTTTGCTTTTTTGCAACAGTTTTACACTGTTGACTCATATTTAGCTTGTAACTATAAACCCCCGATCCCTTTCCACAGTTCTCCTTTCTATGCAGTCATTTCCCATTTTGTGTGTGTACAACTGATTGTTCCTTTCACCCTATTTACTTCAGGCCATTTCTCCAGTTTGTCCAGATCATTTTGAATTTTAATCCTATCTTCCAATGCACTTGCAACCAACCCCTCCCAGCATGGTATTGTCTTCAAACTTTATAAGTATACTCTTTATGACACTTTCTAAATCACTGATGAAGATGCTGAACAGAGCCAGACCCAGTACCAATCCCTGTGAGTCCCCACTTGATATGCCCTTCCAGCTTGACTGTGATCCACTAATAACTACTCTCTGGGAATGGTTTTCCAACCAGTTATGCACCTACCTTATAACAGCTCCGTCTAGGTTGTATTTCCCTAGTTTGTTCATAAAAAGGTCCTACGAGACACTATCAAATCATTATGCAAGGAGCATCAAAAGATTTGCCTAGCTGAGGGCCACATTGGCAACTCAAAACTTTGTCTGCCTTGCCTCTCAGCTCCCACTTCATTGATCTCCCCTTCCCTCTTGCATCAAATTTAAGCTACTTGTTCCCACTTTCTATGCTCTGCATGGCCTAGTTCCTACTTTTATCTCTAATTATGCCCTCTTTGTACAAAATATACTGAGCTCTTTCCTGTGATCTTCCTAAGGTGCATGGAATGAGTACTCTGGGGCTGTCTAGCTAAATAGGTTCTGGGATGTACACATGATGTTTGCAACTCAGAGCTCCAGAGTCCTAGAAAGTGAAGCTTCTTCTTTTCATTTTTTAAAAGCCCTTTTTTTCAAAGCTAGGGAACCCCATACAAAAAGCTATGGTAAAAAATATGAATGAATGATTTTGACTCAAATCAGGAAATTAAGTTACGGTTGCATGCACAACCTTTGTCTACACCCTTGGTATAAGTAGTTTGATACAGTATTTAATTACATCATATATTATAATGTCAATACATTAATATACTTTTCTCTACAACCTTACATCTATTTATGTGCAGTAACTATTTCCTTGTAAGCTAGAATTCATGAGTCATTTCTATGAAAGTTACATAGTAAACCATACCTACCTAGCAGATACTACAGAATGAATATAAACAGGGAGCAATAATAAATAGTTGAATAAATATTAAGCATTATTATACTGACAGATCAATTGTCAATGCTTTGACTCAATAGATCCATACATTACATGAAAACAGAAATAATTAAAAACAGCAAGTACATAACAGGGCCAAATTGATGCCAGGCAAGGTTCTAGAAACTTTAGACTGTGATGTCTCTGGCCTTCTAGAAAGAGGGTTGGGCACCTTTTCCCACCTTCAGGATCTTGCCACTCCTACTTGCATGGTGCTGAAGCAATCTGATGGCACTACAGGTGGAGAAGAAGCAGCAGTGTGTTCAAACTCAGTCCACTACTGCAGGAGGTGCTGGGAGCCAGCAGATGTCACATAAATCATGAGGTGCAGACATACAACATAATGGAAGAAGAGTGAGGGTGAAAAAGGGGAGGAAATAGATAATACAGAGGAAGACCAAGGTGAGGCAAGAGAATTAAAAAGGCGCATCTAGAACAACCAAGCTTAAGACTACTCTAAAATTACTAAACAAATCTTAAATGATTTTAGCCATTTTTAATTTTTAAAAAGTGGCCATGTACTGAGAATTTTAATACCAGGTTCTAGGTGGATTAAGTTAAGAAATCCAAGTTATTAATCCCAGGGAAATTGTGCTTCTAATTAAAGCAGCAGTTGACCATTAAGGATAGCGATATGGAGAGTGGGTGCAGTTGTAATTTTTAACAGGTATACCTTAAGATTAAGTTCAGTTCTGCTATGCATTATGCAATATAAAACTGCCATTCTCGACCTGGCCATCAGTTGTTCTTGTTCATCCTGCTCACTTAACAAATTCTGGTACCCGAATCCCTGGATACCCTTCTTTATAGTATCATCATCAAGGGTACGATCAGGTTCTGCAAGTAAAAATATATGTAGTCAAATACGGAAATAAACATCGAGATTAGGAAATAAAGAACTAAAGCTTCATTATGTAGATCCCAAATTTATAGCCAAATCTTTCCATGCACTGTCAGGCCTTACTCAGGCAAAATTCCCTGATACAAATCAGTATCTTAGCAATGCCTGGGTAAAGACTCCAGAATTTGATCCTTTAAAAGCATTCAAATGTATTCAACTTTTTTTTTTTGAAGGGTAAGCAGCAGCATGGGTTTCAGCTATTGATAAAAGGGCCTGAGCAGTGACTTTGGATTTGGAGCAGAACTTTCCTAAAGTTTGGGAGCATTTTGTTCAGGTCCATCTGTAGCTTCAACCCACAACAGATGATGTTAAAGAGATTGAAGATTTTGATTCTGTTTAGATTTGTTAAGTGGGTTTTAATTCTGGGAAGCTCAACCCATGGCACAAGCTTGGGATGAATTTCAGGTTTGATTACAAAACTCTTACTGTTAACATCCCAAATGGATTCCTCACTCACTAGTTTAAGACCTTACAATCCAAAAGCCAAACAGAGTGAAAAGCTTTGTCTCTGAATTTCCTTCCTGTCTTGGTTTTATTGTAATTGTACATTTCTATTATTTATTATTATAACGTCCATTTCATTCTCCCCTTAAAAATGACATGCAGTATTGGGAGTTGATAGTAGGACTGCTCTTCATCTTTTATATTGCCATTACAAAACTGCCACTACAGTGCTGTACATAGTTTATTCCATACATGTAATGTATATATCTTGACCCTACCCGAATAAGACACGTTTTTGCTCTGTCCATGAGTGTACAGCTTTAAGTTGTCCATAAAAGATCCTTTTCCTTCATCACCTTCTTCTAAAATCTGTTCAGACGAGTTAGATTTTCTCATTTTCTCCTCCAAAGCCATTTCTGAAAAAAAGTTGGGAGTGGTGGTAGAAGAAGTATGTGAGAAATGTATTAACTTAGTCAGTCTACCCCATTTCTCATTTACACAAAGCACCATTTACACAGCTCTGGCAACATAAACGGACCATCAAGTCAGCGTTTACTTTTAAGGCCCCTTTACATTACCAGAGCAGCATAAAGGGACATAGTGTAAATGACCACCAGGGAACTGAATTTCTTATCATAGAGAAGCTTGCATGTGTCATAGGACAGCTATCTGCAATTCCTGATACACTATTTTGCTAGTATTCCTAGCAGTCATTTAAAAAAACCCCATACCTATATTCCCACTAAAATGCACTGTAGGCTTATCGTAGAGTTAAGATTGATGCACTGTATTTCCAGCCAATGCAAGCCATAAGAAGACAGGAAATATGCATCTATGTCATTCAACAGCCCATCTGCACTCCACTCATCAGTTCCCTTTCTCAACCTCAGCTCCCTCCCTTCCACCAACCACAATTCACTTATCTCCACCCATTTTGAACAACCAATGTGCAGCCTCAACACCACAACCACATTAATGGTTGTGTTCATATGATTAAATATAGAGTTGGTGTGGTTTCATGTTCCATTTTACATAATTCTATACATAGTTTTGTACTGGGGTGTGTAAAAGAGATAGAGGGTAAGACTGCAAATGGTGGCTGCAAACTATGTTTTTATGTAACATTCAGGAAATGTTATATAAATGGGTGATTTATCTGATTGGTGATGGGCCCAAATTTGGAAGCAATTTTAATGTAAAAATAACAGAATTGAAATATGCATGTGTGTCGGCTGGTGTGTTGTATTTACAGTGAGAGTTGAGTGCCTATTTGTTCAGGATGAGGGTGGAGATATATATTAATATTGACAGTTCTGAACTATAGATTGTGCAATCAATTTAACGACAAAATGCCATAATTATCTGGTTACAGTGTGTATTCATTTTAATGTTCCATGCAACCCTTGAAATAAGCGTCTCTCTCAGAAATATTTTAAGAAAATAATGGGTGAATATTGCCTACTCAACTTTTTTCTACCCATCATCCTTCTCCAGAAAAAATACATTTAAAATGTTTACAATATTTCAGGTCATAAAAGGCCAAGCCTGTAAATTAGCACAGAGAAATAACAGAACTGGACTGTCTGACCAGTCCTAGAATCAGGTCAGATTCTTACATTTTCATTAGCAAACAAAAATTACATTTAGTGACAGTTAAGGCTTGCTTACTTCCCCTTTGTGAATCACTACTAATTTAGCTACAGGAATAATTGCTCACCCTTTTCTAGACCAGGCATCCGAGGAGACTAGACACACTTTCACAGTGAGTTACCCACCTATTTAGTAGTTAATATAAAATTGGTGAGTGGGAATCACCAGTTGATTCTATCCCTGGCTCTGGGAGAGGAGTGCAGTTTACAGTGGTGAAAGATAGGCTAACCAAAACTAGGTTAGTTGCTCTAAAAGGTCATAGCACAGTGGCTAAACTTGGGATTGTGCATGCCATAAGCTTGGGTTTTAGGCCACCAGTGATTTCACAGTAAGCCCTATCTCTTGGCATGTTATTTATTGTTGAATTAAAATTCAGTGGGTTTACTTTGGCACACGTTTTCTGTTACAGCTGAAGAGGTATAAAATATAGATAAACAATACCGATGTATAACTGATATTCTAGGAATCAGCACGTGAGGAGCAACAATCTGGACAAAAGATAGGTCCCAGAGAGTTGCAGAGTTTTTGCAAAAGGGATGCAGAGAAGAGTGAGGCAATCCAGAGAGGCAGTGGAAGAAGGAATCATAAGAAAGAGAATAATAATAAAATTACCCTATCAATTCATTTTTCATCACACTATCATGAAAAATTCAAACAGTGCTCAAAGTTTATATTCTATGTTTTGGTTTTTGCCTATTCAACGACATATTTTTATATATATAAAAGGTTAAAAGTTATGCTGTAACACAATCTTAACTGTAGCACAGGCCCTGCTGCACCATAATTTTATCAAACATTATTTACTTCAGGGGTCGGCAACCTTTCAGAAGTGGTGTGCCCAGTCTTCATTTATTCACTCTAATTTAAGGTTTCGCGTGCCAGTAATACATTTTAACTTTTTTAGAAGGTCTCTTTCTATAAGTCTATATTATATAACTAAACTATTGGTGTATGTAAAGTAAATAAGGTTTTTAAAATGTTTAAGAAGCTTCATTTAAAATTAAATTAAAATGCAGAGCCCCCTGGACCGGTGGCCAGGACCTGGGCAGTGTGAGTGCCACGGAAAATCAGCTTGCGTGCCGCCTTCGGCACTCGTGCCATAGGTTGCCTACCCCTGATTTACTTAGAAGTAGAAAATTGGAAGAAATATGGTTCTCTAGTGCCTGTCTCTCCTGGGAGCAAAGGAAGTTGATTGTGGGGGATACACTCATCTTCTCCTAATCAAAGATCTCTGCTTAGTGCTTTAGACTTGGAGGAAAGCCATAACAACCCAAGATCCCTGGTAACATGGGGCCTGATCCTGCAAACCATTACTCTCCCGTGTGTAGTCAATGGGGCCATCTACATGAATAAAGACTACTTGCATGGCAACAAGCCTTTGCAGGAATGACCCCATATTGTTGCCTTGATTTGTCAACCTGTTCAACCCTGTGCACATAAGCAAAAACCACTATGGTTAGAAAGCCCAATCCATTCTTTACCCAGAAATACCATCAGAGTCCTACCTAAGCCAGTGGGCCCAATTCACTGTTGTCCTGCACCTTATGTAGTCATTTAGACCTAGATTCTTAAAGATGCTGCTGTACTCAGGAGCCTAAATCTTATTCTCATTTAAGAGACAAAATCCTACTTACTGGCAATGGGATTTAGGCTCTTCAGTGCCTAAATCACTTCTGAAAATAAGATTAAGGCTCCTATATCAATTAGGCAATGCAACACTGAACTCAGCAACACCTACATACCTTTAAAAATCTGGGCCTTACACTAGTACAAAGTGATTGCAAAATGATAGTAAACTAGAATACACCTCTACCCTGATATAACGCTGTCCTCGGGAGCCAAAAAATCTTACCTCGTTATAGGTGAAACCGAGTTATATCGAACTTGCTTTGATCCGCCGGAGTGCGCAGCCCCGCCCCCCTGGAGCGCTGCTTTACCACGTTATATCCGAATGCGTGTTATATCGGGTCGCGTTATATCGAGGTAGAGGTGTATTAGCATTTTACACTCATTTTTAAATGACTACACAAGATGCAGGGCTACAATGAACAGGGCCTAGAAGGACTCTGTGCAGGTGTTAGGACCATCTTTCATGGATCCTGTTGCAGGATTAGGGGCCAGTTTTCAAAGTCTCAAGCAATGGGGCTTTAAACACTTTCCTTATACTATTAAGTATTTAAGGGGGAGAGGGATAGCTCAGTGGTTTGAGCATTGGCCTGCTAAACCCAGGGTTGTGAGTTCAATCCTTGAGGGGGCCACTTAGGGATCTGGGGCAAAATCAGTACTTGGTCCTGCTAGTGAAGGCAGGGGGCTAGACTCAATGACCTTTCAGGGTCCCTTCCAGTTCTATGAGATAGGTATATATCCATATATTATATTAGTATAAATTGTTACTTGTTAACATTTTTAAAAATAAAGTTAGTTTAGTTATTACTAGCTACAATTTTGCACTTTCTAGTTCTTAAATGATGTAAAATTCTCACAAACAGACAAATGGCAAAGTTTTTTTCCTGTAAAGGAGGCCTATTTTGGAAATGCTTTCAGTAAAAATCATGCACAGACAAAAGTGAATTAGAACACTTGACACTGTAAAATACAGTACCTATGATAGCCTGTTTCTCAGGCTTTCTTCGTGAAATTACTGGGAACTCCTCATTATCGGACAATACCGTTGTGTTAACTTCAGTCTGTATGCTCTTTTTCACTTTATCGGTCAATTGGGTAGTGAGTTTTTGATAGTTACAGCGAGAAACAACTGGCTTTCTAAAGGTTGCCATCACAGCTGATGAGTGAGAAGAGGACACTGCAGCTAAGCTCCCAAAGGTAAACTCTGGTAAAGTAAAATAAGCAGGCTCATCCTTCGGTAAACCAAGAAGCTGCATGCGAAAGGATCTACGACGTTTGTGTAATGGGAAGCTGGCAGGACCACTAGGAGTTGGAGTTATAATAATATCTTTTTTAAGAATTTGATCAGGAAAAAGATTTTGGACTTTGAGTTGGACTGATGGTCGACTGCTTGAATAATAGCCAGAAAGAGTAATTCTATCCTTGTCAGTTGTGCTTGCAGCAGCAGCAATGTCTGGTAAAGACCAATAAACAGAGTCACTCTCCTCCGGGGGAGCTAGAACCTCCCTGTCAGAGGATCTACCATCTTTCTGCAATGGGCAGCCAGCAGGTGTACAAAAATAAGGAGCAGTAAGAGTCAACTCCTTTTTTAGATTTTGATCAAGAAGGACGTGTGCATCTTTGGGCTGGACTTGTGTTTGACCACTGAAATAACTACTGGAAAAAATATTACTGTCTTCATCATTTGTGCTTCTTATCACTCCAGTTCGGTCTTTTCCAGGAATCCTGTCTGGAGAACACAAAAGAAAGAAAAGTGTGGATACATTTATAACTAGGCATACATTTCACACCTTTTTCAAGAAAATATTGTGATTGACTCAAACTGGATGCTTCAGAGAGAATTTCCCCTATACTGAGTAAACACACAAAAATAATAATTTAAAAAAATCAACCCTACTGCATCCCAAAATGTTTTACTTTGTACATTTATTTGACAAGTATAATTTAATTTTAAACAAAGTAAACAACACCGAATGATCTGTAGTAATTTTGTAAACATGTGAGTAAGTATTAGACATCTATATTTAGAATGCTTATGATGAGCCACACAGATTAGTGAAAAACTAATTACTGAGGTTCTACTGCACATAAAACTTGATTATTGTGATCGTTCTGAGAGTCCTGAATCAAAGATCAGGGTCCCACTGTGTGAGGCACTGGACACACATAACAAAAAGGCAGTCCTTGTTGCAAGAAGCTTGCAGGGGCTCTCTGGGGCAATATTCCTCCACAGAACCCTACTGTGGGGCTGTGACTGAGAGCCACAATTTAATCCCTTATGAACTGTGTTGCTCCAAAGAATAACATATACCACCTTGAACAAGAAGAAGCAAATTAAATTAATGTCCACTGGTTAAATTACCAAATGGCTGATTTGTTAATTTACCAACAAATAATTTCAAACTATTAGCCAGTCATAAACTGACATATTTAGTTTCTAATAATGGTCACTTGGACTAACATCCATCCCATTATGAAGGACCCACATAAGGCTCTCTATACCATCTAGGCCCCATGATAGCCATGCTTGTGGGGAGTGGAGGCTCAGGCAGAAGCAACCATTCAGGGGGCTTCCACATCCCCTAAACACCATGACGTGGGCTCTGTGCCGGCTTCAACTAGGATGATGCAGATGAGACCAGCATGATAAGCCTCTGAGAAGACACCTAAATGGTGAATATAGGGTCCAGTGCCCAAAAATCTTCACAGAAGGGCTTTTTTCCAGGCCACCAGCTAGACGAGCACTCACATAGGATTCCCTGTGTACTGTCTGGATTAGTGCCCCACCTTCCTGGGAATAGGTTCATTTTATTCTTAAGGAGTGAACTGGTCTCATACTTGATGAAACACAGAACCAGTGTGTACTCCAAGGTGATCATATTACCATTACTGAAAAGCTGGATTCTGATCAACGGTCACTCCACTTTATAAACATCCATCAAATGTAATGGCTGCATTTTGTGGTGCGTGAAGTGATCCTTGAATGTACTTTATTGTGCAGCACTTTGATTCTTGTCAGGGTACTGTATAAATCTATACGTTCTAAATAGCATTAATCACTAATCATATGTTATAGTAGAAAAAAGCCATTGCAACAGAACATTGTCTCTGGATAAAAGGTTTATCATTTTTAAATAGTTTTAAATCAGTGGAGCAGAGCTCTGGTATTGAGCCAGAAATATTTAGATACATTTTGGATGGTGCCAGACTGGAAATGTGTTGTACAGACATAGATGGAAAATTTCACCAACAACTTTAACTAATCCCCTAATGGATTTAATAATATCAAGAGAACAAGAACTGCAGCTTCTTACTTCACTCACTGAGATTTCCCTTCTTACTTATTTTTTACCATACCATTATAATGTTATGAGTATTCTTAATCAATTAGTGAAATAATAAATTATAACTGGAATTAATATGATAACACACTGTAAGTGACACTATATGAATAAAACAATATCATAATATTAATGTTAAAAAATGTCAAATTAGTTATACATATCAAATACTATGAAAAAATTGTTTTCAGAACTTTTTCGTTTAGTTTACTTATTGATTATGTTCAGATTAAATAGTTTTATCTATTTAAGTAGTTTTACATATAGGTCATAGTATCGCAGAAGTTAGAGATAGAAAAGACCTATTAGGACATCTTTTCCATGTCCCTGCCAAGGCAGGATTGTTCTTTTACAGTGCTAGTTTATTTTAACATACTGTCCAGTCTAAAGTACTGACCCTATATCAGAATCTGCACAGCAGACTCTTGTGGGAGCACAAGTTTGACTGAAGCCAATGGGACTGTTCAGGAGTAAGAGCCCTTCTGCAAGACTCAGTTGTAGGAGGATCAGGACCTAGTTTTTAAAAAGTCTCAAGCAGTGGAGTTTTCAGCTCTTTCTTCTGAACTATTGGTTACATTAAAATATTCCTACTATCAATTGTTATTGGCTGTTAACGCTATCTTTAAAGTTAGTATTTAATTATTAGTTACTAGTAGGACTGTCGATTAATCGCAGTTAACTCATGCGAATAAAATTAGATGTGATTAAAAAGATTAATCGCATTGTTAAACAATAGAATACCAATTGAAATGTATTAAATATTTTGGATGTTTTTCTACTTTTTCAAATATATTGATTTCTATTACAACACAGAATACAAAGTGTACAGTTCTCACTTTATCTTATTATTTTTGATTACAAATATTTGCACTGTAAAAATGATAAACAAAAGAAATAGTATTTTTCAATTCACCTCAGACAACTACTGAAGTGCACTCTCTTTATCATGAAAGTGTAACTTACAAATGGTTTTTTTTTGTTACATAACTGTACTCAAAACCAAAACATTGTAAAACTTTAGAGCCTACAAGTCCACTCAGTCCTACTTCTTGTTCAGCCAATTGCTAAGACAAATAAGTTTGTTTACATTTACGGGAGATACTGCTGCCTGCTTCTTATTTACAATGTCACCTGAAAGTGAGAACAGGGATTCGCATGGCACTTTTGTAGCCGGCGTTGCAAGGTATTTACGTGCCAGATATGCTAAACATTCGTATGCCCCTTCATGCTTCGGCCACCATTCCAGAGGACATGCTTCCATGCTGATGACACTCGTTAAAAAAATAATGCATCAATTAAATTTGAGACTGAACTCCTTGGGGGAGAACTGTATGTCTCCTGTTCTGTTTTACCTGCATTCTGCCATATATTTCATGTTATAGCAGTCTTGGAAGATGACCCAGCATATGTTTGTTTTAAGAACACTTTCACAGCAGATTTGACAAAACGCAAAGAAGGTACCAATATGAGATTTCTAAGAATAGATACAGCACTCGACCCAAGGTTTAAGAATATGATGATGAGGAATGAGGTGTGGAGATGCTTTCAGATGTCTTGCATCCGAAGAAGTGGGTATTCACCCACGAAAGCTCATGCTACGAAACCTCTGTTAGTCTATAAGGTGCCACAGGATTCTTTGCTGCTTTTACAGCTCCAGACTAACACGGCTACCCCTCTGATACTTAAAAGAACAGTACTCTGATGCGGAAACTACAGAACCCGAACACCAATAAAGAAAATCAACCTTCTGCTGGTGGCATCTGACTCAGATGATGAAAATGAACACATGTCTGTCCGCTCTGCTTTGGATCGTTATCAAGCAGAACCCGTCATCAGCATGGAAGCATGTCCTCTGGAATGATGGTTGAAGCATGGAGGGGCATATGAATCTTTAGCGCGTCTGCCACATAAATATCTTGCAACGCCAGCTACAACAGAGCCATGCGAATGCCTGTTCTCACTTTCAGGTGACATTGTAAACATGACGTGGGCAGCATTATCTCCTGCAAATTGTAACCAAACTTGTTTGTCTGAGCAATTGGCTGAAGTAGGACTGAGTGGACTTGTAGGTTCTAAAGTTTTACATTGTTTTATTTTTGAATGCAGCTATTTTTTGTACATAATTCTACATTTGTAAGTTCAACTTTCATGATAAAGAGATTGCACTACAGTACTTGTATTAGATGAATTGAAATATACTATTTCTTTTGTTTTTTACAGTGCAAATATTTGTAATAAAAATAAATATAAAGTGAGCACTATACACTTTGTATTCTGTGTTGTAATTGAAATCAATATATTTGAAAATGTAGAAAACATTCAAAAATATTTAAATGGTATTCTATTATTGTTTAACAGCGCGATTAATCACGATTTTTTTTAATCATGCGATTAATCGCAATTAATTTTTTTAAATTGCTTGACAGCCCTAGTTACTAGCTATTGTTAAATAAATGGCAAAGCGCATTTTTGCATCTTCTAGGTCACATATAGCATGCAAAATGTACAGATATTTCTGAACTGTATTGTATCATCAGTTATATCAGTTTTTAAGCAGAACTCACCACTGTCTTAAAAGGCAACATGACCCTACATGTATATATGCAAGTGTTTACTTATGCAGCTGTACACCAGGAGGGATGGGACCATCCCCAAATAGCCTTAATTTTTTCATAATCACTGAATCACAATTGTACCTCCCTGTATCTTTACCTTTGTTCCTGACTCCATCCTCTCTAATCTCTCTCAGCACCTTCNGTCTGTCCGCTCTGCTTTGGATCGTTATCAAGCAGAACCCGTCATCAGCATGGAAGCATGTCCTCTGGAATGATGGTTGAAGCATGGAGGGGCATATGAATCTTTAGCGCGTCTGCCACATAAATATCTTGCAACGCCAGCTACAACAGAGCCATGCGAATGCCTGTTCTCACTTTCAGGTGACATTGTAAACATGACGTGGGCAGCATTATCTCCTGCAAATTGTAACCAAACTTGTTTGTCTGAGCAATTGGCTGAAGTAGGACTGAGTGGACTTGTAGGTTCTAAAGTTTTACATTGTTTTATTTTTGAATGCAGCTATTTTTTGTACATAATTCTACATTTGTAAGTTCAACTTTCATGATAAAGAGATTGCACTACAGTACTTGTATTAGATGAATTGAAATATACTATTTCTTTTGTTTTTTACAGTGCAAATATTTGTAATAAAAATAAATATAAAGTGAGCACTATACACTTTGTATTCTGTGTTGTAATTGAAATCAATATATTTGAAAATGTAGAAAACATTCAAAAATATTTAAATGGTATTCTATTATTGTTTAACAGCGCGATTAATCACGATTTTTTTTAATCATGCGATTAATCGCAATTAATTTTTTTAAATTGCTTGACAGCCCTAGTTACTAGCTATTGTTAAATAAATGGCAAAGCGCATTTTTGCATCTTCTAGGTCACATATAGCATGCAAAATGTACAGATATTTCTGAACTGTATTGTATCATCAGTTATATCAGTTTTTAAGCAGAACTCACCACTGTCTTAAAAGGCAACATGACCCTACATGTATATATGCAAGTGTTTACTTATGCAGCTGTACACCAGGAGGGATGGGACCATCCCCAAATAGCCTTAATTTTTTCATAATCACTGAATCACAATTGTACCTCCCTGTATCTTTACCTTTGTTCCTGACTCCATCCTCTCTAATCTCTCTCAGCACCTTCTTTATCTCTTGCTACACCTTTTTGTTTGTCATTTGACCCTCATAGTGACAGGCCTTGGTTGGATCATAACATAAGCCTTCATCATGGTGTTAGGGAAATTACTTATAGCCTGGTGTCTGATAATGGATACTTGTGGTCTATTCCTGATCCCACTGAAGTCAATGAGAGTTTTGCCATTAACTTCAATGCATGCAAGAAAGAGCCTTATATATCCTGAATTCTAATTATAAATTTATTTTTAATAACATTGGTTTGTTCTGGGATTAGAGGGGAGACCATGTGAAACCAAGCATTTATTTTGTCACAGATTAAGATTTTTTAACATGTTATCTCAGCACTAACTGTAGTTTTGGGTCATCTCAGTTAATGTACAGGTCTGTCTCATCTTACGCTGGGGTTACGTTCCGCGGTCAGCGCGTAAAGTGAAAACCGCATATAGTCAAACTTACATTGAGTGTAATGGCGGGCGGAATCGCCCGCACTACAGAAACAGTATTTAAATTGTTATTTTTCTCTTTTTTGGGGGTTTTTTCTTGTTTTTGCTGACCGCATAAAGCTGAAATCGCACATGTTAAATGCGCCTAAGATGCGACAGACCTGTACGAACTTATGATATGTTGAATATATGAAACCATCAGCAAGTGTTTGAAGTTAAATCCACAACAGCACTGGAGCAGTTTCCATTCCCCACCCTGATGCTAATGGTGACTATAGAGCCAAACAAGCTTCAGCACAAATTGGAGCAGCCTAGGAACTGCTCTAACTTGCACTCTCATTTAATCACCCTAAGAGCCCATTACATAAGCAAGGACAGCTGAAATACAGCATGCTCTGGTCCTGCCTGCTCCAGTTCTTTTACACCCTCCCCATTGTCTGTGTCATGGGACACCTGAAGCAAGTGGCATAGAGCCAGCTACACTGGCTTTATGCCACCTGGCATGTGGCAACTTCCCAACAAATTGGAATACTCGGGGGCAGCTTTCTGACTGTTCCGCACTGCCTGAGCAGTGAAAAGCAGTTGAAAGAAAAAGGAGTCCGAGCTACTATCTCTTTAACTTTACCTTAAAATGGCTACCAATTTAAAGCCCTGATTCTGGGAAGCACCCCTAATTTTTAAAGCCCTGATTCTGGGAAGCACGCTTAATTTTAAGTGGGTAATTTAAGTCTCACTGAAGTCAATGGGACATAAGAACATGCTTTTAAGTTAAGTACTTTCCTTAATAGAAATGGAGGTAAGCATGTGCTTAGTACCTTCCTGAACTGGGGCCTAAGGTAGGGCCCCAAAGCGATCTTCTCTTGTTCTCTTTATGCTGCTGCATGGGGTGCTAATTAATCAATACTCTATTCTGCAAGTTAAGTAGTTAGTAAACTTTTTGTACAGCTGCATCTTGAAGTCAGTTCAGTGGGACAAGAGACTGTATGGGTCTTCTTCATACTTAATCCCACACTCTCATACAAAAACCAGGATAGCAATCTCAAATTTTATCAAGTGCTGGCTTTCCTTTGGGTTGTGAACACATGCAATGATCATCATCCAGTCATATTCACATGGCATTACACCTCCAGCTCCAATCCTTGTTGTCACAGTGCAGTCTCATTGAGGAATTATTCTGGGTTGATTTATTATTTGCTGAATAATGATAGCAACTATATAGTGTTTAAATGAATGCTTAAATTGATTAATACACATTCCTTCAATATTGTCTGCAAAGAATATGTAAATCTTGGAACTATGCATTGTGAAGACTGTCTGTTATTAGTACTGCTTACCTTTATAGGTGTTCTCCCTTGGCATAGGCAGTTCAGGTAGCAGCTTTGGAGGCAGAGGCCTACGAAGTAGTTTTGGTTGCTCAAGCATTTTCGGCCTAATAATTATTCTTGCTGGAGAACTGAGGAGGATTCAAAAGTTTGAAAATTCTAGATATAAGGCAAACAAAAGAAAATCATCTCTGGATTTATGTATTGACTTGTAAATGTCTGCCCAGATACAGTTGCTGTTAGAAAACACCAGTATAAATGGATGAAAATGGTACTCTGTTTACTTAGTAACTAATTTGACAATTTGCTAATTATCAGCAGTGTTTTTGGAAGCTAAAAGGTGACATTATTAAAAAATAATCTAGCTGTTCTGTTAATTTAGGTTTGGAATACTCATATTAGAGAATGACGTATGACACCGTTGTTATAAAAGTGAGGCAGTGGTTGGTTCTGTCTCTAAGAAGCAAAGGGTGAAAAAAAAACCACCTAATTTTTGCTACATTAAACTTTTTGAAAGTTCACAAAAAGCAGCATTTCTAAACATGGATAAACAGATGTATAGTTAATAATAAAAATTCAACTTTAAATTGGTATTTCTTAATGCAGTGGGTAACAGTTAATTCTTCTGATTTAGTGAAGCAGCTGGGCATAAGCATATTATACTTGTGTTCCATGCTTCAAATTGGCTTCTCATCTGCTTCAGCATGTTTTCAAGACCATGGATTTTAATTTATAAAAGTTTAATTTTAATCTGTGTTTTAAGTGCACCATAAATTGCTATTATAAAATATGTATGTGGTGGCGTACAGTACATGAAAACAGAGATAGACACATTTCTTAGGACAGAGGCTATCTTGTAGATTTTTGGAGATGCAACACATTGGTGAGGATGATTTTATTTTTTTGTTTGTAATTTATAAACTCACTCTTTAGGGCCTAGTGGCAAAAGGGGATTATAAAAGGGACTTTAATGAAGAGAAAGTGGCAGCTTGGTACACTGGCCTGAGGATAGCATTCCATGCATAGGGGTATTCCTGGAAAAAGCCCACACAGATGGGAGTGGGAGAAAGAAAGAAACAAATAAGTAATTGAGACTGGCATCATTCACAGAGTATAAAGCCAGAAGGACCACTGTGATCACCTAGGTCTAGCCTAGTCTGACCTCCTATATAACACAGGGCATTGGGTTTCCCTGAATTAATTCCTGCTTGAACTAGAGCACATCTTTTAGAAACACATCCAATCTTGATTTAAAAATTGTCAGTGATGGGGAATCTACAACAACCTTTGGTAAATTCTTCCAATGATTAATTACAGTTACTGTTCAAAATTTGTACTTTATTTCCAGACTACATTGTCTAGCTTCAGCTTCCAGCCAGTGGATCTTCTTATACCTTTGTCTGCTAGATCAAAGAACCCACTATCAAATTTTTGGTCCCCATGAATTACTTATAAACTATGACTAAGTCACCCCTTAACCTTCTTTTTGTTAAGATAAATAGATTGAGCTCTTTGAGTCTATCACGATAAGTCAGGTTTTACATCCTTTAATACTCTTTTGGTCCTCCTCTGAACCCTCTCCAATTTATCAACATCCTTCTTGAATTGTTGGCACCAGAACTGGATACAGTATTCCAATAGCAGTCACACCAGTACCAAATACAGAAGTAATATAAGCTCCTTACTCCTACTTAATATTCCCATTTTACTCTTGAGGGAATTCTGCATCAAAAAATAAAAAAAATATGTGCTCCAAAAAAAAAAAAAAATGCTGCACACAATATTTTTAAAAACTGCAAAATTCTGAAGATTTTATTTGTCAATAAATGTGGAGGTTCTAGCATGGCAGTGGGGAGCACAGGCCACTGGCTGCATGGAGGTGTGAGATCACCCTGCAGTCCCTCCACCCCCTGGGACACGGACTCAGTGGTGAGGCTGTACCCGACCCTGACACAGCGCAAGGGCCGGGCTTCCTCCAGAAACACCTGAGGCCCTGCCTCTCCACATCAGGTGTGGGCAGGCAGGCTCAGCCCAGCAGGATCCAAGTGTGGAGGGGCTTAGTGTGTGGGGGTCCAGGTGTGGGGCGAGAGGGTTCTGTGTGGGGCAATCTGGGTGTGGGGCTTCAGTGGGGGAGGTCTGCGTGCGGTGGGATCTGGATGCACAGCACCTTGTTAGGGAGGTTCAAGGTACAGGGGCTGGGTACAGGAAGTAAGGCTTGGTTGTGGGAGATTCGGATGTGGGTGGCTCAGTGGGGCGGATTATGGTTGTGAAGGGGAGGGGAGGCTCAGCAGAGGGTCCAGGGGGGTCTGGATGCACAAGCGTTGGGCAGATGGGGGGTGGGTCTGACCTGGCACCAGCCAGGGTGTCCCCAGCCCTCCTTTCCCCCCATAATTTACTTCTCTGCCAGCTGCTCCAGGTGCCCAAAACGACATGCCTACGCTGCTGGGGAGGGGCACATGACCGCTCTTGTGGCTTCCCTTTGCTTCCCTGTCAGAAAGTCATTTTTCTGTGAGAAAGCAAAAAAAAATCTGCGGGGGCCATGAATTCTGCGCACACGCACTGGTGCAGAATTCTCCTAGGAGTACCATTTATACATCCAACGATTGCATTAGCCTTTTTGGCCACACAATCACACTAGAAGCTCATGATCAGCTGATTATCCACTACTATTCCAAACCTTTCTCAGTGTCACTGCTTCCAAGGATACAGTCCCCATCCTGTAAGTATGGGCTACATTTTTGTTCCTAGATGTATAACTTTACATTGGCCCTATTGAAACACATCCATGACCTGCCCTCTTCATTATTTACCATCTCACAATCTTTGTGTCATCTGCAAACTTTATCAGTGATGATTTTATTTTTCTTCCAGGTCATTGATGAAAATGTTAAATACTTTAGGGCCAAGAATGGATTCCTGTAGGACCTTATTAGAAACACACCTGCTTGATGAAAATTCTCTATTTAAAATTATATTGAGACCTATCAATTAGCCATTTTTAATCCATTTAATGTGTGCCATATTAATTTTGTATTGTTCTTGTTTTTTAATCAAAATGTTGTGTGGTACTAAGTAAAATGGCTTACAGAAGTCTAAGTATATTATATCAACTCTACAACCTTAATCAACCAAACTTGTAATCTCACGAAAAAAAGATATCAAGTTAATTTGACAGGATCTATTTTTCATAAACCCAGGTTGATTGGCATTAATTATATTACCCTCCTTTAAATTCATTATTAATCAAGACCCATACCAGCTGTTCTGTTATTTTTCTCAGGATTGAGGTCAGGCTGACAGGCCTATAATTACCCAGGTTGTCCCATTTACTCCTTTTAAACATTGGCACAATATTAGCTTTCTTCCAGACTTCTGGAACTTTCCCAATATTTCAAAAGTAATTGAAAATCAAAATTAATGGTCCAGCGAGCTTTTTGGCCAGCTCTTTTAAAACTCTTGGATGCAAGTTATCTGGCCAAGCTGATTTAAAAATGTCTAACTTCAGTAGCTGCTGTTTAACATCCTCCTGGGTTATTATTGGATTAGAAAGTGTTTCATTATCATCATGATACATCAGCTATTTTTTCCACCAAATAGAGAACAAATATTTATTGAACACTTCTGCCTTTTCTTCATTATTTTATTGACAATTCTACCATTTCTGTCTAGTAATGGACTAATACCATTGTTAGGGTTAATTGATGAGGCAGAAGTGTCAAGGGGAGACAGGATAGGAGACAAGGTCTATAATGTAGGCAGGAACACAGCTCTAGAAGACACTGAAAGGCAGGACTAGAAGTTTAAGTTATATACAGTGTGTAAAGAGGTTCACAGAAAGATTCATGAAGTTTTCATGTGACTCTGGGCTTACATGCAAGTGAATCTCTGTTGGTTTGCTTTCAAATAATGCAATATTTGGTTTTGAATGATTTCATATGAAATTAGCATCAATTTGATGGTTTCATTTGGAAGTCATTTTGACTTTGTTCAAACCTGAATATATGTCCTGGACTACACACAAAGATTCACTGGTTTAACTAAGTGTGATGTACCAATTTAGCTAAACTGGTGCAACTTTGTGTGTGAAGAAACCCTCAAAGTGAAACAACAATTAAGAGATGACTTGATCATAGTCTGGAAAGTACCTACATGGGGAAGAGATTTCTGACAGTAGACTGTTCTGTAATAAAGCAGAAAAAAAAGCATTAACGAAATCCAGTTCACAGAAGCAGAAGCTAGACCAATTCAGGCTAGAAATAAAGCACTTTTTTTTTTTTAACACTGAGAATATTTAACCCCTGGAACAACTCACCTATGGACAAGGTGGATTCTCTATCACTTAAACCTAGACTAGTTATTTTTCCAAAAGATAAGCTATAGCTCAAACAGAAGTTATGGGCTTGATGCACAAATTACTGGGTAAGATTCTATGGATTTATGCAAGTAGTCAGACTGGATTATCATAATTATCCTTTCTCATCTTAAAAAACTATTAAGTTGAAGAAGAATATATAAACCCTTGCAAGCAAAACTGCAAGTTTGACACAGCTGTAGTAACAAGACCTCTTTATCTCATATCTAATTCTAGCACTCTTCTTCAGTCATGTTATAAATTTGCACTAGAGGCCAAATGCTTTCAATGTCTTTCACTCTAAATTTCCTCTCTTCATCTTTTGTGACTAATACAGTATGGGATGCAAATCAGTTTAAAGTGTGAACCAGATTCTATTTGACTTTAATAATTGCTAAATATCAGAACCACTATGCTCTGTATATAGCAGAAATAGATTTATACCCACATTAGGATGACCAGATGTCCTGATTTTATAGGCAAAAAGCCCCAAATATTGGGACTGTCTTATATAGGCCCCCCACCCCGTCCTGATTTTTCACACTTGCTATCTGGTCACCCTAACCCACATAGCTTCATATTAACTGCCCAGGACAAAGCATCTGCTTTGCACGTTAAATAAAAAAGTAACTTTTTCATAAATGTATACTTTGAAACGAATATTACAATTAGGAACAAATAAAGACTACTGTACAAAAACTACTGGTAATACACAACATTATACTTGCTTTTGTTTTGTAACCAAGAATCCTCTCCCCCTCCCCATCTTAGACTCAACTTCAAAAAAAATTCTTTCCTATCATACATTATTTCTACCTGTCCTTTAAAAAAAGCACATTTTGGTACAGTAACAGCCCTGCTATAGTCAAACTATATTTTAAGCCCCTGCCCCAATTTTATTAAAGTGAAGATTTATATATATGTGTACACACACACACACACACACATAACAATATAATACTCTGCATGTCTATCGCTCCTTCCGTGCAAGGATCTCAAAACACTGTACAAACAGTTGTGATATTTTGTGCCATTTTCTGACAGCCGCACGCTTTGTTTCATCCAAACGCAGCACTGCTGAGCTGACCACAAGTGGTAAAAAAAAGAAAAAATCACGAGATTGTCTTAAAAATCATGGGATTAGACAAAAATAATCGATTTAAGGTTGTTTCTATTGGTCTTCAAGACGTGGGGGTGCACCCAGCCCTGGTTTTCTGATTCCACCACAACCAGGAGAGCTAGAAACTTTCACTGAATCAAAGCAGGCTGAAATTCTCAGCTAATACCGGCTTGCTGGGGCTCGAAGAACAACCCCCGCGGTCAGAAATCTGGCAGCGTTACAGCCCCCAGGGGAAGTGTGCGAGAGGGGATCCATCCAGGATCGCTTTGTCACGCTGCTCTGCCACCCCCCAGCCGCACCTCACAGGGCCTGGCATTGCCTCTTGCAGCCCCGCAGCGGCATGGGCTGGGCGCCCCAGCCTCTCCTCGGGGGGAGTCAGCCTCGCAGCAGCCTCTGCCCCATCCCCTTTAGCACCAGGAGAGGGGCGGGGGTGGTGGGGAAGGGGCTCCGCTCCGCCCAGCAGCAGTCGCAGCCGCCGCAGGCCCTCACATGCCTCCTAGGCTGCCCCAGGCGTCCTTGGAGACGGGCCCTAGCAACCCCCCGGGGAGCCTCGTTCTCGCCAGCCCGCGCGGCGAATGAGAAAGAGAGCGCGAACGCGCGTCCCCGCGCATTCCTCCAGGGCGGGGGGAAGAGAGGCTGGTGCGCTCCCGCCAGGGGCTCCGCCGCCGCGCGCGCTTGGGCTGGTGGGCAGGCGTGGTGCAGCTCCTCTGCAAGGTGCTAGTGGCCAAGGTGGGGAGGCAAACAGGAGGCGGCGCTGGACCCACGTGCAGCAGCATTGCACTACAGGGGTGGTGAAGATAATGAATAGTATTGAGTTTATAAGTATGACACACTCCTAATTAGCATGGGCTCGTCTAGATTCATTTGTTAGGGCAGTTATAGTCTTTCCTAGTCAGCATTTCCATGGTTACTGGTGTCGCTGAATAGTTATGGATGATGCTAGAATAGTCCTTATCACTACTGCTGTTGGGTTAGCTTTATCCTCATTAGTGATAAGTAATTATTGATGTGATTATTATTGCTGTTACCTTTTTGTTGTACTTCCTTTATTACCATCTGCAGTTATTTTATCAGCTGTGGTGTTACAGTATTCCTTATAATTTATGTTTTTCATTGTTCTGCTTGTCATTGCTATTTATGGTTATGATTTATTACTGGTGCATTACTTGTATTAGATTTTTCTGTACGGATTGATGATTTTTTAATAATCTATAATGCTGTTTAATATATTGATCCTTGTTAATGAGGAGACTTATTGAGCATGCTGCTTGGTAGTTAATGACTCAGGAGTACTTACCCTTTTCCTCATCCTTTCCTTTCAGTACAGGATTCCAATGCCTGTTTGTGTGCCTAGGAACGAAAACCACTGGCTGAAGGGCAGCAGCACCAGTTAAAAAGAAAACAAAGCAAACAGTGAGTTTTGAAACCATTATCTCCTGTCACATTCATCTTATGTTTGTTGCTCTGGATGTTGTGTCTGGTTTTCCTCATGTTTCTTGTTGTGTGTTAAGTTATCAGCTTTAAGATAGTTGACAAAATAGTTTTTGTCTGTGTGTAGTCTGGAAAGGTGCAAAGTAAAAGGGAATTGTCCTTAGCAGTGATTTAAAAAAAATAAGCAAAGAAACTTCAAATTTAGCTTAGTTGTATTCATTTAACCTTGACCCATTGTCTTGTTATCTACTGGACATAGAGTTACTAATTGTATTTAATAACAGTGCAGGTTTCTTAGTGGTTTTTATTTCCAAATTGACTCAAGCTTCCTTCAGATAACATTAGATTTCAGCAGGGTCACCAATACTGCAGTCCTGATTCAAGCAAAACTCCTATTGATTGACTGCACTAGAAATGTTGCCTGAGGAAAGACTACACTGGGTCCATTCCAGACTATTTATAAAAGGGAAGGGGTGAGAGAGGATGGAGTTGCTTTTCATATCTCTGTCAGGTGAAAACATTCAGTTCAGTGACATGTTTAGGAGAAGCAGGAAGATAGTATCTTTGTTGTGTGAATAGTGATGGCTCTTTTTTTTTGTTTCAATGATTCAGCTAATCTTAGTTTTTTAAAGGGGCACATTAAAGAAAACTTCTTTATATTTGTAATTGTTTTCACAAACATTGAAGGTCATTTCCTCTAACGCAGGGGTGGGCAAACTTTTTGGCCTGAAGGCCACATCTGGGTGGGGAAATTGCATGCAGGGCCATGAATGTAGGGCCGGGGCGGGGGTTGGGGTGCGGGAGGGAGTGCGGGGTGTGGGAGGGGGTGCGGTGTGCAGGAAGGGGCTTGGGGTTGGGGTGGAGGAGGGGTGGAGGGTGCATGAGGGGGTTCAGGGCAGGGGGTTGGGGTGCAGAAGGGGTGTGGGGTGCGGGAGGGGGCTCAGGGCAGAGGGTTGGGGGCTCAGGGCAAGGGGTTGGGGTGCGGGGTTCAGGGTGTGGGCTCCGGCCCAGCGCTGCTCACCTTGAGGGGCTCCGGGGTGGCAGCGACATGCAGTGGTGCTAAAGCAGGCTCCCTGCCTGCCCTAGCCCCACACTGCTCCTGGAAGCGACCGGCACCACGTCCCTGTGGCCCCTGGGGGAGGGAGGGTAGAGGGCTCCGCACACTCTTTCCCCCCCCCCCCC
>QXTE01000082.1:285879-370189 GCA_003942145.1 Platysternon megacephalum | reverse complement strand
TCCCATAAACCAGGGATCGGCAACCTTTGGCACGCAGCTCGCCAGGGTAAGCACCCTAGCGGGCTGGGCCATTGTGTTTACCTGCCGCGTCCGCAGGTTCAGCCGATCGCGGCTCCCACTGGCCGCGGTTCACCGCTCCAGGCCAATTGGGGCTGCGGGAAGCAGCGGCGAGCACATCCCTCAGCCCGCGCCGCTTCCCGCAGCCCCCATTGGCCTGGGACAGCGAACCGTGGCCAGTGGGAGCCGTGATCGGCCGAACCTGCGGACGCGGCAGGTAAACAAACCGTACCGGCCCGCCAGGGTGCTTACCCTGGCGAGCTGCGTGCCAAAGGTTGCCGATCCCTGCCATAAACAATCACCATTCTCATGAAAGGGAAGTTTCTTCACTTTTTCCTATCACCACATTGTTATGTTTTCTAACCTTGAAATGTTACATGAAAGTAGCTCCGTTATCATTTTAAAAGTGCTTATTGCCCTGCTTGGGTTGAGTTGCCTGTCACTTACTTTTATTGACAGGAGAAACTCAGAAACAATTTAGTTCCCCTGTCTATTTTGGTAAAATGAATCTATTTCTGGGTACAGTATGAATTGAGTGCCATCACTTTGGAAATAGAGGGAAGAGCGCATTCCAAGTATAATACAGACAGTTGTTGCTACTTATTTTTTAATGTCAACAAAGCAATTTATAAAGGTTGTGATGTTCATGCAAAAAACAAACTTACAAACAAACACAATATGCTAGCAGTTCTTAAGCAGAAGTCTCAGATGAAATTACTGTCTAAAATGATATACCTAAGAAACAGATTCTACATTTTAAGGTTGTGAAATAATACATTAGAACATCCTTTAATGTATGTGATTATAAGTCTCCAAAAGATTAGGTACAATAGGATGCCAGCAAGTTCTTTTTGTAATGCTCATGGGGAGAACTGAAGCACGATATCTCAGTGCATCTTGTAGACCAGTGCTTTCTTGAATGTAAGAGAAGATAAATCATTTAAACTCCACATATTTTCTGACTATACAACCTCAGCTCTATTGTTATATTTGGAATCTTTAAATCTCCTGGGTGTGTTTCAACAAAGTTTTTAAGTTCTAAGCATCTATCATTCTCTGCTGTTTGTACACAGTCTTCAATCACTGATGTTCTGTTTAAAAAAAAAAATCTGTGAGATTTTTATCATGAAATGTATATAATAAAATATTGAAAATTTAACTTGATGTTAGTAGTTTAGACTTGACAATGTATTTTCCCTTTCCCACTCCCATTTCATACATTTGTTGGCTATATACCAGCAGGTCTCCTGGCTGACCTTTGCCCTCAGATTTTTTTGATTATATACTTGAGCCAAGATTTTGAAAAGTCATTTGCAATGTTGGGTACCTTGGTTTGGGGGTACAAATTAAAGGGGCCCTGATTGCCATGAAGTGCTGAGCACTGTCCCCTCTTAAGACACGGCTCTATTTAAGGTGTCAGACATGCAAAAACTAAGGGTATGTCTACATTGTGATTTAAAAACCCTTGGCTGGCCCACGCTAGTGGACTCAGGCTCAAGGGGCTTGGGTTAAGGGGCTGTTTAATTGCAGTATAAACATGTGGGCTCGGGCCGCAGCCTAAGCTCTGAGACCCTCCCACCTTGCAAGGTCCCAGAGCCCAGGCTTCAGCCTGAGCCTGAATGTCTATACTGCAGTTAAACAGCCCCTTAGTCCAAGCCCCACAAGTCCAAGTCAGGTGGCAGAGGTCAGCTGCAGATTTTTAGTAGCAGAGTAGACATACCCTTACGCATGCAGCCTCACTAGTCACTGTTGAAGATCTTGGACTCTAGTTCCTGGGATTCTCTGAACTCCATTCATTGTTCTATAGGGTTAAACCTGTCCAAGAAGAGCATTATTGGATTGTATTACATTTTACAGGTTACAGTGAGATCGTGTATGTATACAAAGTCAATCAGAACTGTAGTCCTGTGCACACAAGCAGTTAGAAGCACTAATGGGAATGAGAGAAGATATAATAAAACCTTTTTTAACCTTTAAATTAAAATGAACAACTAATTTAAGTATTTTTAAAAATACTTAAACTTCCCCCAAAATCTATGTTTATTTTAAAATGGTCTGATTGTCTTTTCTCAGCCAACCTTCTCTTCCACTAACTTGGACTTTGATTATTGGGCAGAAGTGTGATGCAGATATGGGGCTCCCTGCAATACCGCTTAATTGGCCCGTGCAACTAAAAGGTCCAAACATCATTGAGAAATCTTCTACCCTACTCCTCAACTAGCCCAAACTCCTTTGCCATGCTAACCGGTGAGGTTAAGTCTCACTGAAGTGCAGTGACGACTGTGGATGTGTTTGAAACTGATATGAGTGGGAGAAGGTTTCCTGTTAAGTAGGTGAGGAGAGAACCTGCTATGTGCCCAAGCCAGGCAGAGATACATTGAGGAGATGTCTGTATTCAAGGGATTCAAGTTGTTACGACTACTGCGCTCTCAGTCAGCACAAAGCAGCTTATGCCCCTCATTATATGAAACTGGAGCATAGGAGTAAACATCACGCTAGCAGTGCAATCTGTCCTTGGTGAGGTGGGGCCTCAGAATCCCCGGGCCTCCTTTGGCTCAGGTTAGGTTGTATTCTCTGAAGCACTCCTGATGCCAGACATACAGTTTCTCAAATGATTCTTATTTTTAAATATGTCTGAAACTGGGGAATGTAGTGCTTGTGAAAGGTTCGGGATTGGCAGTGTTTTTATATTGTGCCATAGGTGAGCATGGGACTTTATCAGCAAATAAAAAAGGCCTGCAGTGGGGGTGTTAGATTGAGGTTCACTTACTCAGCAGAGGGGTCTAACAAATATTTATTACAGCAAAACAGCTCAGAATAGTGATCAGTTTCTCACAAGTGGGAAGCTTATCAGGACAATCTCATCATAGTCGCCTCCAGCATTGGACAATACAGCTTCAACCTCCGTTTGACACACAAACTTATTTATAATATTTTGTTCTCTTTTCTTATACATTTGTATTAGTCTCTCATTTCCATGTTAACTCTCCTCCCCCTTCAGTACAGGTTTAGCGGTAGTTCAAACCGGTCTTATCTAGCTTGTTTGTTACTTTACTTTATCTTGTTCTCACAACAAACATGATTACTCTGCCATTTCTTACACATACACAGTTCTACTTATGCAGTTTATCATAACAGACTTGAACTCCACAGCAGGCTTCTGTCAGATCTAAATATGCTTTCGCTCCCAGTGGAGGGTAGGGGTAGGTTTGTACTTTTTGCTCCTTTATGATTAATAAAGGCTTGAAAGTTTTTAATTTCTGCTTTATATTACATCAGAAATTCAGCTCTTGTCTACCTGGTTTGTCCTCGATGACTTCGTGGCTAGACTATGTATCAAAGAAGTGATACTGAAATAACTGAATGGGAAAGGAGTTTTAGTCAGTCTGCAAGGAAAGATGTTTTTGTTACAGATTCATCACGTCCACCCTGGTCCTCCAGTAAGAACAGTACAGAAAAGACTACATAGACCTCATGTGTAATGGCAAAAGAACCCGTTTATCTTTTTTTTAAAACACACTGAATTAAAAAAATGTACAATCTCTTTTTTCTCTTTGCAGGTATTTCTTAAAAAAATGTCTGAAGCTGAATTCACAGATCCTATAAAGTTCCAGTGCAGGTTTAAGCCATTGGCTACTGATGTGCCTCAACTCAGTTCTTCAGGGACCAAGTCTAGGTGTGTGAGGGCAATTCACTTTTCAAGCCATTTCAAACCTGACTTCTCTACTGAGACTGCCTATTAGGGCCAAATTTCAGCTAGCCTCACAGGAAAAGCTGTGGACACAAACACCTGCATCTTCATGTACAATACTGACTGGCATGTGTAACCTGCAACATTTGCTTTCACAATTAACTTTTTATCTGTCTACACTTAATAAGTATGTGCAGACAAACAGATTCCCCAGGAGAGGAAGGCTGGTCCAGTAGTTAGAGTGCTAGCTTGGGCCATCTGAGACCTGGAGTCAATTCCTACTCTGCTATGGATATCTTGGGCAAATAACTTCGTCTCTAAGTGCCTCAGTTCTCAATCTGTCAAATGGGGATAATAGTATACCCCTCCCTCCTGGGGGTAGTGTGAGGATAAGTATATCAAAGATTTTGAGGCACTCAGATACTACAGTACTGAGGGCCATATAAGTACCTAAGGTGTTTGCAAATTTTAAAACTAGGTAAGGAGATCTGCTGAAAATGTGGCCCTTAGTAGAAGGGTGTTGTTGTTTTTTTGTATTGTGGATACCTGTCCACTGGGAAGAAAGTGAGACCACCAATTCATGGCCACAGAACATCTATTAGATGGCAATTCTTTACAGTCTCTACCAGCCTGGACTGGATTTGAACTGTTGATTAAGAGGGTTTATAGCCTGTTATTTATACTACATTTCTAATGTACCCATCACGGTGTTGGCAAGGCAACAATATTACTAGTGGGAAAATAATTGCTAATTCTTTGAGTTCCTCTAGCCACCCAACATGATCTTAAATGAGCATTGAGCACACAGGAGATACAGTCTCCCTCTCTCATTTCTGGTGCCCAGCACCACAGTAGCCCCAGGGGGCTGGGAGGAACAAATGCAGGGAAAGTCTTGCTCAGCCCTGCAACCCCAGAATAGTGCATGCTTGGTACAGAGAGAATTTTCAGAGTACTTAGCTGCCAAACTCTGACAAGTGTTTACTGAGCATGTGTGAACTGAGACTTTTCAGAGGCTTATAACTTGGCAAAATTTGGGTAAATTTTTACAGGGATGGCAGAAGGCACATCCCTGACACAAGGCATGCCCCATGCCAGATTTCAAGTCTCTTCTCTGAAGCACAGAGGCACTAAAGCTTATCCATGAAATGGATGGGGAAAACATTTAACTTGGGGAAACAATGTATTTTTTTTCTCTCTAACTTTGTTCTCAGAAACAGGTAAACTGTTTTGGCTAAACTTTGCAGAAAGATTCACCGTGAGCAGACACTCAGCCTGGAAAATTTCAGCTTGAATGGCTGGCTGTATTTTGGCAAAGTTATAAGTTACAGAAAACAAGATCTTATAAGGGGAAGTGTAGGTTAACCTTAACCACAGGCAGTCTATCTGCTCTGCCTATAATAAGTAATTAACTGAATTTCCAAAGTGTGCACATGCTTTAAGCAGAGTAACTGAATGATAGACTACACTTGGATCACTTATTCGTTACTGAAATGCAGCCACCTCTGACATGACACATGACCACTGTTCAGCAGGAGAGGAAGTGAAGAATACAGTATCCAGCTAAAACTTCAGAGGTAGGCAGAATTGCCAAAACTACAATTTGGCCAGGACACCAAGGTGTAACTATAATGACATCAACCTATCCCACTGCAACTTGAGACCATTTCTCCTTGTTCTGTCATCTGCCACCACTGAGAACAGGCTAGCTCCATCCTCTGGAACCCCCCTTCAGGTAGTTGAAGGCTGCTATCAACCCCCCCCTCACTCTTCTTCTGCAGACTAAATAAGACCATTTCCCTCAGCCTCTCCTCATAACTCATGTCCCCCAGCCCCCTAATAATTTTTGATGCCCTCCACTGGATTCTCTTCAATTTGTCCACATCCTTTCTTTAGTGGGGGCCCAAAACTGGACGCAATACTCCAGAGGTGGCCTCACCAGTGCCGAACAGAGGGGAATAATCACTTCCCTAAATCTGCTGGCAATGCTCCTACTAATGCAGCCCAATATTCCATTAGCCTTCTTGGCAACAAGGGCACACTGCTGACTCATATCCAGCTTCTCGTCCACTGTAATCCCCAGGTCCTTTTCTGCAGAACTGTCACATAGCCAGTTGGTCCCCAGACTCTAGCAATGCATAGGATTCTTCTGTCCTAAGTGCAGGACTCTGCACTTGTCTTTGTTGAACCTCATCAGATTTCTTTTGGCCCAATCCTCCAATCTGTCTAGGTCACTCTGGACCCTATCCCTATCCTCCAGCGTATCTACCTCTCCCTCCAGCTTAGTGCCATCCGCGAACATGCTGAGGGTGCAATCCATCCCTTCATCTAGATAATTAATGAAGATGTTGAACAAAACTGGTCCCAGGACCGACCCCTGGGGCACTCCGCTTGATACCGGCCGCCAACTAGACATTGAGCCATTGATCACTACCCATTGAGCCTGATGATCTAGCCAACTTTCTATCCACCTTATAGTCCATTCATCCAATCCATACTTTTTTAACTTGCTGGCAAGAATACTGTGGGAGACCATATCAAAAGCTTTGCTAAAGTCAAGATATATCACATCCACCACTTTCCCCATATCCACAGAGACAGTTATCTCATCATAGAAGACAATCAGGTTGGTCAGGCATGACTTGCCCTTGGTGAATCCATGTTGACTGTTCCTGATCACCTTCCTCTCCTCGAAGTGCTTCAAAATGAATTCCTTCAGGACCTGTTCCATGATTTTTCCAGGATCTGAGGTGAGGCTGACTGGTCTGCAGTTCCCCGGATTCTCCTTCTTCCCTTTTTTAAAGATGGGCACTATATTTGCCTTTTTCCAATTGTCTGGGACCTCTCCCGATCACCACGAATTTTCAAATATAATGGCCAATGGTTCTGCAATCACATCAGCCAACTCCCTCAGCACCCACAGATATAAGTCCCTGGCCAAACTCCTCATTGGCTTCAATGATGACCAGGATTTGCCCTTGGTAGTCAAACTTTCAAAAGTGACCATTGACTGTGGGAGCCTCCTTTTCTGAGTTCCTAGCATGAGATACCGTACCTGACTTTCAGAGTTACTGAGCATTCACAGCTCTCATTGCAATGAGCTGGAATTGTGGATGAACAACTCTCCTGAAAAACAGTCCATAAGTGTCTGAGGGCTATCAAATGACCCAATTCTCAAGTGACGTTCACACATTTACCTCCCAGCTGTCAGAGGATGCTGTGACTCAAGGTTTGATACAGCCAGGCAGCGCCTCTGCATCATCAATCTGCTCCCCTGCTGGTGCCAAGTCAGCCCTGAGCTAGGAGAAAGAGGAGTGGGCAGCTGGGTATTGCTGTCAGGGACATGTGGGGGCCAACTAGGAGGGCTCAGAGTGAGCAAGGACTGATAATGGGGAGAGATCAATAGGAAGATGAAAAGGGGCATGTCCCAAAAAGGGAATAGGGCTAATGGGGAGAGGAGTAGAATGTGGGAAGCTGTGCCAAATTCTGCACACCCTCAACCCCTCAGACTCCCATCCCCTCAACGTTGACACTTCCCCCCACATACACAAAGCTGCTGCCCCAACAACACTTTAGGTTCTCTCCTGCCCCCACACCCAGAAACAAATCCCTTTACTAGATTTGGGCAGCCCCTTACCTCCTCCAAGAACTGGGTCCCTACTGGTTACCCAAACAGTCTGCCTCTGGTTTGCATTCCTCAAGCCCTCCTTTTTTTGTGGCGTACAGGGAATATGCTGCTGTATATGAGGAAATCATTACTACCATGCAGAATCATTGGATAATCAAATTATAGCAGTCAGGCAAAGCTCTCACATCCCCTGCCCAAGAAACTCTGTACTAGTCCTGGTCCCTTTCTCCCCTCAGCTGGGACCATGAGAGTTATCCCTGAACAGCTGTAGGAAAGGGAAGAAATTGACTGGGATCCCATTGTTGGGCTACAGTGGTCTCCCAGGAACCCAACACTTTTTCCCTCAGTGTTGCAGCGAAGTCCTAGCATGCTGTTCAGGGGCATTCTGCTGTTGGAGGTGCCATCTTTCAATTACAACTGGGAGACTCTTTCTTGTACCTCATACATAAAATTGATGTCATTATAGTTGGATATTAGGAAAAACTATTTCACTAGGAGGGTGGTGAAGCACTGGAATGGGTTACCTAGGGAGGTGGTGGAATCTCCATCCTTAGAGGTATTTAAGGCCCGACTTGACAAATCCCTGGCTGGGATGATTTAGTTGGGGTTGGTCCTGCTTTGAGTAGGGGGTTGGACTAGATGACCTCCTGAGGTCTCTTCCAACCCTAATCTTCTATGATTCTATGACTTCAATAAAAGCAGAGTGCAAGTCTGAATCCTTCGTTTTATACAATTACTATGCAGAATTATATAAAAAAATTAACTAGTCAAAGAAGTGCGTTCAAAGTTCACTCATTATTCCTGATGTTTTTATGCCTTTTCAGTTATGATAAACATTTAGGGATCCAGGCCCAGATCCACAAAGATACTTAGGTGCCTAAACCCCAGACTTCGGGAAGTTTTCAGGGTTGAAGTTCTCTAGGTTGTAGTTGAAGTTCTAAGCCTCTTGACAAGCACACTGCTGCCTTCCTCTACCCATTGTATGCTTTTACCACATAAGCGCCAATGTGATCCACAAATTGTGGAAAGATAGGTATCTGCATGTCTATCTTGCCTGCAGGGCCTGATCTGGTGGGCATGCTCAGAGACCGCCTACTAGATCAGGTCCTGTTCAACACCTCACTGTAGGTGGTGCTGTCCACCTTATAACCTTTAGCCCAGTGTTTAGGACACTCACTTGCGATATAGGAAATGTAGGTTCCATTTCCCACTCTGTCTTAGTGGGAGAAAGGATTTGAACAGGGGTTTCCCACACCTCTAGGAGGAGTGTCTAACCACTGAGCTATGGGATATTCTGATGTGGGTCTTTCTCAGTCTCTTCTCTTGAAGCTGTTCCACTGTGTATGAAGACTTAGAGTTGTTGGGCCACAGAGAGAGCGTGAGAGTGACTCTGTACCCTGGTGGAGATGCCAGGTCAAATCCCCTGGCTCCCATGACTCTTCAATTATTTATAAAAAGTGGAATAGCTTCAACAGGAGAGACTGAAGGAGTCTGAATATCCTATAGCTCAGCGGCTGGAGCACTCTCGTGAGAGGCATAGGAGATCCCTGATCATATCCTTTCTCCCCTTCAGGGAGAGGAGGGAATTGAATAGGGGTCTCCCACCTCCCAAGTGAGTGTTCTAACCACTGGGCTAAACTTCTAAAAGGAATAGCAGCTCCTCCACCTCCTCCTCCAGCCATTGTGTGTGGAATGAGGCAGGTGCCTAACTCTTTCTCATCAGAAACCATTTATCACCTAAGCCAGTGTTTCTCAACCTTTTTGATATCAGGGACCGGCTTGCTGCCTCCCTAAACTGTGTCAGGGAGATCTCAGGGACCGGGACCGGTCCACGGCCTGTTCGTTGAGAAACACTGACCTAAGCTGCCTGATTCCAGGAGTGAATCTGGTTGTAGATCATTAGTGGAGCTAAGCACCTATCTCCATGAGAGGGGATGGCCTTAGGATACCCCCTTTTCTTTGACATCTCTCATTAGCTAGCATGCTGGCTTTTGTGGATCTCATTCTTGGATGCCTGTCTCTCACCATTCATTGTGCAGGGAGCCTAGGTACCTAATTTTGTGGATCATCAGTGTTGTTACTGTGATTTTCTAGGTGACTAAAAGTTAGGCATTGCAATGCCTAAGTCCCTTTGTGATTCAGGTCACAGTCTGGAAATGTGGTCTTGTACACAAGAGCACAGAACCAGGAGAGGACTCCTGTATCCTGCTATTGGCTCTGCCACCAACTCACTATGAGAGCTTGAATACAAGGCCATAGTTAAGTTTTTAGGGTGTGTGGCAATAGGCCACTCCCTTCCCTACCAACTTCCCCCTCTGCTGTTTCTCTTTTATAGATTCTCTTCTCCCAGTGCTGTTTTTTCAAACAGCTTACTTTGTTTTTATAAACTTTCTGAATTACTGAGCCACTAGAGTCAGTGGGTAAACCATTCTGTAACCAGTCGTGTCTTTGCTACATCCTCATTTATTTCCAGGCCAGGTGACCAAGGCAGGGGAGGCCAGTATCAGCATTCCAGTAAACAGTTGCTGAAAGAAAATGTTGCGCAGTAGCACTTTCTCACTCCGCCTCCGTGACTCTCTCTCCTCCAACTCCCCACTTCCTGCCCCCGACTTCTTTCCAAACTCTGTGGCCACCTCATACACTGCGGAAGCTCTATCATACCAGCTATGTTTAAACAAAATTCTGCCAGTGATGGCAGTGCTTACAGCAGGGAGTTTTACTTGAAACTGGATGGGAAAATATGACTCCAAAAATGCAAATTATTATGACTGGTTTATCTTGAATTATGTTGCACAAAAAATATTGTTGTTTGCCATTTCCCTCATAGCATTGTGTGCAGATCTCGGAAAACATGACAGTTGCACAAGAGAGGGTTATACAAGGGTATGCTCAAACAGGGAGTGAAGCAGGAAGGAAAAAGAGGAGGAAGGAAGAAACTCAATTAAGCATATTAAATATTTTCTTGTCAATAGTGTTTTCTTAAACATTGGAAAATCTGAGTATGTAAGTTAAAGCTGCCTGGGCAGACCGTGCTTACTCATTGGATTCCATAAATCACACTGATGCTACCAGCATATTTTGTTTCGATGATTTCTCTAATTCATTCATCACATGCTGTTGTTGGACTTGAAGACCTAATATTCTCCATCTCTAATTTGTATGGGACAGATCCTTCAGTCCTAACTCAGATCCAAATTCTGATTATCTTACTCCTGCAAATAGTCCAATTATCTTCAAATGGGACTAACTGCATGGGTAAAGTAAGCAAGATTTGGCCTTCAGTCCATACACAGCTAAAACTCCGACTGCAGTCTAAGGAGGTTTTGCCTAAGTAAGGATTTGACTCGATACTATGATTGTGTTCAACCCATACTTATTTTAACACTAGAAGACAAAATTCCACTATGATTTATATTACCGTATTGTATATGTCAATTGTTTGAGTTCCCCTATGTTCTTTTGGTATTATCTCAGGATAGTGATGAATACAGAATCTTGATTCAGACTTGTCTGTCTTTTAGATAGTTTTAGTGCTTATTTCTCTTTTTCAAGAATAGGGCTAGGGTTTATTGGGAAAGCTTTTGAGAGCCATCATTCTCATTTTAACATTTGAAAACACATGAGGTCTCTGTCTCATTTCTCCCCAGTGTGCATTGGCCCTAGCCGTAGAGAATGTGAAGCAGCAGCTTATGATATTGGAAAGATCACTAGGAAAGAGAATGTGTTCTGATTGTTCTAGCTTATATTTTCTATGCACGTTATTAGCTCCTGTATATTACCCACTAGTGGAGAGCAAACTGTCTTTCTGTGGGCAAATGACACCTGCAGCCAAATTTGCATGTGGTCTTGCATTCTGGATGACTGCACACCAGACTCAGGGTGTCCCAAGATCAGCACTCAGAAATGGAGGCACTCCAAATTAGAGGCCACATTTGAAAATTTTGGCCTTAAGGTGTAGGTTGGACTACTTCCTTATTTATATAGTCAATAAGGAGATTCTCTAGGCCTACATTTTAAATATTTAAATTCACCATTAGCTAACCTTGTCCAAACCTCCTCATACTCTTCCCCTATGCTCTATATCAGGGGTCAGCAACCTTTCAGAAGTGGTGCGCTGAGTCTTCATTTATTCACTCTGATTTAAGGTTTCGCGTGCCAGTCATACATTTTAACGTTATTAGAAGGTCTCTTTCTATAAGTCTGTAATATATAACTAAACTATTGTTGTATGTAAAGTAAATAAGGTTTTTAAAATATTTAAGAAGCTTCATTTAAAATTAAATTAAAAGGCAGAGCCCCCCCGGACCGGTGGCCAGGACCCGGGCAGTGTGAGTGCCACTGAAAATCAGCTCGCGTGCCACCTTCGGCACACGTGCCATAGGTTGCCTACCCCTGCTCTATATTTAATAAAAAACAAAAAGAAAAACCAACAGTCATGGGCACTGCTACTGACTAATCATCCAATAGCAGCTGAAGATCTAGCTAGATCACCAGATTTTGAACTTTAGAAATAGTGAACAAACACAGTCAATCCAAGATGCACATACAATCCTCAGTGTATCTTCTGTTTGCTTCCACAACCTACCAACATCACCTTAGTCTTATTTCAGTTGAACCTTAGAAACCTAGATCTCATCCACGCTCCAGTGTCAACCAGTCATTCAGGCTTGGTCTCTATTACATAGACTCAGTTGTGCGTGTGTCTACATGTAAATTTGTCTCCCAACAATGTAAATGCCTGTTATGGTCACACTGTAACACCACTTCCCCAAAAGGCATTGAGCCATGGTCGATGTACTGAGGTTGATGCAGTGTGAATATAGACACTGTGTTACCTATGTAAACCATAACATCCTCCAGCAGCTATCCCACAATACCCGACACTGACCATTCTGGTCACAATTGTGAACTCCACTGTCCAGAGATCTCAGATACTGGAAACCCTCCCTCCCCCTCCCCCGTTTTCCTTAAAACCCTGCAAATTTTGGAAATGCCTTTTCCTGATTGTCCAGCTTGGTGAGCAAATTAGCAGCTTTCCATTGTTGTGTGCAACTGCCCAGCCAGCCCTGCCAACTACATGCTCCAGATGTGCTTCAGCCTGGAGAAGACAGGAGATATTGGATCTCCTGGACCTATGGGTAGAATAAGCTGTGCAGGCACTGCTACAGATCAGCCATACAGATGTGGACATATAGGAGAAGATTGCACAGGGAATGCAGGAGAAGGGGTACTACAGGGGTCAGCAGCAGTGCCGTGTGAAAGCGAAGGAATTGTGGCAGGAATACCAGAAGGCCAGGAAGGCCAACAGTCGATCTGATGAGGCGCCTCAGATCTCTTGCTTTTACAATGAGCTGCATGCCATACTTGGCAAATACCCTACCACCACCTTCCAGACCACCATGGATACCTCTGAGGAACCCAAGACGCAGACCCCTGCTGTGAACAGCAAGGAGGAAGAGGAAGTGGATGGGGGACAAGCAACTGGGGGATCCAGCTATACTGAGGGCCAGAACCTGTTTGAGACTCCACTGCAGTGCAGTCAGTCCCAGCAGTTGAGCATAGGCGAACCTGATGCAGGGGAAGGAACCTGGGGTAAATGTGTCAATGTACTTCCCATTAAAATGATGCACTGATGGTACCTCCAACTTAGCAGGGCACAGCTATTGACTTCTCATTCATTTACTCATACTAGAAGAGGTAGAGTACAACAAAGACAGGCAGAGTTGTTATCTGCGGTTCATTCCCCTGTACAGTGAGGCAAGGGGGGGGGGGCATGTGAAGCACTTTGTTTATGTACACAGTGATGTCCCTTGAATCCTCTGGAGAGATCTCGATGAAATTTTCACGGAGGTACTCTGAAATCCTCTCCTGAAAGTTTCTAGGGATGGCAGCCTTGTTTTTTCCTCCCCAGTACGACACTTTGCCACACCAGTCGGTGATAACTTGGGCAGTCACCATTGCAGTAAACAGACTAGCAGCATTTGGGCCTGGGCAGCTTCAGGACACCAACAGGAGCTGTGCTGTCTGTGCCTTTATTACCCTCAAGAGTGAGATATCAGCTAAAATCACCACCGCCTGTTGAAAATGGTGCCAGTATTCAGTGCCATTGCCCTATACTCATAGTTTCATGCAACTGAGCCATTCCGTCCTCATTTCCCTCACCCCGGCAGGCCATGCTCATCATGTTTGGTGCTGTGAGTGGCGCCGTGCACAAGCACCCTGAAGTGTTAATAAGCATGTCTTGTTTAAAACTTTAGGGAGCAAAGGAATGCAGTTCTGAACCTTAATTTTTGCTTTCTGTTGTGACTATCCTGACAACGGTACTTCTGTGTGTTTTATTGTAACTACTGTTGTCGTGGCCTTGGGGTTCTACACTCGTGGAATGCCTGAGCCACATAAGGAAGAGAAAGAAGAGGACTCGGGATGACATATTCAGCGAGATCCTGCAAGCCAGTGCTGCATCAGATCATGAGCATAGGGCCTGAAGGGTGAACATTGCAGAATGTATGGAGAAGGCAAGAGTGGGTAGGAGAAAGGCCAGGAGTCCCAACAGGAAAAGGAGAGGGAGATGCACCAGGACATAATGGGGCTTCTCGGGCAGCAAACACTCATTCTGGTGTCCATGCAATGGACTTCTGGGGCAAACTCGTCACACAGATCCAGGAATGTGGCTTTTTGCATCTGAAAGTTCTGCAGCCACTGCTCACTGTCCAAAACGTGCATTACAATGCAATCCCACCAGTCAGTGCTTGTTTCTCGGCCCAGAAGTGGCGCTCCACTGTCAACCCTGTGAATGCCACCAACAACCTTGAATTGGTTTTTGTTCACTATGTCCCACAGCAATCTGTCTTCCACAAAATCATGATGTGGTTCTTTTTGTGGGTGTGGCAATATTGGAGGATCATGTGTCCTGTACTTGCCACACTCATGACAATAGTGCAGAGCGGTGTAATTTCCATGCTTCTGTTAGAGATGGTGGACAGTGAGGAGGGTCGTATGGGTTCATGGGATTTTTAAAAAAGGCATGAAAATTATGGGATAGGGCTCACATTATAGGCTGGAGAAAGTCTCATGCAGGGAACTTGACCCCTTCTCCTAATCATGCCTGTGTGACTTGTTTCTGCCCCACCATATGTTGCCCAAACTTCCCAAAACAGTGCTCTGGATGGTGGTGGGTTGCACACTGGAATATCTACCCCTGGTGCACCTGACTGTGCATTGACACAAACATTGCTGGTGAGTATGCTCAGCGCTGATGCAAGGAGCCAAGTATGCACGTGCATGAGTGATATACTAAGTGTGGTGGCTCTATGCCAATGTAACATGCTTTGGCCAAAGTTTGTGGTGCAAACATGGCCTCAATAAGGCATTTAACCAACAAGATAAAAAAAAATCCTACTGCCATTCCTGCAAACTTAGTTTGATCTCAGTAAGTCAAGTTGGGTTCCTTCTTTCTAGTGCATCACCAGTAATAAAGGTTCTGCAGGCCAATTAGGTCTTCATTATGCTGTCAACGGCACCAGTACAAACTGATGCCTTCCGTGCTAGGTTACCTGTTGGTGATGCATAAGAAGGAATAGAATCCAGCTCCCACTTTTAGCTGTGTTAGCTCTGTGGGACTAACAGAAGTAAACATTAATTTTTGTCACTGAGGTCAGTAGATATGACTCAATACACACTGGGTGTGTGTGTGTGTGTGTGATCTGTCAGGTAAGATGAGAGCATTTTTACACAGTCATTTTTCAGGGTAGAGCTGAATTGAATGGGGATTGCTAACCCAAACCATTCGGACATTCCCTGCTATGGTCCTTATATTTCATTCTTGCAGGATATTTCAGTAAATTTATTAGCTTCATTTCTTTACCAACTCCATCCCTCATCCCCCACCTCGTATCCATCTATATTTTTCTGTCCTTCTGTAGCATCCCTTTCAGTCAGTGCCAGCGTTAGGCATAAACAGACTAAACAATTGCTTAGGGCCCCGACCAGTTCCAGAGGCCCCCCTATTCACTTTCTTAGTATGTGTTGTGTGTGAAAGGGGCCAAAATATTTTTGCATAGGGCCCCCAAAGGGCAGCACCGTCTCTGCTTTCAGTCTAACACTAAGGCACACAATCAGCTCTGTGACAACTCTCATTGCTTTTTTTGCTGAAAAAAAATGGAGCCCATGACCTTCAAAACAACTATGGAAATGTTGAGAATAACACTTCTGTATTTCATCCAGTCCTTCACTTTTGAAGTTTACTATCCCAATTCCGTGCCAAGATTTTTATGTGCTGTGGAAGGGTAGCAAGTTCCTCAAGGGGAAGGCCTAGTTCCTGTCCTCACAGGGAACTGATAGCAATTTTTACAGTCTCCTATCTGCAAAATGCTACAAAACTGCTGAGCTTTATGAGCTATGGGCTAGAATGGAGAAGCCAAGTGCTGGGGCATTTTTGGCAGGGTAATTCAGAGATAAGCAGGGAGCAAGGCTGGGTGCTGCAAAGAGAAGTAGGAAGGAGAAGAGGCTTGGAAGAGGCCACATGACTGGGTGAGGGGAGGCAGAAAGAGAATGAGAGGAAGAGTCAGAAAAGGGTAGTTAGAGGGAGAAAGTGGAAAGGGAAAGAGATTAAAGGGAAGTAAGGTGAAATAAAAAGAACCTGTGGAAAGAGGGAGAGAATGCATTATATGAAAGAGAGGGACAAGTGGGAATAAGGGAGAAAGCCAAAATGTGACAAAGTACACCAATTATTTTAGTTTGCAAGTGTGTATATGTACAAACACAATTACATATGCACATGTGTGCAATTTTCGGAGTGAAATCCAAAAGCAAAACAAATTAAATTGCTGTTTTATTAGGGCTGCCAAGCGATTAAAAATTAATCATGATTAATCGCACAATTACAAAAATTAATCGCGATTAATCATGCTGTTAATAATAGAATACTATTTATATAAATATTTTTGGATGTTTTCCACATTTTCAAATATATTGATTTCAATTACAACACAGAATACGAAATGTGCAGTGCTCCCTTTATATTTATTTTTTATTATAAATATTTGCACTGTAAAAATAAAAGAAATAGCATTTTTCAATTCACTTAATATAAGTACTGTAGTGCAATCTCTTTATCATGAAAGTTGCACTTACAAATGTAGAATTATGAACAAAAAATAACTACCTTCACAAATAAAACAATGTCAAACTTTAGAGCCTATAAGTCTACTCAGTCCTACTTCTTGTTCAGCCAATCGCTTAGACAAACAAGTTTGGTTACATTTGCAGGAGATATAATGCTGCCTGCTTCTTGTTTACAATGTCATCTGAAAGTGAGAACAGGTGTTCGCATGGCATGGTTGTAGCTTTCTCCAATTTGTCCACATTTTTCCTGATATGTGGTGCGCAGAACTGGACACAATACTCCAGTTGAGGCCTAATCAGAGCGGAGTAGAGCGGAAGAATTACTTCTCGGGTCTTGCTTACAACATTCCTGCTAATACATCCCAGAATGATGTTCGCTTTTTTTGCAACAGTGTTACACTGTTGATTCATATTTAGCTTGTGATCCACTATAATCCCCAGATCCATTTCCGCAGTTCTCCTTCCTAGGCAGTCATTTCCCATTTTGCATGTGTGCAACTGATTGTTCCTTCCTAAGTGGAGTACTTAGTATTTGTCCTTATTGAATTTCATCCTATTTACTTCAGATCATTTCTCCAGTTTGTCCAGATCATTTTGATCATTATAATCCTATCCTCCAAAGCACTTGCAACCCCTCCCAGCTTGTTATCGTCTGCAAACTTTATAAGAGTACTCTCTATGCCATTATCTAAATCATTACTGAAGATATTGAACAGAACTGGACCCAGAACTGATCCCTGCAGGACCCCACTCGTTATGCCTTTCCAGCATAACTGTGAACCACTGATAACTACTCTCTAGGAATGGTTTTCCAACTAGTTATGCACCAACCTTATAGTAGCTCCATCTAGGTTGTATTTCCCTAGTTTGTTTGAGAGAAGGTCATGCGAGACAGTATCAAAAGCTTTACTAAAGTCAAGATATACCATGTCTACTGCTTCCCTCCTATCCACAAGGCTTGTTACCCTGTCAAAGAAAGCTATCAGGTTGGTTTGACATGATTTGTTCTTGACAAATCCATGCTGACTGTTACTTATCACCTTATTGTCTTCTAGGTGTTTGCAAATTAATCGCTTAATTATTTGCTTCATTATCTTTCCAGGTACAGAAGTTAAGCTGACTGGTCTGTAATTCCCCAGATTGTCCTTATTTCCCTTTTTATGGGTTTTTTTTTAGTCTTTAGCCACTTGAGCCGCTGAGGTCACATTTTCATCCTTTCCCCCCATAGTCATGAGAGTTTGAAACTTACTATTAAAAAAAAGAAAGCTGAGATTCTTACATAATCACTTGTCTCCAGGAGCTCAGGCTTTAAGAGATACACCAGTTTTCATGAGCCTTGTGATAAAATCAAGAGTGTTGGCATCGCTATAAAACTGTTTGCGAACCACTGGTGTAACTCATGCCCTTTTGAAAATATTCGTGCATTCAGTATAAAACTCTATTTGAGACATAGCGTGATCCAGCAAGATTACATATTTTTTTCATTACAGTAAAAATAAGCACTTCTGTATTTCACAGCCACTATTTTACCTTAGTTGTGTAAGTAGAGTGCCAAGAGGCTAGTTGTCTAACAAAAAAAGATACACCACAGCTGTTCTGTTTCACTTAATAGTAGGCAGAGACTCCTCTAAACTGGCCTACTTCCACCTAGCTGTACCTAAGAGGGGCACATATTGTATCAGTCATATTTAACCAGAACTCCCTATTGCAACCAGTGCAGGGATCTGCTTAATAACAGATGGCAGAATATGTCCTATTTAATTTGCATTAAAGCGTATCTTTTATTTTACTTATTTATCATTGTTTTGGTTTTACACTGTTGTTTAGCCAATCATTTTTCACTTTCTTATATACCTGTTCTCCCCCTCCCCTCCTCCCAAAAAATAGAATTGTTCACAGGGAATCAATGAGGCTGCTTGTTCCTTTTAAGTCAGGTTATGTTTCTCTTGATGTCAATTGGATTTTTGCCACTGGGTAAGATTTTCAAAAGCAACTAGTGATTTAGGCACCTAAGTCCTATTTTTAAAAATGACTTGGGCACTGAGAAGTCTAAGTCCTATTGACTTGCAATGAGATTTAGATGCCTAAGTGCCCACATTACTTTTGAAAATGGGACTGAGGCACCTAAATTGCTAGTTGCTTTTGAAAATTTTATCCACTAACTTCAATGGGAGCAGCAGCAGGCTCTCACTGAATAAGGTACTGATTCAATTCCCATTGAACTCATAGAGACACCCCTCTCCCCTTCACCCTGTTAAGGTTGGGGAAGAGAGGGCAGGCTGGAAGCTCCGTACCTTCAGGCAGCCAGCAGGAACTCCTGCACTGGGGGCCAGATTCACTTTACTCTGTGAATTTGGGGTTGTTGCAAAACTGTAGTTGCCACACACACATCAGGGGTGGGCAAGGGGAGTTTGAAAATCAACAAACACACCAAAACCACAACATCATCTTTACTAAAACCAACCACTTAATGAGTTGCAGACCAATCTCATGAGTTACTGGGGTCTGACTCAATATTTGAAATTCGAAGGTTGGTAATACTGTAGAAGGAAGCTGCTTTTATACCCAACCCCCTCCTCATCCAGTCTTGGTAGTGCACTGGACTCTGCTCATTGGGTCCCAGGGAGATTGGCTGGGTGGAAGCTCACAGCCCCAGTTTGACCCTCAGCACTGAGGGGTGAGAGGAGTTCCAGCCCATTCTGGCACTGGAACTCTAGTCTGAGGCCCTAAACAAAGGGAGCAGCCTGGGTTTTTGTGCCAAACTACTGCCACAACACCGCTTCCTCCTGCTCATCATCTACATCCCCTGTCCCACAGGTTTGTCTAGTTCCAGAAAAAATCTGGAACAGGATCATACTGTCTCCAAAGACTTCCCCCACCAACCTTAAATGGCTAGTATCCCCTCTTACAAAAATGAACAGGGCATCAACCCTGGGAAAGGGGAAAGATTGCTAAAGGACATAGTGAGAGACAAAGTCCCAGATCTATCAGGTCAAGGTTGAGTTGAGGGAGAGGATGAGAAGTTCCAACTCAATGCAGCATGTAAGGGGAAGCCAATGCAGGGATTCTGAGTTGGAATGGCTTTATCTGATTGACGGGCACAGAAGAGTGGCTGTGTATTGGGCAGATAGGTGGGGGACAATGTCAGTGCTGAGAGGTTAGCAACTAATTGTAGCCCATGCTGTACGATTCTCTGCTCATCTCTTTTTGGCTATAGCCAAGATACCACATTATCCATCCATGATCTTCTTTTTCTGTTTCGTTTTCTTCTGTCATTAACTTTCCCTTCCAGTGCTTGTAAATATGCATTGGCTGCTGAACATCACAAAATGTGCCCTGCAAATCTTTCTTTTTCATAAGATCTCTGATGAGTGTTTGCTGAGTTCCAGTCATTTCTAATACTTTTTTTGATGATTACACAACCACATTAGGGACCAGCAGAAATCTGTTGCTTATAAGAGGTAATCTACTCATAACAGTTGAGCAGAATTCATAGAATCATAGGACTGGAAGGGACCTCGAGAGCTCATCTAGTCCAGTCCCCTGCACTCATGGCAGGACTAAGTATTATCTAGACCATTCCTGACAGGTGTTTGTCTAACCTGCTCTTAAAAATCTCCAATGATGGAGATTCCACACCCTCCCTAGGCAATTTATTTTCAGTGCTTAACCACCCTGACCGCTAGGAAGTTTTTCCTAATGTCCAACCTAAGCCTCCCTTGCTGCAATTTAAGCCCATTGCTTCTTGTCCTATCCTCAGATGTTAAGAAGAACAATTTTTCTCCCTCCTCCTTGTAAAAACCTTTTATGTACTTGAAAACTGTTATCATGTCCCCTCTCAGTCTTCTCTTCTCCAGAATAAACAAACCCCATTTTTTCAATCTTCCCTCATAGGTCATGTTTTCTAGACCTTTAATCATTTTTGTTGTTCTTCTCTGGACTTTCTCCAGTTTACAATACTCCAGTTGAGGCCTAATCAGCGTGGAGTAGAGTGGAAGAATTACTTGTCATGTCTTGCTTACAACATGCCTGCTAATACATCCCAGAATGATGTTCGCTTTTTTTTCAACAGTTTTACACTGTTGACTCACATGTAGCTTATGGTCCACTATGACCCCTAGATCCCTTTCTGCAGTACTCCATCCTAGGCAATCATTTCCCATGAATTGGGGTGGTCTCCTAAAACAGGAGGTTGCCTACTGTGGAGAGAACGCCTGTGCAAGTTTCACTGTAATACCATACCGTCATATGATAATATCCACCCCCAGATCGCTACATTTGCATCAGTGATGGGATCTTAAGCAGGGGGTTATAATTCAGGTGTGGGGGGTTCCAAAGCACTCTACATCTTCAGGTGCAGAGTGGTCCAGTTAGTCAGTTTGTCCGATTAATGGTGCTCTATTTGTTTTTGATGAAGGGTCTTTTTTCCTCCCCACCAGTAACCTTACTGAACTTAAAACAGTAAGAAAAACTGCTCAAAAGAGTCAAAGAGAAAGGGTGAAATCCCGCCCCCATGGAAATTAATGAGAGTTTTGCCATTGACTTCCATGGGGCCAAGATTTCACCCCAAGTTCCCATAGTACTGAAGAGTCATTTTTACATACCAAGAGCCTGATTTTCAGTTACTTTAAGGCCCCTATACAGTACTCTGGCAGTGTAGAGGTGGATTAAAGTGGGTGTAAATTATATTCACACCCACTTTAAAGCACCTTTTACATTGAGCCTTAGTGTGACTGTGAACTGTAACCTGAAACTATAATTGTTCAATTTAGAAAGAGAAGAGGCATTAATAGTGTGTGTGTATGTGTGTGTGTGTGTGTGTATATAGATAGATAGGAGAGAGAGAAAGAAAGAGAGAGAGATGCTTTTAAGAGACATAAAGAGGAAGTGGAAAGAACACTACATTTCAATGTGACCTGCTCTGTGTGAGTAATCAGGTGATGGGGGGTGGGGTGGGGGGTTTGCCCAAAGTAAGTAATATTTCCTTATAAAGACAAAATCTATCTCACTGCCAGATGACGTTTGATCACTCTAGTCACTTCCTTCATTGGGGTCACATACTGAAGGTTGACAAGTTGCACTTCGGATCAGAAAGGAGGGTTTTCCTAGGCACACTCCAACCTGCTTCTACTTATTTTTTTACAGCTTTCAAACAAGGTAATTTTACAAAAAATCTTTCCTTTCAGTTTGAGTTGGATCTCACACTGCCTGGTAATTCGGACCACAGCATTAGATTTCTGGTATGCTTACAGCACCTGTTATTTTTCTGTGCACCCACCCTCAATGTGCACTCTAGCAGTTTAACTGCACAGGAAACCTGTGGTCACCAGGAGCAAGAGCATAGGATCAGTAACAGCATGAATCATTTTCCAGTCTAGGGCAGATTATTTCTATAAACCTTTGGGAGTATATGTAGTGTGTTATTTTGGTATATTGCCGTTCGTTCGATTTGTATCGGAGTTATCGGCTGTATTTGATCCATTTGAAAATGTTGGGAGAATAAGAGTGGATTGATGTGGTGGTGTAGTTTAATTTTAGTTCCAGTGGTCTGAAAAAGGCTGATATTTTCTAGATGATTTACTTTTTCTGATACGGCTTAAAATTGTTGCTTGTTAGGAAGACATACAAGCTAACCTATTATCTATCTAATTTCACTGTGCTGTCCCTTCCCCGATAATCGGAGCCATATTGGGTTATCAATTTTAAGGCAGAACTTATCACTATTTTCAATAGGGACTACTGCTTAAAAACATGTGGGACGGCCCCAGAATAAAACTTCGTTTTTAAAAGCCTGAGCCAATGTGCATTTAAGTCAGTCAAAGTATTGCCATTGACTTGAATGGGCTTTGATTTAGACTCTAAATTTATTGTGTGTTACAAGTCTCTGGATTCTCCAGGTGGCTTTATCTCTTCTGAGCATTCAGAGAACGTTTGCACAAACAAGGATCTTCCTGCTGATCCTTCCATTCCATAATTTCCATAGACATTCCTGCCTCCCTCGGCCAGGCAGGTGTGGATTCACCATGAAGTTAATTCAAGCTTCATTAAACATTGGCTGTATAGCATTGTGGAACATTATGTCTCTGGATGACTTTGATTTCCAAATCATAAATGAAATGAGATGTCAGGTTCTAAATACATGACACTAAAATTTCAGGAAAGAATAACAAATATATATTAACCAAGATACTAAATCTTCGTTAATGTGACACAAAACTTAATGGCCAAATCCTGTAGTCCTTAGTCCTCATTTGGGCAAAAGTCCACTGACATCGAAGGGAGTTTGTCTCAATGCAGGATTTGTCCACTAGCTCCTGCGAACATCAAGTGAAGATAATCTTAAAAACAAATTACAAATGAGGCTACTTCTTTAGGGATGCAGATGGATTGTTGACAAATGGAGTTTTGATCATTTTGGTGAAATCTCAGGGCCACGTGTGTAGAGGGAACCCTCCATACACATATCTCCCCCTCCTTATGCTGAAGGGGTGGGTCAGACCTCCATGGTGTCTGAAAGTAGAGAATGAGTGGAAGGGGAGGGCAGGGAAAGACCCAGGCAGTCTCCCCCTGCATCGAGTAGAAACAGAAAACCCCCTTCTTATTGGAAAATCCCATTAAGAGCTGGCACTAGCTGCATGAGCCATTTGGGAAATTCCTGATAGCACAGCTAGGTGTTTCTACATAAGAGGGTGATTTGGCTGATAGAAAGTTCTGCTCTCTCTTGATATAGTGTCAAAATGTATTTACTATAATCCCAGAAGTTGAAGTAAATGATAATACATTCTTCCCCACCCCAGAAAAAATCATATAGTCAGTTTTTAATCAGAAGCCTTCATTGAAATAAATTAAGAGTTCTGCCTAAACATGGATGATGTAATATGGCTCTAGAATTTGCAAAATACTTTTCAAAAGTAACTGACTGTAAGCGTATGCAGAATGGCATTCACTGAGTATAGTCTCCTCTCTTCTGCCCACAAAATTAGCATGAAGAAGATAGTGTTATACCATGCCATTGATTTTTAAGCCCCGGTACTGGTATTAAGGAGATGAGCTTAAAATTCAGTGGCACAATATGACTCCATGGAAATGATGACCTTAATGCAAAAATTTTGATGGAGATCTTACAGCAATGGTTATCACAAAGATTTTATTAAAATATGTACTTACTTTGGAAAGTGTGTGTATATAGGAAATGGGTGGCGAAACAGGGAGATAAATTACAATTAAATGGTGACTTGCTTTCAAAAAACCAGTTGATTAATTCATCTACTTATCTGTTTCATACACAGCTGCAGAATCTAGTCAAATTCTGATGATGTTATGCAATATGTTTAGCAAATCAAACCACATTTAGCATACTAAATCCTATCTTGTTATCATACAGTGGTAGGCTCATCATTGGTCATTCTGTACTAAACCAGGCCCTTTACGATTAACAAAAAGGAACATGGGTGCTGAGGATACAGAATAAATTGATGCTGAGGGAAAGTGAAGGGTTTCGATGATGATTTTCATCCGTTAAATTATTGTTATTAATGATTCTTATTACTAGTAATTACCCATTACTGTGATGATGACTAGATTGTGGTAGCAACCTAAATATGCTAGGCATTTTCTGAACACAGGAAGACACTGCCCCTGAGATGAAGAGTGTGCATGCAATCTTAAAGACGAACACAGATGATTGGTGGGAGGGGGAAAAGGATGAAACACACAAACGGAATGCTCATCAGGGTGGTAATGGGCACATGACTTCTTAGACAGGTGTTTGTTGTCATTTTTGTTCTCTTTTTTCAAAGTTAGACACACTAAACAACCCGTACCCCATCTTCCCTCCACAATTTAACCTTCCCATCTTTCTCTCATGCTGAATCCCAGATTCAGTTCCAGTGTCCTTAGGCTTCTCCTCCCCAATATTTCACCTCCCTCCCACCATGCAGAGAAGCAGTTCATTTATGAATCAAAGAAACAGGAAAGTGGATGATTTAGTCAGATAGTTTCTTGAAGGAATCACAAAAGTGAGTTTTCTTGAGGGAAGGTGTAGAGGCAGTTGTGGGAGAAGCAGACAAACAGGGCACTGGCAGAGTAGAGAGGGTGAGATGATAAGATACAAAGGCAGGTAGGTAAGGAGAGGCAGAATTATGTAGGGTCTGAACAGGTTTAGAACAGCAGGCATAAGAAAACTTTAGTTTACTTAGAAAATAGTAACTAATTGGAAGGACCTCCTAAGCAAGGTTGTTGAAGCAAAGACACAGGGACAATTAAATAGAAGTCATTCAAGAGCATACAGGAAAGCAGTACACCACAGTCAAACAACAGTAGGATACACAGAGTTTTCTTCCATTTCTAGTATTCTTGGGATAGCTGAATGAGTTTGGGCCATATCATGACCTCAATTTTAAAGCAGAATTCCCCACTGAAAGCAATAAGGAGTTCTGCATAACTGATAACACAATATGGCCCTTAGTATGCCCCAGGAAGAAATCTACCAGCAGATTTTCATACTGGAGCAAAAAGCAAAAAAGGACTGGAGAATATGAGAAAAAATCCTTCATAAATCCAGTTGGAACACCAAACTCAAATAAATATTAATAGTTTATACATAAAAATATTTTGGCAGCTCTTTGTTTTACCTTCTGAATCTATTTTGAAAGTTTAGCTGGTTATGATTATTTTACATGCACCATGTTATTTGTTATGTACTAATACACTTGAAAAATGTACAGTAATTTTCTTCTATGAATTTATATCAAATAGATATATTATACTGTACATATTCAGCACACTTGAATTGAGTAAACACTTTGAGGTACGTCTAACAACCCACCACCATGCATAGTGCCACCACATTTTGCAGAGCCCCTGGGACTCTACTGCGTAGGGATGGGGGATCGATTGGAGAGAGGCTGTCCTCTGTTTACCTAAGATTTTTTTATGCAGTCCCTCTCTGCACTCAGTAGGTGCTGAACATGTAGATTAAGTCTGCTTGCTAATATCCGAAGTGGACTTTGCTGGGAATTCTGCTCATTGCCCATCTCAGGTTCTAAGAAGTGTTGTGTCGGCTATTTCTACAGCAGGAAAAATTTGATGGATTTATTGCACAGAAGGGCAGGGCTAGAGGTTCAACAACTCTGCACAACCACTGGCCAAAAATCCCTGCAGAATTAGCAGCCACTACTACAGCCCAGTAGTGGCTGGGCTGGCATGTGGAAAGGAGGACTCCATTTCCCTACAACCTCTCTGGAACTCTCTTGCATAAACTCTGTTTACTTAAGCTAGGTCTAGGACCCAAGATTTGGCCTTAAGCACTTAATAAATTATATTGAGAAACAATGTCCTATCTTGAAAGCTTATGAAATTAAGACTTGCGTAGCACCACCATGTTGTCTTTCAAGCAGAGATAAATATGTCGTTTTACTACAGTCTTTTCAAATTCTCAGATGCAGCGTCTTTATCATTCAGAAGTTATATTGGGGATGGTTAGTGTCTTTTTGGGGACGGTATTATCATTTACTGTGGACCAATTGTGAACCCCTTATTCACACGGGGGAGCAGTTACTCACAGACATAATCCCATTGACTTCATGAGGGTTGTACAATCTTGCCCTGTAGTTCTATACAATGCCTTGCACAGTTCGGTCCCAACCTAGTTGAAACTTCTAGGCGCTACCGTAATAGGAGTGTTACGTCTTGTTAATGGAGTAGGTACATTTTGGCCTGTTTGGGATTCAGAATTTAATTCAACACCCTTGAGAAAATTAGAATGAAACATTTAACTTTATTGTGTATTTGTAGCTATTTAAGTAGGCCAATGGACACACTACAAAGAATATATACCTAGAAAAAGAGCATTTTCTTAAATGCAGCATATTCAAAATACATTAGTCAGTTTATACCCTTCAGTGATCTTGGAAGTCATTTTATTAAGAATTACATTTTAATTTGATATTTTGTTCAGAAATTGTTGGTGTTTCCTAATGTAGTCAACCACAGTGGCCTAGGAAGGAGTACTGCGGAAAGGGATCTGGAGGTCATAGTGGACCACAAGCTAAATATGAGCCAACAGTGTAACACTGTTGCAAGAAAAGCAAGCATCATTCTGGGATGTATTGGCAAGAGTGTTGTAAGCAAGACTTGAGAAGTAATTCTTCCGTTGTACTCCGCTCTGATAAGGCCTTAGCTGGAGTACTGTGTCCAGGTCTGGGCGCCACATTTCAGGAAAGATGTGGACAAATTGGAGAAAGTCCAGAGAAGAGCAACAAAATCGATTAAAGGTCTAGAAAACGCGACCTATGAGGAAGATTGAAAAAACAGAGTTTGTTTAGTCTGGAAAAGAAGACAGAGAGGGGACATGATAACAGTTTTCAAGTACATGAAAGGTTGTTACAAGGAGGAGGGAGAAAAATTGTTCTTCTTAACCTCTGAGGATAGGACAAGAAGCAAAGGGCTTAAATTGCAGCAAGGGAGGTTTAGATTGGACATTAGGAAAAACTTCCTAACTGGGTGGTTAAGCACTGGGACAAATTGCCCAGGGAATTTGTGGAATCTCCATCATTGGAGGTTTTTAAGACCAGGTTAGACAAACACATCAGGTGTTTATTATTTAGTCCCGCCTTGAGTGCAGGGGACTGGCTAGATGATCTATTGAGGTCCCTTCCAGTCCTACATTTCTATGATTCTGTGATGATAAATAACCAGTGACGGACAAGGTGTTGCAGTGGGTCCTTTCACCTTGGGAGATGTGGGTTCAAATTTTGCCTTAGACTGCTAGTGAAAAATCATTAGACCACATAACTAAACCACCACACAAATAGGAAGGATCGCCAGTCTGGTCAAGAACCTCCAGACTGAAAAAGTAAGAGTGTTGTAGATTAGCACTGGAGCATTGATGGATCTATCTAGCTGTCTAAGGCATTGCTGTCAGCTAGATTCCTGTAGACCCCCCCACCTATAAATTAATCCTGCCCCCACTCTGGCATAAACTCTGAGGGAAGGTTGACATGCTAACACTGCCTGTCCTCCTGGGCTGTGAATCCATCCTGGGTTTCCTTCTTGGCACAGAGAGGTGCAATTTACCTCTGACAACACTAGAGAATCTAGGGTTTTATGTACATTACAGCTTAAAATAACAAAAATAGAATATAAAATGTGTCCTGAGTGAGAGAGAGGAAATTTTAGACTATGCTGTAACTGCATTAAATATGTTTTGCTGAGCATCAGCAACATTATTTTGCTCTCTCCATTTAGTGCCTTTATGGATGTTGATTTTAAAGAAGTTAGGGCTTTTTTTCCTTCTTTTTTTTGCCAGTGAACGGAAGACTAAAGTTGAGCAACTTTTAAGCCACAATGTTGTGGTTTATAGCATTGATTCTTCTTTTCACATGAGATCAACTGAATAATTTCTCTTTTTCTCTCTCCTTGTGTGTGAGAGCAAAAACGGAAGAAAATATTATGTGCCCTCCCTGCAAGACTATCTGCAGTTGTCAAACATTTCTAAAGCCCAAAAACATAAATGCCACCTTCCCTCCCGTACAAAATATGCTAGTTGGACACATAGTCTGACCAGGACACCTTTGCATGGGGGCTGTAGCTGAGTCAGAGGACATATGGGCAAAACCATGGAGACTATGCATGCTAGTCCCCATTGAGAGATAGAGAAATATTCCAGGAGAAGAATGTCCTACCAGAGACATTCTGATCACCATCAGTTACATGCACATGGATGAGGAGGGGGATTTAAGAAACATTGGTTGGAGGAAGGATTTAATGAGGAAAATCCCCCAAAGATACCACCTACTCCCATAGGTGCTGGAAATAGGGTAGGTGGGGGTGCTGCCGCACCCCCTGGCTTGAAGTGGTTTCCATTATAGATAGGGTTTACAGTTTGGCTCAATGGCTCTCAGCACCCCCACTATACAAATTGTTCCAGCACCCCTGCCTACTCCCGTATATCTTTGTGATATTCAAGCACACTTGGGGTACATCAGAAGATGCAGAACTCCTTTTCACTTCCCGGAGGCTCCTTCTCAATCGCTGTTGCTTATCTCATTGCCCAGATGCTGTAGGTAAGGAGAATTTTCCTGATGCATTTTGGGTCAAAAACTCTCCTTGAAATTGATCAGAAAGAAATGCTAATTCAGAAAAGTGGAAAACTATTCTATAATCTTGATGAAAAATCCTGCACAAAGAAATCAGGTCTCAGATACCTGACAGCTTGGATAGGGCAAGGAAGAGTAAAGAAAACAGGAGTTAAAGGGGATCCAGCTCGGCCAGAGAAAACAGTACTGTGTTGTCGGGGAGAGCTCCGTCTTGTGTTTTTGCTCTGCTGCTCTAAATGCTCTATTTCGCAGGGATGACATGCTTCTTGTTCTAGCAGCCTAAGTGAGAATAAACCATTTAGAAGAAGGTGGCTGGGGGAGTTGAAAATTTATGAGACAAGGGACACACCCAATTCTCCCCTCCCTGTTCCCCACAATACTCTAGAAAAAAACATACTATTAACAAAGTAATGCCCCAGTGGGTAAAGAGTGTGTGGAAAATCTTTATTTCTTCAGCTATTCCAGCACTTTAAGTCACTGCTGAGTTGATAATGACTATTCAAATATGTGTTTATGAAATGTAATATTGCCACATAAAATTTGCCATTTTGTTCCGGGGAAAAAGTGCAACTTTACTTACGGTGCATTGATATATCTTCACGGTTTTCATTCTAGTGCCTGTGAGAAGCCACAAAATGGAGGAGCTTATGAAATAAGAGCTTCTAGTAACTAATTTAGTACAAATTGTGAAAGCATTCAGTATTAAATGACTTTACTATTTATTATTTACATTGCACCGTGAGTGCACACTTACTTTGCCGAGTAATATGTAATGATTCATGAGATTACAGTACTTTTCAGATTTTTTAACTATGGCCTCATAATCAGAAGAAATGAAAGAACGTTAACGCTGAAGTGCATCAGTTTAGTGGTGACATTTCATTCCTCAGGTTTGAGACTGTTGTGTTTGTTCTTCCATTATGTCCTAGGCAGAAAATAGTTTGTCATTAGATCTCTTAAAACATCCATGATATAGCTGTTCCTTTTGAGGATGAGGTCAACTGAAAACCAGACAAATTACACTGTTGTATTATTTTAAATATACAACAATAAGGGTAATGGCTTTACAGAAGCTATTTCAGCGTAATTTTGTCAGCATTCTCAGCACACAGGATGAGAATATATTTTTAAATAAAGGAACACAGAAAACAACATTCAGATATGGTTAAGAAGATGCAGCAAGAATGAATTTGCACACTTTGCTCCTATGTTGCAACATTGGTGTGAGCGGTGCTTTGCAGGTAAATAAAATGACAAGGCCCCAGACCTAAGTAACACACAGTCTGGATGTCCCACTACTATCTTAAATTCAATCTATCCAAAATGCAGCTTTGTACCTCTCCTTTTACTCTGTTTCCATTTACTTCTGCCTCTTTCTCGCTGTTGACAACTCCACTTCTTCACACAGCGCACAGTCAACTGGTGGAACTCCTTGCCTGAGGAGGTTGTGAAGGCTAAGACTATAACAGGGTTTAAAAGAGAACTAGATAAATTCATGGAGGTTAAGTCCATTAATGGCTATTAGCCAGGATGGGTAAGGAATGGTGTCCCTAGCCTCTGTTTGTCAGAGGGTGGAGATGGATGGCAGGAGAGAGATCACTTGATCATTGCCTGTTAGGTTCACTCCCTCTGGGGCACCTGGCATTGGCCACTGTCGGTAGACAGGATACTGGGCTGGATGGACCTTTGGTCTGACCCAGTATGTCCGTTCTTATGTTCACTATTTTCCCCATCTCTCTGGCATATTGATCGTTGTCAGCTCCTTCCTTTGCATTCAAGTTCTTGCTAAGTCCAGTCTTTTCATTCTCTGCAATGGCCCCCAGCTCTGCCATTTATTCTGCTATAACCCTTGACCATACGTTGCTCATTCTTCACTTTGATTAACCTTGCCCTTCCTGGCACCCCTGCCTTTCCCCTCTCCCCTCTATTCAAAACAACTGCTGCTCATGCTATTTTCTTTCCCACTGCTCCAGTCACTACAACCCCTCCTTAAATCTCCAAAAAAACGAAGAGGAGTCCGGTGGCACGCTAAGACTAACAGCTTTATTTGGCATAAGCTTTCGTGGGTAAAAAACCCCACTTCTTCAGATGCATTATGCATCTGAAGAAGTGGGTTTTTTTACCCACGAAAACTTATGCCCAAATAAATCTGTTAATCTTTAAGGTGCCACCGGACTCCTCGTTGTCTTTCCACCTTGTTCACCTCACCGGTAATCTCCTCACACCCTCCTTTGCCTGAACTACTGTCCTGCCTTTGTTTGTTCTGTCCTGTCTTATCTGCCATACACAGCAAACTCTTTGGAGCAGGGAACGTATCTTACAGTAAGTTTTATAAAGTGTAGCATACGTTTTTTACAGTGCATCATGAATGACGAGTTACAAGGTTGTTCAGATTCAGATGGAGTTGGTGGACTCCCAATTGGTGGCGACAATCCCAGTATCTGGGAAATAAATGCAGGCGTCTTTGCTAGAGTCCAAGCCAGTGTCACTCAGTGTACCTTAAGCAATAGGTAGGATTGCCAAGGTGTCCTAGGCCTGGGGCGGTCACATGGGCTCTGCGCGCTGCCCCCACCCCGAGCACCAGCTCTGCGGCTCCCATTGGCCAGGAACTGCAGACTCCCAACAATCCCAATTGTCACCACTTCCAGGAGCTGCGTGGAGCCGAGTAGGGAGACCGGCCTGGTCAGTGGTGCTGAGTGTTGGTTAAGGTACACTAGGCACCTGGCCCTTGACAGCTCTCTGTTTCTCAGTGCATTTGATTTAACCACCTCAGATAATTTCAGAAAAGTGACAATAACTCTTAAGTATAAATTAATGCACAGGAAAACTCCCTTGGCATCCCCAACAAATCAGACTCTCAAGCAGCATCTTTCCAAAATAAATCACATTGGCATTAACGCAAAATTTGTTTCTCTTACTCTGAAAACTTTCTGGACAAGATTCTGCTCTCAGTTCTTCCAGTGTACGTTTGGGGGACCTTCACTGACTTTACTGAGCAAATCTGGCCAAATATGAAACTATAAGTATTAAAAAGAAAGACTTAGTTCTTTCACTCCCTTTACTGCAATCTCTTGCCAAATTGGGGTTAAAGGTAATCTTGAAACAGTGTAGGGACTTTGCTGTTGATATTATGTGGATATTATGTACCTGCGATGAGGTACTAAGGTGCCCAACTTTACAACTTAAACAGTTATGTGACTTGCAAAGTCCCATGATAGAGTTGTGCCGATGGCAGTTTAGGGTTAACTGACAAAAATAGAATCTGGGGATCCAATTTTGATCGCACCCCAGGGTAAATAGGGAGTAACTCCATTGAAGTTGGTGGCACAAGGGGATATTAGGTACTAGGATTAATTGGGTGAAATTAAAAGGTACAGTTAGACTGAGAATATAGAAAAATTCCAACTAACGTGTGTGTGCTGGAGGGGAGGAGACATCAGGGTACTTTAGTGGTATGAATACAGCAGCATGCTGGCAGTTCCAATCTCAGCTCTGACACTGACTCTAGCCTTGGGCAAAACATTTATCTTTTCTGCTCAGTTTCCCCATCCCATCCATGGGGCTGATAATATTGACCTCACAGGGGTATGTGAGGATTAATAACAGTGAAACCTGTGCCTTTGGTGGCCATTATTATCAGGTTGCATTGTACTTCATGGACCAAATTCTCCACCAGCATATGTGGGCACTATTCCATTGGTTTCAATGGGACCATTTATGCAGATGGTGAACTTGACCCAATATTTGTAACTGAATTGTGTGATAGTAGGTATGTGCTATTATTATTATTGTTTACATTATCTATTGTACTGTGGAATAATCTTCCTGGAGCAGTGTTAGACATCATATTGCTTGATAAAGAATCTAGACTGGACAGTATAAACCTGCATTGGAAAATGGATTAATGAGATGCCCTAATAAGTCTTTTCCATGATTTCCTGTCCAGTAGGTCTCTAATAGTAATACTTCTCAATACTATTAATATTATTTGTTTTACATAGCGCCCAGAGGCCCAATTGTACGAAGCACTATACAAACACAAACACACAGTCCCTGCCTTTACAATCTTATTTATGTATTGTGTTATTCTTCTCTATAGGCAATGCTTCAAAAAAGTTTGAGCAAGATGAACCAGGTTTCTCTCCTGATGAAGAAGTCTTTTAGTTCTGATCCAGAACTTGCAGAGATTAGGCAGCTAAACTGTGCTATTGTAGGGACAGCCAGGATGAAAGAACCAACCACATTTTATTGCCTTTGGCTTATTTTTAATCCATTTCCATAAAGAGTTCTCCTTCTACGCCACACTTACTGACATTATAAATCAATGCATAAATTCAGGAAGGCATTAAACCTGAAATCCAGATAAATGGTGCCTAACTGTTATACTCAAATTATTCTAGCAAATGTGTCAAGTATCATCTTCCATTTTTCATATCTACCCTGAATATCTTTTACAAAACAATACAAATGTTTGCAATCTGGGCCTTCTCAATGAAGTTATGGGGTTGTTGTTTTTTTTAGGTCTGAAGTGGTTTTAGTGCATTCTCTTTTGATTCCTTCCTAAATAAGGGCACTGCAACTGCAGCAGCCACCCTCAAATCCTCTAACTAGGGTCCATATAGTATTCTAGTCTAGTATAGCCCTTATATCAGGGGTCGGCAACCTTTCAGAAGTGGTGTGCCGAGTCTTCATTTATTCACTTTAATTTAAGGNGTGTGGGGGGTGCAGGGCATAAGGCTGGGTGTGGGGGTGTTCAGGGGTCAGGGAAGAGGGCTGGGGGTGTGTGGGGGTGCAGGGCAGAAGGCTGGGTGTGGGGAGGGTTCAGGGGTCAGGGCAGAGGGCAGTGGGGGGGTTTGGGGTCAGGGCAGAGGGCTGAGGAGTGTGGGGAGTGCAGGGCAGAAGGCTGGGTGTGTGGGGGAGTTCAGGAGTCAGGGCAGAGGGCTGGGGTGCTCGGCTCATGGGGGAGCTCCCAGCCCCCTGCCCTGAGCAGCTCATGGCAGGGGGCTGGAAGGGATATGCCCTGTTCCACCCCCTTCCCCAAGGCCCCGTCCCTACCTCTTCTCTGCCTCCTCCACGGAGCAGCGAGCACGCTGCCACTTATCCCCCTCCCCTTCGTAAGGGCCATCAGCTGATCGGCGCAGGGAAGGAGAGGAGGAGGGGCAGGAAAGCAGCACGCTGGGGGAAGAAGCGGGGGAAGGGGAAAGATTGGCTGCCGCAGGACCAAGCTTCTGCCTCCTGCCCCCCCAGGGGAGAGCGGTGGGCGGGGGGGCTGAGTGGGGTTGGGGGCCGGGACCACGGCAGGCAGCAGCGTGCCACTCAAAATCGGCTTGTATGCCATGTTTGGCACGCATGCCATAGGTTGCCGACCCCTGCCTTATATTATTTTGTAAATCGTATTTATTACACTAGTGCCTAAGGACCAACCAAAAGTGGGGCCCCATTGTGCTAGGTCCCGTACGAACCCAGAACTGTAGACAGTCTGTGGCCCAAAGCGCTTACACTATAAACAGACAAGACAGGGGCAGGGCAGGACAATCCCACTCCCATTACCATGGTATGGGAGCACCCTTCAGCAGTGCATGAAGCGATGTGACAAGCATCTGTCACAAGTGGAACTGAATCTTCCACCTCTGTGCAGCATTCTCAATGATATCAGAACGAAGGCACAATCGCATTTAGAACCTAATCCTTCTTTGTGTTGCATTGGTGTACTGAGAGGGAGAGGGCACAAAATGCCTCTTTCTCCCACAGTGTGCCCGTAAAACAATAGAGCTACAGTTTCAACCTCGAGCTGAGGAGAGCACTAAGATGAAGGCCACGTTACAACACCTGCCAGTGTATCCCACTCCAAGGGATACATGTTCTGCTAGCTGGAAGACCCAAGTAGGCCCTTAGCATGTATGCTGCAATGTGAAGCGTTTGCTAATTGGTGATCCAAGCTGCCCCCCTTGGCAGCAGTAGCAAAGTGCTCCCAATCATGTGTTTGCCCCCAAACATCCTGAGCCATCCTGACCCACACTTGCAGGATGGCTTTGGAAATTCCTGAGTGTCCAGCATAATTCTGTTCTGTCCCTCCACAGAGTAATTAAGGCAAGTGAGGACGGGATTTAGGTATCGAAAGTATTCACCAGCCTTGACAAGCATTTTGGGCAGGACTTGGCAAAACAGCGCAGTTTGGTAACAAATCAATGTGGATTTACATCTATAGGATCAAAAAAGGTCACCTCTTAGTTACACTACTGAGTACAGATGGAAACTGTGTTGTAAATTATGAAGAATGATGCAGTGACTTCGTGTCATGCTGTTAATTCTAACTTCTAAGTGAAATTGCTTTGAACTTCTGACTCTTAAAAATAAAAGGCACAAACTAACAACATGCATTTTCCTGCAGACTTGTCATTCAAAGAAGTAAAAATGGCATCAACAGCACACATCTCAGAGGAAGAGATGACAGACTTAAGAGAAGCTTTCAATAAAGTCGGTGAGTACAGTTAGCATGTAACATACGACACCAGGTGAAGTTGTATTGTATCCCTCTGTACTGACCAGCTTCAGTTAAATGAGCCATGCTTCAGTACTGTCATACTGTGACATGGAAACTATATGAAGTAATGTTCATACAACTGCAGTCCTTTTCAAAGAAAACCACTTTAGCCTGCCGTAGCTTTCTGGAAGTACAGTATTGGCATTCCTTTGCTGAATTAAGACAGCAGAAAGTTGCAAAACAGGTTTTATGAAATAATTTGAAAACCTTTTTGAAAATGATACATGAAGTATTTTAAAGTATTTTCACCCAAACATTTATTTGAGGCAAATTACTGAGAAGACAAAACAAGGATTTTTGATATAACATAATACATTGGTTCACATCCCCTAGGGAAACTGAAACAAAGGCAAATTAAAAAAACCTCAAATGTACAGCCCCTTTTCCTTGAGCCTTTTGTGCTCTATATGTTTTTAAATTCATATCCCCTTTTCTACTTTTAAGCCCCATTCTGTTTTTCTCTACTTACACTGGACCATCTTTCTCCCCTGATTCTAAGAATATGCATTTCTGTCTCTCACAGCTCACTTATTCTCAGCCATTAAGCCCTTTCATTGCTACCAAGCATTTTTCCTCTCCCAGTCCTGATCGTCTCTCTAGGTCCTCTTCTCTCTACTAGTTTCTGTTTCCACTGTGAGACAGACATTGAAAGGACACTCTTCACAATCCCATATTAATCCATACTTCTGTTGCTAAGAAACAGCCTCAAATGTAGATCCCATGGGGCTTTGCTGCACATGGCATGGTCAATTTCCAGCTCAACTCAGGAAATCACAATATATACTTCTTTGAAATCTCTCTCTGGGCAAATGAAGACTACAAAACAAAATTTGGGACAATAGATATATACTGAGAGTATAGGAGAGTTTATTAAAAATAACAAGTTGCTAGCATTTTCATATGTCAAAGAAAAAATCTGTCTACATGACATCTAAATAGTTTCAACATGTAAATCCCCTCATTAAAAATTCCTTACAAATCACAATAGTCTGTGGTACAACTGAATGTTTCATTTTTAAATTCCATAGAGTTCTGCATTTTGATGCCATGGGTTGCTGATGGCTAAACATTTGCATGTACAGGACCCTTACCAATATCCAAAGCAAAATGAGAAGCAATGAAAGAATGGGACAATATTGGAATAATCATACTTCTGTTATTATTTGCCTGCTACTGTTCCACGTAACATGCAAGGTTACTGTCATGGAAAGAGATTAGAGAAATAAAATTATTTTACTAATTTTTCTCATTTGCGTAATTTGTGCATTCGAGAGCAATTTGTGGATAGTCATTTTGCGTATTTTCAGAAATGCTCCTACAGACAGGGTAGTCTCTGCCTAACTCACACTCTCATTTCGGGCCTTAATAAAAGAATGTAGTAGGAGAAAGCTAATAACTTTTGGTTTTGAGTTTGTTTTTGTTTATTTTGTAAAAACCATTAATTCAGTGTAAATTTAATAAATTCAAACTATAAATACATCCACATATTGTGCTGCTACTGTAACATATATCCAACTAACATGCAAATTATTCCTTCTTTTTTTGTTTGATGGTCATTATAAACTTTCCCTGGGGTTGAAAAGGTCACCGCAATTGTTAAAAATAATTTACTATATTTTTGTTATAAGATTAAAAAATCATTACACATAATTCACATTTCCTGAAAAAAATCTTTTCTGTGCAGACAGGTTCATTAAGCTGTTTTTTCCTTTACAGACATTGATGGAAATGGTTTCATAAGCAGTTGTGAATTAACTGAGCTGTTCAAAGCAGCCAATCTGCCTCTGCCAGGATATAAAATCAGAGAAATCACTCAGAATTTGATGGCCACGGGAGATCAAAACAATGACGGCAAAATCAGTTTTGATGAATTTATTGCAGTGAGTAAAATGTTATTTTGGAGAATATCCTCTAAAAAGGGAATTCAGAAAAAAACAGTCTAACTTTCAAAACTAGAGCTTGTCAGGAATTTTCTGTCAAAACAGTGGTAAATGCAGTTTCCACAAATTGAGACAAAAACAAATGTCAAAGTATTGGAATTTCCTGCAGGATGGAAATTTCAGAATTTCACTTACCTCTGTTCAAAACTTAAACTTCTAAGGGTTTGTCTCCAGAATACAAAGACTCTGTAGATTCCTAATACTCTTTAACTTCCTATTAATTAGTTAAAATATAAAAAAATTAAAGGTCCCAATTCTGCAAAGGCAGCCACAAGTGCGAACTCTTGCTTCTGTGCAGAGTGCCCATTCAAGTAATTGTTATTATTACAGATTATTTATTTATTCGATGCCCACATTGTTTTCAGCTCTGAAAAAAACAGAGAGGACAGCATGGTCCCAAGAAACTTACAACCTAAAAGCTCATAGTTTTACTCTAGTTTTATAGCTTGCAATTTTAAAATCACTCTATGTATTTTGAAAGGTTTTCCAGGGCCTGAAGAGCACAGATGTCGCTAAAACCTTTCGAAAAGCAATCAATAAAAAGGAGGGGATTTGTGCTATTGGTGGAACTTCAGAACAGTCCAGTGTTGGAACCCAACATTCTTATTCGGGTATGTAGAGTCAATTGATATAGGTAGTAACTGAAACTAAATGGTCCCTTGGAGATCATTTTGTAACTTTCTGTGTGAAAAGCCTTAGGGAATTGCAGTATCGGTAAGGGTGACTTAGAATAGGCATATTTTGGACAAACTGTAATAAAGCTGAGGAGAAGTAAGAGCAGTATTTTGGCCAAAAATGCAACCTCCCTTATTTTAAATAATTGTTCGGTTCTCAGGTAGAATAGATAAGTATCAGAAAAGGTGCCAAATCACTTTTAATAAGAACTGAGATTTTCATGTCAAGAAAATTGGTAAAAGTTTTAGGCTCCAAATTGATAGATCTGACCTTTTGCTTGCAGAAGAAGAAAAGTACGCCTTTGTGAACTGGGTTAACAAAGCCCTAGAGAATGATCCTGATTGCCGACACGTGCTCCCAATGAATCCAGACACCGATGACCTCTTCCTGGCAGTTGGTGATGGCATCGTGCTGTGGTAAATACCACCTATGTTTCCCTACACAGTTAGGCCTTGACCCTGTGAAAACTGATGCATGTGCTTACCTTGAAGTACACAAGCAGTTGCATTGCTTTTAGAGTTAGGCATGTGTGTAATTCTTGCAGGATCAGGGCCCTAGTGATTCTCTTTCTCACACATCTTTTCTCTTAAGAGATGATAAGCTTTTTTTAAACTATTGTTTATAATTGAAAAATAGATATTTTAGATGTTAAAAGTGACTGTCTCTGTCCATTAGAATCAGGGGAGAAATAACAGAGCCAACAGGAGTGAGCCTGAGTAGAGAATGAGTAAAAACTGGGTAAGGACCTCAGAATATAGAACCCAGTGAGTTTTTTATATACTTATTTGCATATCTGAAATGTCCTGCATTACACAACATGGGCCAAATCCTGAAGTTCTCACTCAGTCCTTATTCATATACAATTCTTAAGTAAGATTAGTTGGAGATTTAGCTTAATAAGGACTTCAAGACTTGGAACAATGGAAATTTTGCTTAAGATAAGAACGGAATAACTTAGTAAGGGCTTCAGGAGTTGGTTCCACCTTTTCTATTAAATGATACTGAAACACAACCAACCTGCCTAAATGTGAAGGGCTCTGAGCAGCCCAAGGCTTTACAACTTACTATGAAAGAACTATATTGTTAGATACAAAGGGAAAATTCCATGTCAATCATGCCCAGTAAACACATGAATGTGTAGTTCTTTTTCTTCTGTATTAACTATGTTTTGTAATAGTAATAAGAAACTTGAGACAGGGAATTTCTAGGGGGCTCCTATCTAGAGGCATGCAAAATATTTGTGATGCAAAAATTATGGTTTTCACATTTTACTGTGAACGTGAAATTCTGCTGAAGTCTGCCTATTTTTTGAGCAAAATTGAGACCATTTTTGTACAGACTGGTCCATTTTTGAGTGAACATGGCTTTGTGTCAAAAATGTGTGTAAATTTGAGGATTTGTTTGCAGTTGTGGACAATGAAAATAGCTATTTTTTTTTCAAATTTTGCATAAAATCTTTGGAGGTAGAGGGTGAAAAGCAACATGAAACAGTGAATATTTTGACATGAATTTTCACAAAATGAACATTTTGAATTTCAGACAGGTTTACTTTATTGCCCTTTTTGGCCACTATTCAATATATCTGCTTGTCACATTCCCTGCCTCCACTGGTTAGGAAAAAGCTGTGCTAAATATTGTAGTACATGTGTATATGAGTCTCTGTGTGTGTGTGTGTGTGTGTGTGAGTCTCTCTCTCTCTCTCTCTCTCTCTCTCTATCTACAGTGTTCCTGGACTTTCTAATGCACTAAGCAAGTTCTTGTGTCAATTCAGTCTCAGGATATCTGATCAACATGTCACACTCTGCACTGATTAGGTCTCAACTGGAGTATTGTGTCCAGTTCGGGGTGGCACATTTCAGGAAAGATGTGGACAAATTAGAGAAAGTCCAGAGAAGAGCAACAAAAATGATTAAAGGTCTAGAAAACATGAACTATGAAGGAAGATTGAAAAAATTGGGTTTGTTTAGTCTGGAAAAGAGAAGACTGAGAGGGGACATGATAACAGTTTTCAAGTACATAAAAAGTTGTTACAAGGAAGAGGGAGAAAAATTGTTCTCCTTAATCTCTGAATATAGGACAAGAAGCAATGGGCTTAAATTGCAGCAAGGGAGGTTTAGGTTGGACATCAGGAAAAATGTCCTAGCTGTCAGGATGGTTAAGCACTGGAATAAATTGCCGAGGAAGGTTGTGGAATCTCCATCATTGGAGATTTTTAAGAGCAGGTTAGACAAACACCTGTCAGGGATGGTCTAGATATTACTTAGTCCGGCCATGAGTGCAGGGGACTGGACTAGATGAGCTCTTCAGGTACCTTTCACTCCTACGATTCTATGATTTTATGATGAAGGTTCAAAATGACTTTGGTGTAGGCAAAGTGACATATTTCTCACTTCCGTTTATTCTTTAATTTATAGTAAAATGATCAACTTTTCAGTGCCAGATACAATTGATGAAAGAACAATCAACAAAAAGAAGCTCACTCCATTTACTATACAGGTACTGAAACATCAAGTATAAATGCTGAGTCTCTGTTATGTAATTAATTAGCTGTAATGCTATAAAGTTCATGGCCCTGCACAATGCAGCCAGACACAGTTTGTGGCAAAGTAGGGTACTTGAGCTGCAATTCTGCAAAGATTTATATCCATGCTTAATTTTGAACTTGAGAATGATCCCATTGAAGTCAATGGGACTACTCATGTGCTTATAATTAAGCAAGGTATAAATCTTAGGAGGATCTAAGTGATAGGTGCCTAAAGAATACTACAGATGAGATGAGATGAAGACAATGACAAATTCAAATGTGGGTTAACCGCTAGAATACTAAATGCAGGGGTGGAAGTAACATTAAACACTTACTGGTATGGGGGCCCAGAAGGGGCAGGGCCTTGGGCGGAAGGGGCGGGGCTGGGATCAGCTTCCCCCAGCCAGCCCATCCGCGCTGCTTGGCCCGCACCGCCCAGGGCTCTGGTGGCGATTTAAAGCATCCGGGGCTCCGGCTGCTGCCGCGGTAGCAACGGCAGTGGCCAGGAGCCCCGGGCCCTTTTAAATCACCGGCCCTGGGGCAGCCGCCCCTTTTGCCCCCCCTGTTGTCAGCCTGGGGTGGGGGGGAAAGGGGCAACGATGTTAAAGTGGTGCCACAGCAGCACTTTAAACAGGGTCCTTAAAGTGCTGCAATGGCAGCACTTTAATGTCGGCTGCATACAGGCCGGTATTGGTGGCCACTTTTTACCGGTACGCTTTACCGGCCTGTACCGGCCCACTTTCACCCCTGACTAATTGACACCTGAGTACTGTGATTAAGTGACTTGCCCATGGTCACACAGGAATTCTGTAGCAGAGCCAGAAACTGAACCCACATCTTCTGAGTTCCAGTCTAGTGCCTTAATCAAAAGGTCATCCTTGCTCTAGAAAATACCACATATGTGAAAGATGGCTGAGTTAACGTTGTTGGGCTCTTAGCGTTTGCATTTTCTTTTTGATTTTTATCTGTTCAACCGGCATGTTGGATTCATTTTGTAACATACATTGCGTGCATGTGTGCACACCTTCATTTTTTTAAAGATGAACTGGAAAACAAAATTCTACCTGCCAAGATCTAAATTCAAGTTTATTCTGTTTCCTTTACAATAGTATGTAGAGATACATTGTTCTATATACAGTATATATGTACCTCTGTACCAGTATATAAATAGATATCTACTATATATGTACACATAACCCACTGTAGCCTTCAATTACTCTGATTAAATGGAACATTAGCCAGGCTCAAGTAAGCTTAGAAGCCATTAAATTGGGTTTCTGTGCTGCAGTCATTTTTTCCAGTTTCAATCCTCTTGGTCAGCAGCACATCTTATTGATGCAGCACAGATCAATCCCTGTCAGATTTAGACATGATTTAATCAATATAGCTTATGCTTTAACTTAACCCTTTTACAACTGTCAAATAAAGAGAGGGTGATTATTTTTAAATGCTATAAATTTTTCAGTTTATGACAATTTACGCTTTGTGTCCCTGTGTATTTTCTACCTAATCGAATGTACCTCTCACACTCATGGTGGTGAAATCCATGTGATAAATTGCAGAGCCAGGAAACAAATGGCATTTGTCATGCACCTTTGCCTGCCTCACCTGCCCTCTGCCCACTAGTCCATCTTCCCAGGGACTTATTCGAACAACCCAAACCTTCGAGCAGATTCAAACTGCCCTTTTGAAAAAAGAAAAGGGAAAAAAAAGCCACCTGCCCGAAATGTTTCTTCTTTCCATCCCACCACCTTGATATATTGAAGCTCCTTCTTTCCACCCCACACGCCTCAAAATATGGATTTTCTCTGTCATCCCATATTCCACCAGTGTAAACACCAGAATGAGCAATATCCAGACAAGGACAAGTGAGGGGCTTAAAGTCTAATGTCTTGTAACACTTCAGGACAAGAAATAGAACCTTTTTAATTTTGCAAAGGAGAGGTTCCCTGTGCTGCAGAAGGGCACAGGACTTGCTTTTACTCCTGGGAGTTCTAAGCTATCACACCTTAGGCCCTGATCTGAAAAGGGTTATACCTAATTTTGCTCACTATATTTCCATTGAGTTCCCCACCCCCTCTTTAGTTCTCCTCCTCCCTCCCCTCCACTATTTAGTTATTGCATAATAAGACACCTCTCTCTCTCTCTCTCTCTCTCTCTCTCCAGGAAAATTTGAACCTTGCCTTGAACTCTGCCTCAGCCATCGGGTGCCATGTTGTTAACATTGGGGCTGAAGACTTAAAAGAAGGGAAACCTTACCTGGTCTTGGGCCTCTTATGGCAAGTTATCAAAATTGGCTTGTTTGCCGACATTGAGCTCAGCAGAAATGAAGGTACATGCGGTGTGCTCTCATCTTTAGAAGTGTTATTTCAACTAGTCCTGTGGACTCTTAGGGCTTGTCTCCACTTACTGGAGGAATTGACGCACGGCGATCGATCCACCGGGGGTCGATTTAGTGGGTTTAGCGAAGACCCGCTAAATTGACCGCCAATCATTCTCCCGTCGACTCCGGTACTCCACCGGAACGAGAAGCATAAGGTAAGTCGACGGGAGAGTTTCTCCCATGGATCCAGCGCAGTGTAGACATTGCAATAACTCAACCTAAGGTACGTTGACTCCAGCTACATTATTCACGTAGCTGGAATTGTGTAACTTAGGTCGACTTAGCCCCATTGTGCAGACCTGCCCTTAGTCAAGTCTTCATTGCCTCTCTTCTTCACTACTCTGATTCACCCAGTTCTAGTCTCCATAAGCCCAGAGGCCCCAAACTTTCAGTCCAACCAAAATGTGTATCCTTGTCTCCTTACCTACACCTGGGATCAGGAGCACATCATGCTACAGTCAGGAAGCCCTGCTGGTTTCCTATTCTTCATAGAATCCAGTGCCAAATCTCCCTTCTCTTAAAAAAATTATCTGTGAACCTGCCTCAGCATGACACACGCACACTGCTCTCCAACCATATATTTTCCTGCTGCTTCGGTTCCCTTCTCCCCTGGATTTGATACCCAGTCACCAGCACTTCTTATAACCTGTACCACCACCGCCTCTGCCGTCTCCCCTGAACATATTGCTTGGCTTCTTCATTCTCCCCTGCACACTGCTGTCCTGCTGAGGGCTGGCAGTCCCACTGGCATCTCCAGTTGCAGAGAATGGCTCCATTTTCCTCTCTTTCACTTATTATATAGTGATGGTATCTAGAAGAGGCAGCAAAGCTCACTCTTCTTCCTTGTTCCCAGCTGTTTTTAAAGGCCTCCAGGCTCTCCTTGCAATGAAGAACCTGGCCACTTGTAGAAACAGCTGGAAACAAAGGAGGGAGCCAGCCCCAGGTGACCAGCCAGCTCTGTAAATCACCAGCCATTGCTCCAGAGACTACCAGTGATCCATAAACCACAGCTGGGAATTTCTGGACTATTCATACCCTACTTTCTAAACCGACTTGCTCTCCATACTGATGCTTTTCATTCTTCCTGAAACTTAGCTTTTGTACCCCGCTTCACCGCTGCCCGGCGACATCTGTAGATGTTACATGCATGAGACAATACACTGTAAGCTACAGATGTTACTTTTCTTTGCATGTTTAGTGTGCAAAAAGCTGGAAAGCATTCTGTGTCACTTGTGAATGAACAATGCTCTAATACATTGTGTTGTATTTTTTGTCTGTGTAAAATGTAGCTCCTTAACATAAAATGAAAACCAAACACATTTGAGAATGTATGGCATGTGAAATAGAAAAACAAAATTAAAAAGCCAAAATGTAAATCTGCCAGTAGAATAACATTTTTTATTTGAGCACGGAAGGAGGAAGCTGGGTTTACAATTCTGTGATGCTACAGTTATACAAAACACTGCCCAGAACAGAGCAAAATGGCTGTAACATCTCTAACAACAAATTAATTCCTTAACAATAAAATAACTGTAGGCTCAGGGGACAGCTTTCGGTTTACTTGAGCCTCTCAAATATATAAACACACTGATCGCCCCCATTTTCTTCGGTGGGAGAAGGATCAGGCCCTTGCTCAGTAAAGGAAGTTAAGAAGGATAAATTAAGAGCACAAATATTCCCGTGCATGGTGTTTATTTTTCTTTCCATTTTGTGCTTGCCCAGCTCTGATTGCCCTTCTGCGTGAAGGAGAGAGTCTAGAGGATCTGATGAAATTATCCCCAGAGGAACTGCTGCTGAGGTGGGCTAACTATCACCTGGAGAACGCTGGATGCAACAAAATCAATAACTTCAGCACCGACATCAAGGTATGAGAAACACTGATCAGCGACAGCAAAAATAACAACCCCAAGCTTCAGCTTTCTCCTCTGGACTGAGCTTGTTCACCTGGAGGTGATGGCTTAGGCCGCAATCCTGAAAACACGTATGTGTGCGCTTAACTTTAAGCTTGTAAATAGTCCCGTTCAATTCAATACGACCACTCACATGATTAAAGTTAACCACGTGGGGAGAGTGTTTCCAGGGTTAGGGCTTTAGGGTAGGTCTACACTGCAGCTGGGGGTGAGCCTCCCAGTCTGGGGTAGACAGAGTTGTGTTGGCAGCGCTTGCATTAGCATGCGAAAAATAGCAGTCTGGAGATGGCAACACAGACGGAGGCTTGGGCTAGCCACCCAATAGCAAATCAGAGTGGGAAGAAAATATGAAAGATTTTGAGCCCAATTCTGCAGTCACCTCATGCATACAATTTCCACTGAACTCAATAGATTTTTTTGAACTCAACAGATATTTTTCCTGGGGAAGGGCTATGGGACCCTCACCCTTACATAGGCAGGCTGGAGAGTTATCTAATGTAGCTAATTAAATCTAAACTATGATTTATGTCACATCAATGTTGGAAAATATAAAGTACACATTGACTTCAACAGGGCCAGGATTTCAGCCTATGTAACTATTTACTACTTCTAATCAGCTTTGCTGCTTTTATAAATACATATGTTATACAATGAATGTATGCTTACAAGGAAGCATTTGGGTAGAAATCTGGAAACTTCAGTGGAATTACTTGTGCAAATGAAGACAAATCTCGGCAGTAAAGGTTTGCAGGATATCACCTGGAGCCTTTTCCCATGTATCTAAATAGTAACAATTTCTTGGTCTTTTTTTTAAAAAAAAAAATCTGAATCTTTATTTGAAGGGCTGTATTTATGTTTAAGATGATTTCTGACGTGAGATTAATTTTTTGTACACATGGAACCAACACTATGCTTTATAAACATGAAAGTAAACAGCATGTGAAATCTTTGTCTTGTTCTAGCCTTTTCCTGGAAAACTGCTTGTTAACTGGTGTCAGCTTTAATGTCTGTCCTTGAAAACTTTACTTTCTACTTTGTGACCATTTCAACGTTTCTTTAAACTCTGCTTTAAACTTCTGCTTCCTCCTTCTGTCTGTTCTTTTACTAAACCTTTAGCTGACTGACTTCTACAGCCTTATGAAGGTATATTTTTCATATCTCTAATTTAATATGTTCAGATTAAATCAATTCTATCCTTTTTTCCTAAATGCAACATGCAGTATTGTGTCTAATGCTTCCAGCTTTTCCATATTTAACATTTTAATTACTTTATAAAACAAACAGATATGCAAACCAGAAGGCATACAATGGAAACTGTTAAATGCTTTCAGCTTGATTAATTTAATTATGTTGTCAAATGGTTGATGTAATAAAAGCAAAGCATGCTTGCTCATTGTTCATGGGAAGTACAGTATTGGCATGCAAAACCTGGCTTTAGATGTAACTTTTCCCCCTTTTAATTTCTTGGTCTGTTGCAGGACTCCAAAGCTTATTACCATTTGCTGGACCAAGTTGCCCCAAAGGGAAATGAAGAAGGTATTCCAGCTATTGCAATTGACATGACAGGATTAAGGGTAAGATGATACACACTTATATACTAACATTCCTAGAACCTAGGAAACATTGAGATGCACTGTAATACCTAAACAAGCAAACTAGATTTAATCATTGGAGTGTAATCCTGCATTGAAAAACCAAAAATGCAGAATTAAATTGATATGTTTTAGGTTAGATTGTACTAATGATAACAAACTATCTTCCAGCATGAATTATCACAGAAGCTTTAAAAGCCAACAAACCAGCTAGACACATTAGCAATACTTTGCCAATATATGTTTACGGACATTTTTCTGGGTTATTTCTCAAGCTTATCCTATGTGATAAGATTTATCTTAAACATTCATTTTAATGTCGCATGGTGTAGCACATTGATTTTAGTTAAAAGCAATTTGCAGATATTGACGTGATTTGTAATGTGGAAAAGGAAAATGTTATGGATTTAAACAAGAATGTGTTGTAGTTTTTACAGCATCAGTATGAAAAGAGACAGCACGTTCATGTGTATTATGAGTGTGATATTTCAGTGCTATTGGATGTCAACATATTTTCATATTTTTGCTGACTGACACGTTTGATATCTCTTAGGAGAAGGATGACATCCAGAGGGCAGAGGGCATGTTGCAGCAAGCAGAGAGATTGGGCTGCCGGCAGTTTGTTACTGCCACAGATGTAGTCCGTGGCAACCCCAAGTTAAACTTGGCTTTCATTGCCAACCTATTTAACAGATATCCTGCCCTCCAAAAACCAGAGAACCAGGACATTGACTGGAGTTCTATTGAAGGTAATGAAAATACAAATAAGAATTGGCATCCAACCGAGGCCTCTGACTTTTAACATGTAACTGAGACCTGGTTGGGTAATTCAGCTGTTAGCTCAACTTTCTCCTGATATGTACTTACTGCAACATTAGCCAAGGCAGGTTTGAGGATGGGATATTGCTGTGTGTTACTTGCATGTGGCTTCAGATATAGTTGGTTCCCTTCACTGTAGGTGTATTTGTTTGAATGCACTGTAGCTTTATGCCTCCTTGGTTTGTCTAGACTAGAATTCGTGGTCCTGTTTAAATTAGAGTTAATTGACTAGGGAGCTTATGGAATCTCCATCATTGGAGATTTCTAAGAGCAGGTTAGACAAACACCTATCAGGGATGGTCTAGATAATACTTAGTCCTGCCATGAGTGCAGGGGACTGGACTAGATGACCACTTGAGATCCCTTCCAGTCCTACAATTCTATGATTGCCAGTTAACTCAAGTTAACAAACACGATTGCAAATGCTACGCTAGGCACTCCACAAATGGTTGTTCCAGTTTTGTGTCCTGGAACAAACATTTATGGGATGTCTGGACTAGCATTTACAATTGTATTTGTCAATTAACTTGATTTAACTAACTAACAGTTAAGTTAAAACAAGAGCAAAAACTCTAATCTAGACAAATCTCTTATGGAGTTATTTTGAAAAAGGCACAGTTTGCTTTGTTGCACATCTGATCTCCTTTCTGAGCAAAGTGAGTTCTTGTCTTCTGTGGCACTCGAGCCACCTAAGCTTATTGACTTGAATGACTTCAATATCTGTGTGGCTTACATTTATTGTGAGCTGACCTTAGTTCTTTTATCCAATATGACAACTTGGAAATGTCCATTATAAACGTATTTCCTTTGCATGTAAACCTCCTAAAAAACTTTTGTTTGGACTGAAACGTCCTGCTTGGTCTCAGCCCAAAGTTGAATTTTTCTGGGAGGAGGTTCTGCTTGGAGATTTTTAAGTTAAATGAGCAGAAAAAAAGTATAATTTTCCCTCTTTGCTAATATTTTATAGACTTTTTCTGTGCACAAATAACTCACAAACATCTGAATGCAAAACTTTGCATGTGTCTAGACATCAATGAGCAACAGTCACTGATAGCTTTTTGAAGAATTCTAAAATATAGGTATATTATAATCAATGAAAAGCAGGCTTTTGCACATGCTCAGTGTGACACTTCTATTAAATATTGTTGTGTAGCTGACAACAACAACAACTAAGGAGTTCCTTAAATGCAATTTCACCAGTCTGCAGTAGCAGCGGAGTTTTGCAAAGTGCTGATCTTTCTAGCCCAATGCAGCAAAATACCTAAATTGTGTGCTCAAAACTAAGCATAAGCATATGCATTTCTTCACACACTGCACAGTCAACCTGTGGTACTCTTTGCCAGAGGATGCTGTGAAGGCCAAGACTATAACAGGGTTCAAAAAAAAACTAGATAAGTTCATGGAGGATAGGTCCAACAATGGCTATTAGCCAGGATGGGCAGGGATGCAAAACCATTCTCTGAAGTGTCCCTAACCTCTGTTTGCCAGAAGATGGGAATGGGCAACATGGGATGGATCACTTGATGATTACCTGTTCTGTTCATTCCCTCTGGGGCACCTAGCATTGGCCACTGTCGGAAGACAGGACACTGAGCTAGATGGACCATTGGTCTGACCCAGTATGGCCATTCTTATGTTCTTATATGTTCTTATGAGTAGTCCTATTGAAGTCAATGAGATTTTTTTGTGTGCTTAAAGTTAAGTAAGTGCTTTGCTGGATTGAGGAAGAATGCTCAGCTCCATACAAGATCAATCTCTTATGAGGTGTGACTGCAGATGGCAACTCATCATAAATCTGTATTTTCAATTGCTTCTAACTTTCTCACAAAGCTCATGCTGAAATGTCTCATGATTCGACACAGACTAAAGTTGAATTTCTTAAGTAAGTTTGAGAACAATCTCCTCAAATATGACAGTGCATATGGTATGTACAGAACATTACCTACTGTTCTGTACTCTTGTATTTCACTGCCTGTTGATATCTCATTCTACATGTCATTTTAGTATACAGTAAAATCTGCATTTATATTTTCCTTGTTGTAAAAAGTTTATTTCACTGAAGTGTTGTCTTGAGAACCTGTTGATTGATATTCTGTTATTTTAGGTGAAACAAGGGAAGAGAGAACATTTAGGAACTGGATGAACTCCTTGGGTGTTAGTCCCCGTGTCAATCATTTATATAGGTAAGGAAAGTTATGCTTCCTTTAGATGACTAATGTGATCTACGTCTTAAGAAAAAAAAAATGTTTCTAGAAAACATGAACACATTGCTAGTCCTTATGAAAACAGATGCCTCTGTTTCATTCTTTAGGAAAATGTGATTCGTTCTACTAATGCTTAAATTAGAATAATAGAATCATAGAATATCAGGGTTGGAAGGGACCTCAGGAGGTCATCTAGTCCAACCCCCTGCTAAAAGCAGGACCAATCCCCAACTAAATCAACTGGATTCCTTGCTCACATTATAAGTCACAATATGTTTCCATTGTTTCAGTGACCTGTCAGATGCCATGGTTATCTTCCAGCTTTATGAAAAGATTAAAGTGCCGGTAGACTGGAGCAGAGTGAACAAACCACCATACCCTAAGCTGGGTGGTAACATGAAGAAGGTAAAAAAATTGGCATGGTTCTTATGAGGATATCTATTCCATTTTGTCTACACTACTGCTTAAGTAGATGTAAGTTACATCGCTCAGGGGGGTGAAAAAAGCTTACATCAACCTAACGCTTCCGCCTCTCAGGGAGAGCGATCTCCCATCGACTTATCGCGTCTTCACCAGACCCACTAAGTTGACGCTGCTGCATTGATTGCAGTGGCGCTGATTTAGCGGGACAGTGTAGACAAGCCCATACAGAGCAATAGACCCATACATAGCCCCATTCATTACAGATTGACTATGCACATGTTTGAAAATGGAACTGAGTCCTTAATCAACAAATTACAAAGTGTAAAGTCTAATTTGCCTTTGTTACTGTGGGCTACATTTTCAAAGTATTCTCAATCTGACCTCCTTTTGTGTGTATGTAATTTTGCACCTGCAGACACTTGCATCTGTATTATTTCGAGTGCAAACAATAGCATGTAGCATCTGCATGTGACAGATGATTGTGCTTAAAAATGTCTGTGTAGGGACTTGCATGTGCCAGCAGACATTGTTCTCAAGTCATAAGTAGATCCAAACAAATTATATTTTTATAGTCTAATCAGTGTCTACTTTCCATGAGTTTTCTAATAAATTCAACAATGTTTCACCAGCTGGATGGATGGTCAAACATTATTTGTGATATCAAGATACTGGACATTTTTCTATCAATCTTTAAAAATGTATTAGTGAATAATTTTTCCCACTATCCAATTCGCTCTAATCACAAGTCCCGATATATGTCCATGATGAGTCATGTGACACCCACATTAATTCCAGCCCTCCAGATCACCTCCACCACATGAAAGAAATAAGCAGATTTTAAACATTCCTGACACAGATACCTGACAACCTGGCTAAGAGTTCCCCTCTGAATCTCCACTAACTAGCCAGCTTTCTCCCAGCTACCACAGTGAGGAATTTTGGTCCGGAACATTCCCATACTATTTGTGAGTGAAGCAGCACAAGGTGACTAAAGGACCTAAAACATTAATACTTAGGGACTGAAAACCTCAGTTATTGTCCCACACAATCACTCTGTGCTGCTGGAGGTGGGCATGATTGCACAATGCTGTACACTGTGTCTCCATATTTCCTGGTCTGTGTGATGGCATTTAGGCTCTGATGATATACAATAGCATTTCTATGTTAGATTTGTCTAAGTTGCTTATCCTCATAGTATCTAAGGGCCAGATCCTAAATACGGCCAAACCCCTGTACCCACATTGACCCCCATTGGATGGAGCTGCCTGCCTGGATCCATGGGCAGGATCTGGCCTAAGTTCCCTGTAACGATTAAAGATAGCACGTTGCCCTGAACAGCAGCTGTTTCACATTTACGAAGCACACTAACTGACTCTGTCATTAACAGCTTGAAAACTGCAACTACGCAGTGGATCTGGGAAAGAATCAAGCCAAGTTTTCCCTCGTTGGAATTGCTGGGCAGGATCTCAATGAAGGAAATCGCACACTAACCCTTGCCCTGATCTGGCAGTTAATGAGAAGGTACATTAGTTGAACATATACATACTGCTGTTCTGGTATGGAGACAGGGCCGGCTCCAGGGTTTTTGCCGCCCCAAGCAGTGGGGGGAGGGGGGGGAAGCCGCGATCGGCGGCAGCTCCACCGGGCCACTTTCTTCTTCGGTGGCAATTCGGCGGCAGATCCTTCCCTCCGAGAGGGACGGAGGGACCTGCCGCTGAAGAGCCCGACTTGCCGCCCCTTCCCCTTGGCCGCCCCAAGCACCTCCTTGCTGAGCTGGTGCCTGGAGCCGGCCTTGTATGGAGAGATTCCATGGAAATGGGGTGCCAGCACGCACCACTGCACAGGAGGATCAATACCATTATTATTATTCCTATTGTCTGTATTGCACCATAAGTGTTCCTGGCCCTCCTCCGACAATAATTAAAAGGCAGGTCTTTGCACCAAGAAAGGAGAGAGAGAAAACATTGGAAGGTCAAGGGCTGAAAGAGTGGTTAGAAGTCCTGATCTTTGCTTTCTGTTATGGAAACACCTTGTTAGATCCTTTAGGGATGTCATGGATTTTCCATCCCTTACAGTCTGTAAGTCAAGACTGGGTGTTTGTCTGAAAGCTAGGCTCTAGCTCAAACTGAAGTGTTTGGCTTGATGCAGGAATCTCAGGGTGAGGTTCTACGGCCCGTGTTATGTAGCAAGTCAGACTAGATGATCACAATGGTCCTTTCTGGCCCTAAAATCGTCACATCTATTATTATTTTTAGATACTGTGGGCCTGAGTCTCCTTTACACTATGGTCCCTTTGCACCACTCAAGCCATATAAAAGGGCCTTAACATGGGAGTAAATGTACTTTGTACCTATTCTGAAGCCCCTTGATGCTGCCAGAGCAGTGTTAAGGGGCCATAGTGTAAATGAGAATCAGCCCTGTACTTTGTATAAGTTAACATAACATGAGGGAACAGAATCAGGTGTGAGTGAAGACTGCAGCATTTGGCCCTTGTCAGGTTTCACAGATACACTATGCTACAATGCCAAGCTTTTTATAAAGCATGAAGTAGTAGACAGCATTTTGTCCTCTGTGTTAAGGTACACTCTGAGTATCCTGGAAGATATTGGTGGTGGACAGAAGGTCAATGACGACCTCATTGTCAACTGGGTAAATGAAACACTGACTGAAGCTGGAAAAAGTTCAGTCATCAGTAGTTTCAAGGTACAGTATTTCATGATAAGTCTCTGTTTTGGGACCCCGGGTGGGTACATGTGTGTACTGTTGTTTATTTTTCACTGCATTTTCAAGGGATGTTCAGATCTGGGGATTCGGTTCAGGCTCATCTCTAGTTCAAACAGAAAAAGCTTTTTTTTTTAAATTACTGCACTTATGACATTCAAAAGCTGAAGCTTTATACCCTGCTTGGATCCATCCCGAAGGGACCTTTATGCTAAGTGAGGTGATAATGAGAGTTTTAATCTCTGCCAGTCGTCGTAAGCCTCACACAGCTGGAAAGTCACTTCATCAGTGAATGGGGTTGTAGAGAGCCAGTGAATTGCACAGTAATGTCTTGTATAGTGCAGTTGTAGCCGTGTCGGTGCCAGGATATTACAGAGACAAGGTGGGTGAGGTAACATATTTTACTGGACCAACTTCTGTTGGGGAGGGAGAAGAGCTTTGGAGCCATACAGAGCTCTTACTTCAGGTCTGGGAGCGGAGTCTGGTGAGGCTGGGAGTTCCTTTCCCAGACTTGAAGAAGAGCTCTGTATGGCTCGAAAGTTCGACTCTCTCACCAGCAGAAGTTGGTCCAAAAAAAGATGTTACTTCACCCATCTTGTCTCACACAATGCCTTGGCATTCTGTGGTCATAGTTGTTCATGGTGTTCAATTTTTGTGACACAAAATCATTGCCTATAGATCAGGGGCAATGGATTCTTCCTAAAAATGTCAAGTATCAGAGGGGTAGCCGTGTTAGTCTGGATCTGTAAAAGCAGCAAAGAATCCTGTGGCACCTTATAGACTAACAGACGTTTTGCAGCATGAGCTTTCGTGGGTGAATACCCACTTCTTCGGATGCAAGTCCTAAAAGTGTGTGTGTGGAGGGGGACAAAGCCCCGCACCCTCCATGGCCCCACCCCTACTTTTCCCTCTGAGCCTCCGGCCCCGCAGCCAAGCCAAAAGCAGTAGCTGGGTCAGGAAGCCCGGACCCCTCCACCTGTCCAAGGTGAGGGGGCCCAACAGAAACCTCCAGCCCACGTTCCTGCCTCCCGGGCCCTCTGCCCAGGACAGGTGGAGGTTCCGCGGCTCCCCACAGCTGCCTGCGTGGCTCTTATCCCGACCCAGCTTACAGCCTGGCCTGGGGGTGGGGCCTTAGGGGCTGAAGAGCCGCAGCCAGGCCATGGTAAGAGCCACTGGGGCAGCTGGGGGGTGCTGCGGACCTTCCAGCTGCCCTGGCCGGACTTGGGCCGGGGGCTGCTCTCAGGCCACCCAATCCCGGGCAGGTGGAGGGTCCCAGGCTCCCCCCACAGCTGCCCAGGCTCCCCAGGCCACTCTTACCCAGGCCAGGCTCCAGCTTCTGGCTGGCCTGGGGCGGGGCCTCAGGGGGAAGAGGAAGGGCAGAGGACTTGCCTCTTCCTGTTCTGGTGCTCCTGCTATAGATATAATAACATTGTGACACATATATTGCAATGCAGCAGCAAGATAACCATGCCAGGGTTATTGTGTGGCCATTGCAGCTCCTTTTGTCTCCATGTCACCTTTCTCTTCTTCTGCCCACCTCCTGGCTGGTTGGAGGGACAAGGTGGAATCCTGGTGACTCATTCCATGTCTCAGCACCTGCTGTGCTGCTTGTTGCAAAGTTCTAAACAGTATGTCATTTGAATGACCCATCCACTGTCCTTGAGCCATGATTATGGCTTTGTAGGACATCTGTCAATCTGTGTTTGTATCTAACTGTATTTTCCCTCTGTGCAGGACAGCAAAATCAGCACAAGCATGCCAGTCCTGGATCTCATTGATGCCATTCAGCCAGCTTCCATCAAATACGACCTTCTGAAAACAGAGGACTTGAATGAGGAAGAGAAACTTAATAATGCTAAGTATGTGCATGCCATGGGACATTAGGGTTGCATTACACCAGGGGTAGGCAACCTATGGCACGCGTGCCAAAGGCGGCACGCGAGCTGATTTTCAGTGGCACTCACACTGCCGAGGTCCTGACCACTGGTCTAGGGGGCTCTGCATTTTAATTTAATTTTAAATGAAGCTTCTTAAACATTTTAAAAACTTTATTTACTTTACATACAACAATAGTTTAGTTATATATTATAGACTTCTAGAAAGAGACCTTCTAAAAATGTTAAAATGTATTACTGGCACGCGAAACCTTAAATTAGAGTGAATAAATGAAGACCCGGCACACCACTTCTGAAAGGTTGCCGACCCCTGCATTACACTATGTTTGTTCTTTTTGAAAAATAGATAATCACACTGTCTGCTTTTAATGTATATTTCATCTCCCCCTCCCAACTGTTCTGTTCCTTTCACTGCTTCCTGCACTTGTCTTTCTTCACATGGCCCCTTTCTCCCCCTCTCCTCATGCTCATGTTTCCCTGTTACCTACTTCTCTTCTCCTTCACATGCGTCCTTGCTGTTTAGTTCCTTTCTCCTCTGCTGCCCTCAACATATGGCCCCAGCCCTTTCTCACTCTGGTGGCTGGCAGCTCCAGTCCCACTGGTGAATCCAGGCGCTGAGGGCAGCTCCTGTTTGCTATCCCCCTCCTCTGTAGCAGCACCCCAGTAAAGGCAGCTAGGTTGGCTCTTCCTTCTTGCTTCCAGCTGATTTATAGGTTTATATTCTTTGTGGTGAAGTGCCTAGACACCAGTAGACGTGAGTGGAAAGACAGGTGAGAGCCAGCACCATCTGACCAGCCTGTTCTCTGCAGGTCACCACTGCTCCCATGGGCCTCAGGATGGGAACTGCTATACTGCAGGAGTAGACTTAATCACAGATATATTTCCATTTTAAAACAAAATACTTGAAATTATTACTTCCTTTCCTGATCTGTCAAGTCTCTTCACCAAAGGAAAACTCCAGCTGGCAATAAAGGACCAAATTCTGCCTATGCAGCTCACTGAAGTCAAAGTGATTGCAGCAGGCATAAATCAGGGAAGGGACTGGCTGAGAGTTTTTCTCTTTATGTAGCATTAATAAACTTTACTTATTTAAAACAGGAACCAAAAAGTATTCTAGGAATATCACCCTCACCTCTGACTCCTTCCTCTCACAATAGATGTGTGCTTTGCTGTCTCCTGTCCTTTAACCCCACATATAACTACTGCCTAATGGATTCACTTCTTCTCTAGTGTTTGGAGGCACTCAGATATGATAGCAATGGGGGGCCATAATAGTCCGTAGACAGAGAGAAGCTTATTAAATACTCTGTCTTCAGTTGTTGCCTCACATACCTCTAACTCCATCTTCAGTCCCTTCTGGTTTGACTTCCAGCCTCTCTGCTCCACTGAAACTGCTCATACCTCAGTCTCTAACCTGTTCCTTGCCAAATCTCAGGGTCCCAAGGCCATTCTCATCTTCTTTGACCTTTCCTGCTGCTTTTGACACTGCAGATCATTCCCTCCTGCTTCCCAGCTTATCCTCCCTTGACTTTTCCAACACTTGTTCTCCCTGGCCATTCTTTTTGCACTTCTTCTGGTGTATCATCTTCCTCCCTTCTGCTACATCCCATGTGAGTCCCACAGGTCTCTGTTCCCTCCTCTTCTCACTCTACCTTCTATATCAGGGTGAACTCATCAACTCATAAAACTTTACTACTATCCATATGCCAACACCTCACAAATCTACCTTTCTACTTCTGGTCTGTCTCCATCCATCTAATCTTGAATCTTGGCTTCACTCTCCAACATTTGCATCTGGACATCTTGCCACCACCTTGAATTTAATATAGTTCAAACCAAACTCATGATCTTTCATCTGAAACCTTGTGCACTCCCCCATTCTCTGTCACTGTTGAACTCACCTCCAATCTACTGTTTATCTGTATGAAGCACAAGAAGCTGTTAAACAAATTGATTACTAAGGTTGCTTCTTACATTTCTTTTAATTTCCCCCCCCCAATGTAGATATGCCATCTCCATGGCAAGAAAAATTGGAGCAAGAGTCTATGCCCTTCCAGAAGACCTGGTTGAAGTAAAACCCAAAATGGTCATGACTGTGTTTGCTTGCCTTATGGGAAAAGGAATGAAGAAAGTTTAAGCCATAAAAGACTGATACTCATGACTGGGATATGCCCCCTGACTCCCTCAGACCGGATGTTCCTCATAGACTCAGATATCAAGGAAATATGCAGTCTTGGTACTTTCCAAAGCATGAATGCTAGACAAGGTTCCAAGTCATACAAAAGAGATATGCATATCCAGCAAAACAATCTACCATGTTCTGTATGGAACAGCAATGTGCTTGATTTCTTTGCCACATTATCCCCTTTGCTAGATGTAGCCTTTTCTGCTTCCTGAATATGTTTCCAAACAACACGAGCTTTACATGTGCTGATATTAATGGCTGTCCAGGTCATTGTCTGGAGGTCACCTGGCATTTTTGTTTTGGGAGCAGGATCAGGTTATACACTTTTTTCAGGATTGTGAAATGTTACATTAACTCTGTTATAGGTGTTCATGCTTGTGACATTTACGCTATGCTTTCCTTCAGCTTGTACCTGGAACTACAAAAGAGATTTCCTTAAGCCGCTGCAGGTACTGCATAGTGTCCTTATCAGTGTTTATTTTTCTGTGATAGTAAAATCCACTTTGTTGGGAAACTCTTGTGGCAACAAAAGTGCTAATTAAGGGCCCTATTGTGGCGCCTTATTCAGACTAAGTATTGCTTTACACCGCGAGTAGTCCCAGTGATATCAGTGGCATTACTTGCAGAATATGACATTAATCATTGAATAAAAGTCTGGCCCTCAGAGCATCCTAATTATGTGAGACCTTCACAACCCATGATGATCATTCATTTTTATTTCATGATGTGCTTTAAAACAAAGCAAGAACATCCTTAAAATGAAATCTGTGCTAAAGAACTTAAGGAGAGGTCTACTCCCGTAGTAGCAACAATACAGCTGGGACCAGAGTGAAGTGAACATAAGGCCACATAGTGACAGATTTATTTATCAAACAATAATTCAGCCCTGCTAACAACTTCGAACAGGCTTGCAGACAATACAAGGTATGCTACTGAACACACAAGGGGCCAGGGCCCTGATTAAGCAAGGCAATTCAGCATGTACTTATCTTAATTAGGCACATGCTTAAGTGCTTTACGGAATTGGGGCCCATTTCCTCAACTGGGGTAAAAAAGCATAGCTCACATTGACTTCAACATAGCTGTGTCAGTTTACTCTAGCTGAGGATCTAGCCCTATCTGTTTAGAATAAATGAAATACATTGCACTGAATCTGTTCTTTGGCATGTGGTATTCATTGTTATGCTCATTAAGTGCATTCTACTGTAGTTCAAATGCAAAAGAAGTGAGTTTTGCCTTAATGCACATTCTTTCCCCCTGCGAAATTGCCTTAATGAAGAATAAATATACAGTGATGAGAAAAGCCTCTCTAAATAAAACATTCTATAAGTCAAAATTTAAGGCTTTTCCTTTCAGTGATGTATGTGCTAATGATGTGATCAGTACTGTATGCTTGTACAACTGACACATACAGATTTTAAAACAAACTCATGGGACTCAATATATGTAGACTTGTATGCTGGACTTGTACATCATTATATAATCCACCACTCCATATCATCGCACTTTATGGACACTAGCCATCAACATTAACTTTACTGCTTTATTTGTTTTGTAATGGAAATATGCTGTTGGGTGTACAATATTGATTAGAAAGGCTAGACTCTGCCACCCGTATTCATCTTGAGTAGTAACTTGCTCCCGACCAGATTCTGCTCCCTTACTCGTATTGAGTAATACCTTAATCTCTGAGTGGGCCCAGTGACTTCAGTGAGACGGTTTGCATGGTAAGGCATGGAGTAAGGATGTAAGGATAGCAGAATCTGGCCCTTTGTGTTTAGTTCTTTTGATTGAAAAGGGAATGCTGATGGAATCAAGTGCAACTCAATGTGAGTAAGGGTTGCAGAATCTGGCCCTAACTGTATAGTAGAGATTTTGAAAGGAATATAATCCCATGGTACATTTAATTATGTCATTATATATCCCATTGTGTGATGTGTTAGTAGAGCAGAAGACCTTTTTTTTATGATACATTTAGGTATGATTGGCATTATAAAAAGTAGACCACCCCAGCCACTTCTGAGCAGGGAGAACAGTATTGGTTCATAGCCCCTGCCTCAGGCCCCTAGTTCCATGCAGGGAGTCAACAGAGGGTCTTATCCCACCCCCCTTATTCCTCTGCACAGAAGCATAGCATGGGGAATCACTGGTTCTCGAACCCAGGTCCACAGGCAACCCTGGTAGCCCAGCTGTGATCCAGCAGCATGCTAGTAGCTGCTAGGCTGAGTGGTTAATGGAGCCTAGACTCACCAGAGGCACCACCCCCAGGAGTTCTGACTGGAGGAGTGCGTGCTCCAATGGATGGGTCTGGCTCTGCTACTTAAGCCAGAAAGAGGTACAGGAAGTTGTCTGGGCAACTGGGTGAGATCCTGGCTGGCTGGCTGCTACACTGGACTCTGCCTTCTCACCTGACTCCTGAGCCCTGATTCCCTGACTGGTTCTTGCCTTCTTGCTGTGTTCCTGATCCCTGCCCCTGTTCTTACACTCCAGCTCTGACCCTTGGCCCTGGTATTCAGCCTCTGACTCCAGTTCTGACATTTGGCATCGATTCCTGGCTCTGATTCCAGCTTGATCCTTGACTCTGCATCTGGTGTCTGCCTCTGGTTCTGACCCTAGGCTCTGTTTTCTGGCTCCTGACCCCTGCTCTGACCACTAGGTCATACTGTCCACATTCCGATCCCTAACAGTTTGCATGGACCTTTAGCCTCCCAGGGTCGACTCTTCTGGGAAAGATGCAAGCAGAAGAGCTCTCCCACTACACGGGTGCCAGAATCACCAAAGCAGGTAGCCTGCCAGCAGGCAGACAACCAAGCGATGCAGACCCAAATTACACAGCTGACAACCGAGAACCAGATGTTACAGGAACAAGTACTTCAGCTTCGCACTGAGAAATCTGCACTTTGGACTTGGCCTGCAGCATTGCCCTTTGATCCAAGACCTGTGATTCCGCTGCCAGAACCACCAGAGAGTCCAAGGTTTCATGAACGACTGCTGCTTCCTGTTCCTACTTCACCTGCAAGTTTACTTTTCCAATGAGGCCAAGGTAGGCCTGGTAATTAGCCTGTTGACTGGGGAAGCATTGGCCTAGGCCTTCCATTTACTAGAGGTGACAGTCTAGTACAAGCCAACTGGAATGCCTTCCTAGGGTCGAGCTTGACTATCTTTGACAACCCCTATTGTGCCTACTCGGCCAAGTCTTCCCTATGAAAACTCCAGTGAGGGCAAGGCACAGCTGCCTCCTTCGTGGTGCATTTCTGTCAACTCATATCAGACACTGAGTGGAACAAAATGGCCCAGCTGTAACAAATCCGATGAGGCCTACAGGAGGAGGTTAAGGACAAGCTGGCCCAAGTAGAAACTCAACAGGTGTGGATGCCTTCATTGACCTCACTATTCAGATCGACAATTGTTTGTGTGAGCGGCAGGAAAAGAGGGTTGTCACAGCCACCTAGTCCATGGCCCCTGCTGTTAAACCCTGCTCAGCACACTGCGCTGATGCCAGTAGACCAGGCTTGTCGATAACTTAACCTTGAGGGAAAGGAATAATGATGACACCTCAGCCTTTGCTTCTACGCCACCCCATCTCAGAGACTCAGAGACTTTTAGCCCAGAAAGGACCATCATGATCATCTAGTCTAACCTCCTGCACATTGCAGGCCGCAGAACCTCACCCATCCACTCCTCCAATAGGCCTATAATCTCTGGCTGAGTTACTTGAAATCTTCAAAACTTGATTTAAAGATTTCATGTTACAGAGAATACACCATTTACTCTAGTTCAAAGCATGGCCCATGCAGCAGAATACGGTGACCCTCTTCCTCCCTTCCCAGGTCTCTCCATCTGCCTTATTCAGAACCCAGCCCAAAAGGAGACAGGAAACAAGCCGGCCAAGGCTTGGTAATTGAGGGTTGGCTTGGGCATCACAACAGCGAATACCATCAAGTCTCCAGCCCCAGTCTTGATCAGAACACGCACTGGGTCCTGCCAGTTGACTCCAGGCCTTCAAGTACTGACCTGATTACATATTTCTGGACAGTCCAGATGTCTTCCTGTGCAGTGGGCTCTCATTGACACACGTGCAGCTGATAACTTTATGGATATGTTGATAGCCCCAGTCTGCCTTGGACCTGGGAGACATAACTGATGGGTGCCACCTATCCTCAGGGCTGGTGACCATAGAAACTGTATCTTTCGAGGTTCAGCACTGGGAAATGCTGCAATTTCATGTGATCCACTCACAGTACTTTCTCCTGAGCCTAGGCATCTTCTGGCCGACCCTCCACAACCCCCTTGTCCATTGGCAGGAACAAAGGGTCAGTTTTCTCTCTGAACTTTGCCACCAGCATTGCCTTGTTAAAGCAGGTGTGGGGTCATGTACCTCTCCTTGGTGGGACTCCAATGGAGGTGACTGGCCTGCCAGGTCTGTTGCTCATTCTGCACCCTAACTCCCTTTTAAATGTAGTGACTTTGCTGATGTATTCAAAAAGAAAAACACTGATTCCCTGTCTCCACAAGTGCCTTATAGACTTGCAACCAGGGGTGAAGATTCTGTTTGACCACATTTATGCCATGTCAGAGCCCGAGTTGGTCATTCTATGCAGGTATCTCCAGGAGAACTTGTTTGTCAATCCACCTTGCTCACCAGGGCACCTGTCCTCTTTTAAAAAAAAACAAAAGCAAACATAAAGATGGCCATCACTGCCTCTGTTTTGATTACCAAGCCCTGAACCAGATAACTATAATGAATAGATACTCCTCTACCCCTGCACCCCAAACTGTTGGGTCATGTGGGGGCCACTTGAATATTCATGGAACTGGACCTCCAGAGAGCATATAACCTCATATGTATCAGAGTGGGAGATGGGTGGAAGACCTCTTTTTGGAACCGCTACAGCCATTTCAAGTACCTCATAATGCCATTCAGTCTAATGAACTCCCCTGCCACATTCCAAAATCTCATCAATTATGTATTTCTGGACATCCTGGACCAGTATGTGGTAGTATGTCATGATGATATACTTGTTTTCTTGGACTGTCCTGAGAAATATACCATACATGTCTGAACCCTTCTGGAGAGACTTTGCCAACATGCCTCTTTGGAGAAGTGTGCTTTTGACCGTGCCGCCATAGAATTTCTGGGGAAACTCCAGAGAGTTTCAAAATTGACCTGTAAAAAGGAAGAACTGGTTCGCAATTGTGCAACGCCAATGGTTCTTGGGCTTTGTGAACTTTTAGCATAGTTTATTCCAAGGTTCACTGAGCAAGTCTCACCCCTTCTCAATCTGCTCCATAAGAACACCAAGTTCCTTTGCTCTCTGGAGGCCCAGCATGCCTTTGAGCAACTAAAGCTCACATTCACTACCACTCCGGTATTGGCCCACCCTGATACCACATAAGCTTATGCCTCTAATGTGACCATCAGAGCGGTGCTCTCCCACTGGCACAGTCTCCAGAAGGTGCTACATCCATGCACCTTCTATTCTTGGAAGCTTACTCCTGGGGAGCAAAATTCTGAAATATTAGACAAGGAACTTCTGGTGATTAAAGTAATCTTTGAGGAGTGGTACCACTACCTTGAAGGAGTTTGGTATCTAGTTCAGGTTTATGCCAATGATAACAACTTGGAGTACTTACACAGGGCCAAAACCCTCAACCAGTGGCAGCTTCAGTGGGTTCTATACTTTCCCCATTTTGACTTTATCTCCTACTGGCTGGGATCCTGGAATGGCAAGGCTGACATGCTGCCCTATAAAGGGGAGTGTGACGGGTTGGTTCACAGAAACCCACTTGGGAGCTGCCAGCTGATGTGCCAAGGCCACCTCTGTTTCTATTCTCCCTGCTAGCTCAGTGTTTTCAGCACTCTTGTCTTGCTGCTGAAGCCAGACACGCCCGTCTGCTGCAGACACAGACCCAAGAGTCCGAATAACCAGCTGCAGGTTTACCTGAGAACAGCTCACAGAAGTCTGCTTGCCTTTAACACTCAGATGCCCAATTCCCAATGGGGTCTAAACCCAGATAAATCCGTTTTACCCTGTATAAGCTTTATACAGAGTAAACTCATAAATTGTTCGCCCTCTATAACACTGATAGAGAGATATGCACAGCTGTTTGCTCCCCCAGGTATTAATACATACTCTGAGTTAATTAATAAGTAGAAAGTGATTTTATTAAATACAGATAGTAGGATTTAAGTGATTTCAAGTAGTAACAGACAGAACAAAAGAAGTTACCAAGCAAAATAAAATAAAATACGCAAATCTATGTCTAATTGCACTAAATACAGATAAGATCCTCACCAGTTCCAAAATGTTCCCTTTTACAGGCTAATCTTCTTTTAGCCTGGGTCCAGCAATCACTCACACCCCCTGTAGTTTCTGTCTTTGGTTCCAATTTCCTTCAAGTACCTTGGGGGGGTGGAGAGGCTCCTTCTTTAGCCAGCTGAAGACAAAATGGAGGGGTCTCCCACGGGTTTAAATAGACTGTCTCTTGTGGGTGGAGACCCCCTCCTCTCCCTCTGTAGAATCCAGTCACAGAATGGAGATTCGGAATCACATGGGCAGGTCACATGCCCATGCATGACTCAGGACTGCAGGTAGCAGCCATTACCCACATGCTGCCTTGAACGTCCTCAGGTAGACTTCTAATGTGGATTGGAGTCTTCCAAGCTCTTTTGTCTGTTAAGTGCCCCCTGACTGAACACCTAATTTGCACATTCCTTTCCCAAGAAGTCATCAAATGTTCTAACTGAGGCCCCTTAGAAATCAAGCAATCATACAGCCAATGTTCATAACTTTGAACACACAAATGGTGCCTGCATACAACTAGGGTGAACATAACCAGTAGATCACAACCTTTACATAGATGTGTTACATGGCCTATGTAGCAAAACCCTATTCCAGTTATATTATACATACATTTATGAGCCCCTTTATGGGGTACACTGTCACAGGGAGTACAGTGTTGATCCAAAGAGGCCTAATCAGGAAACCTCCTGCATCCTTAAGCCCCATAAATTTCTTGGCGCAATGGTCAGCCATGAGCTGCTTGTCCTAATCCAGTTCGCTGCTATCACAGGGACTCCCACTGACAAACATAAAGCTATAAACCAGGAATCACACGACACCCGGAATGGACTAACTTTCACAAAGGAATACATATACATTTCTGCTGGACTTCCACAAGTTGCAATTGTGCCACAATTCCCCCTGGGTGGGGCATTTCCACTCGCTCTAAGACCCAGTATTTAGCATCTTGTTCCTTTTGGTGGCCCTGAATGAGAGCAGTGACAATGGAATGTGTTGCCTCCTGCAATGTATGCACCTCAGACTCTTTCAACCCTCTAGAGACTCCCCCTAGATTCTGCAGGGCTATTGCTCTATACTTCATCATGGAGCTACTTGAGTCCAAGGGGTATATGACCATTTTGACAGTTGTGGATCATTTCACAAAGACAGCTCACTTTATTCCCTGCACCCACCTGCCCTCTCTTCCAAGGAAACCACCCAGCTATGGGTTAACCAGGTTGTCCACTTTCATGGGCTCCTGGATCACATCCCTTCCAATCACAGTCCACAATTGATCTACTGTTTCTGGCATCAAGCTCTCCAAATATTAGGGGCTCACTCTTGCTCCTCTTTTGCCTACCACTCCCAAGTGAACGGCCAGCTGGAGAGAGTAAATCAAATACTAGAGTAGTACCTATGGTGTTACATCAATCATCAACAGAATGACTGGTCCTCACAGTTACCCTAATGTGGAGTTCACACATAACAATTCAGAACATGCCTCTACTGGGAAAAGCCCTTTCTGTAAGGGTCCAGGGTGTAGGTGGTCTGGCCAAGCAGTCACAGCTGAGCTGGGGGCGACACATCAGGGGTGGTAGTCAGTGAGCAGGAGTCAAAGGAATGGCTAGAGCCAAGTTCAGTAAGCAAGAGTCAGGGATCAGAGTCAGGCCAGAGTTGGAGACCAGAGATCAGGGTAGTAGCAGGCCAGAGTCACGAGGCAAGAGTCAGCATCAGAGTCAGGCTGGGATCAGAGTCCAGAAGATGAGGTTAAGTCTGGTATCACAGCAGGCCAAAGTCTGTGCGGTTGCCCAGACAACTTCCTGGGGCACCCTCCAGAGTTAAATAGGGTGCTCAGCCAATCAGAGAACTGAAGGGTACTGTCACTCTGGGTCCCTTGGGTGGTACTTCCTGTGGCGTCTGCTCTCCAAAGTGCTCCCTGACTGCAGCTCTGCATGGCTTCTTTGTGGCACTGTGGGAATGTCAATTAGTCCAGGCTCTGCAGACTTGGGTTCTAATCCATGGATCCTTACACTTCCCTTGCAAATTATGGGGTCCATCCCCTGTTCCACCCAGAGTTCCCCATGACCTCCTCCACCCCAGCAGTCTCAGATTGGATATAATAGATCCATTAGACCCAAGAAATGTTAAAGAACTACCTTGAAGAAGCAAAAACCTGTTACAGGCAATATGTGAATCCATAAGGGCAGAAGATGTGTCTCTCAGCTAAACATTACACATGGACAGACCTACAAACTGCATCATCTGTTCGTCAGCCCCTGTTGGATCCCTAGACAAATCAACCCTGTCAGTTTTGAGCTCCACCTGCCTCAATCCCTCAGAATAGACACTTTTTCATATGTCACTCCTAAAGCTGTGTTTAAAGGACTCATTTTTCCATAAAACCCAACCTCCTCCCCATTGCTACACAGCCAGGATCATGACAAGTATATTGTGCATGATGTCCTCAATTGTAAGTCAAGCGGGGCAAGTGTTGGTACTTGGTCGGGCTACAGGCTTGAACAATGCTCCTAAGAGCCTGCAGAGAATGTCCCTGCCCAAGAACTTGTGAAAACCTGCCATGAAAGCCACCCTGAGAAGCCTGGTCCAGGGGCACCTTGAAGGTGCCCTAGGGAAAGGGTGTTGTGAGGATCCATGGGTCTTGAACCTGGGTCTCCAGGCAGCCCTTGTATCCCAGCTACCCTCTAGCAGCTTGCTTGTAGCTGCTGAGCTGAGTGACTATTGGAACCCTAGCCCCACCAGAGGCACTGCTCACAGAAATCCTGATTGGAGGAGTGCCCAACCCCACCGCCTGGTCTGGCTGTGCTATTTAAGCCAGAAAGAGGCACAGGAAGTTGTCTGTGCAACTGGGTGAATTCCTGGCTGGCTGCTACATCAGACCCTGCCTTCTCACCCTGAGTCCTAGTTTCTGTCTTCCTGGCCTGATGCTGATCCCTGCCCCTGCTCTCTGACTTTGATTCTGGCTCTGACCGTTGGCTCAACTCTCTGATTCTGATCCTGGCATTTGGCCTTTGGCTTGACCCTTGGCTCTGGTATCCAGCTTCTGACTCTGGTTCTGACCATCAACTCCACTTCCCGGCTCCTGACTCCTCCTCTAACCACTAGATCAGCCCATCCACGTCTGAGTCCTTAACATGTAGATCTGACTCACAGTCCAGCCCATAATGAACAGGAAATGGATCCATTGATGGGAAATGTGATTTTAGCATCTCCTAGTTATTTATTTTGACCTTTGCATATATTTTGCACATTCTAGGGGACATTTAGGCTGAGTGGTTAATGGAAGTCAGAGAGTAGGGCGAGGCAATAGTGCGTGACTAAGGATAATGTGGCAGGGGGGAACTGGCTATTCTTTTGCACACTTTCTACTATTTGTTGTTTTTTAAAGGGTAGAATATTTCATAGAATCATAGGACTGGAAGGGACCTTGAGAGGTCATCAAGTCCAGTCCCCTGCACTCATGGCAGGACTAAGTATTATCTAGACCATCCCTGACAGGTGTTTGTCCAACCTGCTCTTAAAAACCTCCAATGATGGAGATTCCACAACCTCCCTGGGCAATTTATTCCAGTGCTTAACCACTCTGACAGTTTTTCCTAATGTCCATCTTAAACCTTCCTTGCTGCAGTTTAAGCCCATTGCTTCTTGTCCTATCCGCAGAGGTTAAGAAGAACAATTTTTCTCCCTCCTCTTTGTAACAACCTTTTATGTACTTGAAAACTGTTATCATGTCCGTCTTCTCTTCTCCAGACTAAACAAACCCCATTTTTTCAATCTTCCCTCATAGGTCATGTTTTCTAGACCTTTAATCATTTTTGTTTAATCATTCTCTGGACTTTCTCCAATTTGTCCACATCTTTCCTGAAATGTGGCGCCCAGAACTGGACACAATACTCCAGCTGAGGCCTAATCAGTGTGGAAGAATTACTTCTCATGTCTTGCTTACCACACTCCTGCTAATACATCCCCGAATGATGTTCATATGAGTTCTCTGCTTAAACAAACCTATTTAAACCTTATTTTACAAACTTACTAAAAAATCAGGGCAAGTCCCAAATAAAAGCTTCCTTTGAAAAAGAGATAAGTTTGCAAATGTGTTGCAGCAGGGTCCAGTGAAAAGCCCAGAACATTACTCCTTTACTCTCTAGCTCAAACAGCATGCCAAGGACACTCACAGACTGCACTGTGATACTCCAATGCAGGGGTCCCCAACGCGGTGCCCGCGGGCGCCATTGCACCCGCCGGGGGGGGGTGTAAGTGCGCCCGCGTAGCCCTTTGGTTGGTTTTTTTTTTTTTTGCTCCGCCGGCAGCGCTCGGGTTTTTTGTTGTTTTTGGTTTTTTTTGGCGCCCGCCGCAGCGCTCAGGTTTTTTTTTTTTTTTTTGGCGCCCGCCAGAAGAAAAAGGTTGGGGACCACTGCTCCAATGCTTTGTATCAGCTCTCTAATGCTCCCAATACTAACAATGCAGTAGAGCAAACTAACCACCAGATGGCAATATATCTAGCTGGAGTTTTAACACAAATATGTGTGTATGTAACCATACAACTGTGGAACCTTCTCCCATGGGGAGCGGTGGAAGCCCTTCACTTGGATTATTTAAACCTGGACAAAAAATTAGCACCTATCCACGTGCAATCGGCTACAATACTGCATTGTCAGGGCAATATAGTTAGATGACCCAGCAGATCTTTCTCTAACATTTTATAATCTTATGTGAAAAATAAACCTGGAATAGCTACATTATTGTAGAATGTTATAAATATTTTCACTTTCACATACAGCTAGCTAGCTTTTTGCTGATGGACTCAGGTGGTGTTTGAGGTTTTGCTTTGATGGACTGGTAAATGTGGCACGGAATGATGCTCTTAGTTGTTACTGAAAGGTTTCATTCCATGGCATTTTGATCATGGCACAGAAATTCTGAACTTTTCATTGTCTCTTTCTCCCTACTTTTCTATCTCCCCAAAAGGCAGCAGCTGTCTTTTAGTCTTCACTTCCAAAGCAAGCTGGCTTTGTAAACTGTTTCATGATTGATTTTCAGTGCACAAGTCATCATAATTTAGAAAGATTCAAAAAGGCTTAGACGTTTATATGAATAAGAATAGAGCATCAGCAGTTGCACTAGCTAGGATGAAAATTGCAAGGGCTCAATCAGCATGCTTCAGGGCATAATCTGATCACCAGATGGAGTCAGAAAGAAATGTTCCCCCATGGTATAGTAGAGCATAATTAGGTGCATTATGAGGATTTTACACCTTGCTTTAAATCATGTGGTCCTGGCTTCTTTCAGAAACAGAATACCAAATTGGATGGATGTTTGCTATGTTTTACTATGGCTGTACCAAGGTGTATATCTACATTATAATGATGTCAAACCAGAACTCTAGTTCTGCAACATTTTGTTCCCCCTCTGAAGTTTGGTAAAGTTTGGATCCAGATATTAACTTTACAACTGGCCCATACCTATGGCAGGGCCAAATCAGAACATTAGATTCTGGTTTCTAATGTGTTCAAACTTCGGGGTAATTCAGATCTGAATCCAGATCTGAGCTTGGGCCCATCTCTAAGAGATGCTGCAATAATCAAAGTAAAGGTGACTCTATTGCTGACTATGACAATTTGTACAACACGGGCTATATCTTGCTTTCATTCCATGTGTGGAACCCACAGGATGTAGCCTGTAACTTTCAAAAATGTGTTCAAAAGTCCCAGAATTCTGCATCAGTAGCTTATGTGACTTTGCTAGGTATGACGCTTCCCAGGGGTACCCAGGGTTGTGAGCTACCTCGCAACCACCTGCCCTGAACATGAGGAAGTCTTGTCTGTGCCTGCTGTGGGTCAGGTCCCTGACTCCAGCAGCCACGGGCAACACAAACTCTCTCCTCTAGGCCTACACGGGCCCCACACTCTCTCTCTACAGGTTAGCGGTAGGCACACACCAGCCACCGAGCCCACTGAGCGTCTATCTCCTGGTCCACTGGACACATGCAGTATTCACAGATTACCTCTTCCAAAGAAGCAGTACACCCCAGCTTAGCAGTTCTACCTCAGATCATCGCTCCACTTGACACATAGCACTTAGATATGTTTTTAGGGAAAACAAGTAAAAGATTATTTAACAAAGTACTGTGTAGAGATTCAAGTGACTGAAGGTAGAAGTATTGGAAACAAATGGTTACATATAAAATAAAATTATAATTTGCATTCTAGACTTACCTAACTAGATACTTTCATGTCTTACAGAGCAATGCTCAACCAAGGCGCTTCCAGCGATTTACAGCCAGGCTTGATATGATCTTCCATTCATGAGACAAGGCATAATGTCAGCTTGCCTCCTTGATGAAAGATGCTGGGAGTCTCTTGTGCCTTAGACATAGCAGGACAGTCCTTTATTCTTTTTCATAAACAGGACCCCCTCATCCTCCCTTCCCCCTGCCCCTCCCACTGACTGGGTTTTCCTGTGGCTTCCTTTGTTGTCCATTTGGCAATCTTTTGATTAGCATCAGGCTCAGTTTGCAGCTAAACCACACAATGGACAATACATAATGACCAGATAGGGAGATAAGCATCTGCTGCACACTGCCTAGAAGGAACCTGTCCAAGGCATGCCACCTTCTGGTGACCTGCCTTAAGAACGTAATTTTCAGTATCAATACACAATTTCTTCAATACACCTCTACCCCGATATAACGGGACCCAATATAACACGAATTCGGATATAACGTGGTAAAGCAGTGCTCCAGGGGGGTGGGGCCGCGCACTCCTGTGGATCAAAGCAAGTTCGATATAATGCAGTTTCACCTATAACGCGGTAAGATTTTTTTGGCTCCCGAGGACAGCGTTATATCGAGGTAGAGGTGTATTACCTTTACATACATTTCACAATGATTATGATGACCAGCAGGCTACTGGCTCTTGGTAGAGACCTCACATGCCACCCCTTGGTGAACTAACATGTGTATATATACCTGCCTTAGGGGATCTCTGTTCACCCCATGTGTCCTCAACCAGTTGGCATCAAGAGTTTCCCTGGGTCACATTAGGATATACAGAAGGTTTGTGTGGGTCTGTTGCAAAAGTGTGAACTTTGTAACTCTGTGATCCTATATGCAAGATGATATTATTATTATTTACTTAGATTGTGGTTGTGACTAAAATGTGCTAGGCACTTTTCATACATAAGAAAGACAAGGCCATGCCCTGAAGAATGTCCAATCTAAACAAACTTTAAAAAAAAAGCAGTGCAGGGAGAAATTTTAAACATTTAAAAACCTTTCTGAAGATACCTTTAAATGTTATCATCCTAGAGGGCAAGATTGTCTTGCTAACACAGAGCCACACTTTTGAAAGGGGCCCCAACCTCCCCTCCAAATATGTACCTTCAACAGATATAAACAGGTGCAGGTGCAATTGATGGCAGTTAGATAGCTAACCATCTGAACAATGGATGTGGTCACGTAATTATGCAAATACTCATTTGCATCTCCAGCATTCATCCATCCACCTGTCTACTGCATATCTATGCAGTGTTGTTGTAGCTGTGTCGACTCCAGGATATTAGAGAGACACGGTGGGTGAGGTAATACCTTTTATTGGACCTACTTCTGTTGGTGAAAGAGACAAGCTTTTAAGCTACACAGTGCTCTTCTTCAGGTCTCAGGTACTAAGAGTGTCACAGCTAAATACAAGATCAGACAGATAGACACTGCGTATCTATGGCAGTTCTAATATGCCGGTTGCTGTAGCAGCTGGGCATCAGTGTACTAACAGCAGCAGGCACAAAACTGCAGTTGAAAATTGGAGACTGTTTTTAAAAAAATTACTCCATGATGTCTATTTCCTTCTGAGGAACTCTCCAGCTATGACTCAGCATCAACAATGACCTTGCCTCCTTTCTTAGCTAGTCTCAACTCAAATTACAGCTTTCTAGAAAGAAGAAACACTGAGGTGAATCCTAAGGATTTCGTCAGGAATCAGGGCCTACAGCAGAGCCAGTCTCCGGGCAACCTGACGAGTGCCTGATCAGTTGGAAGAGTCAGCAGACTGGCTCTTAAGCCCAGCAGCAGCAGCAGCAGTTCAGTGGCTGCTCAAAGCATTTGCCCACAGTTGTGACTGCTCCTGAGCCTGCTTGTTTCTCGTCCTGCATGGACCCAGCCGTGCCCCTGCCTTGACTCACTCCAGGTAACCCGGTTCTGATCCTCGGCTCTGATTCCTGATCTCTGACTTTGACTATGGGCTCTGAAACCGGTTCTGATCTGGGTCCTCACTCCTGGCCCTTGACTCCGGCTTTAACCCTTGGCTCTGCCCTCTGACCCTGGCACTGACCTTGAGCTCTGATTCCTAGCTACAGACTCCTGCTCCAACCACTAAGAATGACTGCCCGAGTCCCAGTCACGTGCCAGATCTTTCCTTTCTTAAAATGATCTTTCCCGTTTGTGGCTGATTCTATTATTTATGATTATTCTATTTATTTTTTCAACTAAAAAATACAGAATGTCAAAAATTAAGAAAAAAGCAAGAATTAAGGAAAATATAAAAGTGCATCTATGAGGGCTGTTTCCAAGGACACATTGCTAATGACTGACTACTGCTTTTGGTACTGGGAGCAGACAACCCAATGTAAAAGCTAATTCCTGGTCCAACTGACGTCAGTAGGACCAAGATTTAGCCAGAAGTGAATTACAGAATCGTATCGATTCAGACATACTCAAGAGTTTCTTATTTCACTGGTTTGATAGGCTGCAAATTGTTTCCTCAACAAGATGACAGAAGTTGGTGACATTGCCCATGTATGTAAATGATCACTGTATCCTGTGGAGATGAACTGATTCATGAATAAAGATGAGGAGCAGAGGTGTGGAGGGAGAAATAATTTATCAATTATATGCCATGGAAAAACTGAAAGATGGTGTGGCCTTAATGGCTGAATGAATTTGAGAGGGAGACTTTTAAATTGAGTTCTGTTCTGCTGCACTCATAATAAAAAAATAATAAAAAGCTGTTAAACTAATTGCATGAACAACAGCATTATGCTGTATAGTATGGAGGACAGTGGAGATCAGAGTTTAATTAGATTTTAGTCATTGTCCTTTCCATCATATAAAATGGAGAGCAGCTAGTTATTTTTCCCCACTGATAATAATAATAATTAATAATACCAGAGGTGGGAAGGGGTAAGAATCTGTAAACATTATCCAGGGGATTTGTTTAGCAATTTAACCTGAATATAAACAACCTGAAGCATAACAACATGGTTTAGTTTGGCCTTTGGGATTTGTTTTAATCAGATGGGTCCACTGTCGCTATTATCAGCCACTGCAGGGACTCATCACTGATCAGCTGAAAACTAACAGGCTACCACCAGGAAAATAACAATGGAGAGAATATGCTAATGCAAAAAAAAAAAAAAAGCGAGAGAGAAGTATTTGAGAAATGTGGCTGCAATAATAATAATTATGCCTCTTAATGTTTGCTTTTCTAATAGATTTATCATTAGCAACCGACAGGTCAAACTTACATCTTACTCCTGCATCCTGAGTTGCTAGCATGGACCACAGCACACACACGGAGTCTGCTGAACTCAGTGGGACTCTGTGCTGGTGTGACAGATTTATGTTACCAATCTGCCTGAGGCGTCAGGTGATAAGGCTGAGGTCACAGGATCGTTTGGGGAGGAGATGACGAAACACACCAAGTGTCTTTATTAATAAAATAATAAAATAACAGCGGTGAGTGCTGGGTGGGGGGGAAGGTTCCCCACGTCACTCACAGGAAGGAAGAAAGTGTTAGTGCCCCAAACCCTAACCCACTTTCATACTCACACCCACATTACCCAAGGCTGGCCAAGCCTGGATGTAACGTAAGAAGAGGGGGAGGGGTGGACGGGAGTTATTGTCTTGGGCCCAGCTTGTCCTGGGTCCGCTGTGATCTCTGAGTTGCTCCAGCTCTCAGGAGGGTTTTAAGTCCTGGGTTCCTTTGGGGGGTTCCGTTCAGGGACCTCTGATCCTGATGCTCTTTGTTCCAGTCATAACCGGCTCTCTGTGGTCTCCTCAACTTTCCCAANACATCCTCTGTCACTAGGTTCCCTCCCTCATTCAGCAAGGGGCCCACACTTTCCTTGAGGGGGAGGGGTGGACGGGAGTTATTGTCTTGGGCCCAGCTTGTCCTGGGTCTGCTGTGATCTCTGAGTTGCTCCAGCTCTCAGGAGGGTTTTAAGTCCTGGGTTCCTATGGGGGGTTCCGTTCAGGGACCTCTGCTCCTGATGCTCTTTGTTCCAGTCATAACCGGCTCTCTGTGGTCTCCTCAACTTTCCCAAAACACACCGGCTAGACTTTGTTGTCCTCTTTGTTTTCCTCCATGCTGGCCTTTGCTTTCCTCACTTGTTATGGGCTGCCTCTGCAGGTCTGTTCAGCTGAATCTTTCTTTCTTATGGCTGGTCAGTGGATTCCGGGCTCCCCTCTTTCTTGGCAGGCAGCCGAGAGTCATATGTGTGCTGTCTGTGGCCTTGAGCTAGCTGGTCTTATCTTTGGGCCTAGCAGGAGCGTGGAGTTAACCCGTTCTTTGCTCTCTTCCTTCTTCCCCCTCTGGCCTCTCGCGACCTGCAAAGGAATCTTCCATTCCACACTCACTCACACCTTTGACCCTTCCCAAAATGTCCTGTGATGCTTGCAACAGCATTAGCAATATACAATGCTGATCTGCTGCAAATCCTACCTCGACGCCTCAATGTGGCACAGCGGTGACCCTGGCTGTTCGACAGCGATGGTAGTGGAGTGTATTCTCTGGCAGGTCTAACCATGCTATTAAGGTGTCGGACTGTCAGCCCAGCGAGAGGGTTGCTTCCTCTGTGGAGGAGCATATAATCCCTCTTTCTGAGGCTGTAAGCTAGCTAAGTTGAGGAGGTAAACGCACCACTGACAGTCCAGCCAGCGGGTGGCTTAAAATAATGGCTAAAACAACACGGAAAACCAAGTCTCAGTTCTCTGCACGTCCCTCGATCCCCACTCCAGAGGCAGTGAGGCATTCGATCGACGAGAGGCTGAAAAGAATCTCAGGTGCCAGGTTGCCAAAAGGAAACCGGACAACTGTCTCAGTGTGCACTTATAACTGCAGAACACTGATGAGGGAAGGAATCGATAAACCATCTCATGGAGGAAAAGGCAAAAACAGCCTGTGATGTGCTGGGTGTTTGCGAAACACGACGAAAGAAGGAGATGGAGGTCAGCTAGAGGGATGGAAGCACGGTCATTCTAGGAAAAGGAGAAGGCACGAGGACAGTTGGAGGAGTCGGATTCATCATAAACAAGGAATGGTCTTCGAAAATCGTCTCATGCCATTTGAAGTCATCGCGCATCGGGGTGCTTTACCTCCGATTGAACCAAAACAGCACCCTCAAAATCATCCAGATCTACGCTCCCACAAGTGCATGCGAAGATGATGATGTGGAAGGATTTTATCAGGAGCTGGAGGAAACCCTCACTCAGAGTTCCACATATACAATTGCGATGGGAGATTTTAACACCAAGGTTGGAAGAGGGAGAGAAGGCAAAAAGTTCATAAGAATGTATGGTATCAGAGAACGACTAGCTATATTGGCAGAGACGAGGAGAATGTTCATTAGTAACACCTGGTTCTGAAAGAAGGCCAACAGGAGCTGGACTTGGATCACACCGAACATGAAGACAAAGAATGAAATCGATTACTTTCTGATTGATAGACGACGCATTGTGCAGGATGTGACGGTACCTCCCATAAGGCATTGTGGGAATATGACATAACTGGAATATGTTTTGTGTTGCCCGTGCCAGGTACATATCTCTGTAAAGGTTATGGTCTACTATATCTATTCATCCCTTTTGTACACATATATCATTTTGTACTTGAGGTTAAGAATATGGATTGTATACTTGCTTGCTTAAGGTTTGTGAGGCATTTGGTCAGCCTCTTTAGGAAGGAATTCACTAGGTTAAGTACCCGGTCAGGGAACAATGCATCTTGGAATGCTCCAATCCACATAAGAAGTCTTCCTGGAGACATGCAAGATACCATGTGGGTAATGGCTGCTACCTGCAAGTCCTGTGTCATGCATGGGCATGTGACCTGCCCATGTGATTCCGAATCTCCCTTCTGTGACTGGATTCTACAGAGGGTGAGGAGGGGGTCTCCACCCACAAGAGACAGTCTATTTAAACCCGTGGGAGACCCCTCCATTTTGTCTTCAGCTGGCTAAAGAAGAAGCCTCTCCACCCCCCCAGGATACTTGAAGGAAAGGACTGTAACTACAGGGGGTGTGAGTGATTGCTGGACCCAGGCTAAAAGAAGATTAGCCTGTAAAAGGGAACATTTTGGAACTGGTGAGGATCTTATCTATATTTAGTGTAATTAGACATAGATTTGCGTATTTTATTTTATTTTGCTGGGTAACTTACTTTGTTCTGTCTGTTACTACTTGGAATCACTTAAATCCTACTATCTGTATTTAATAAAATCACTTTCTACTTATTAATTAACTCAGAGTATGTATTAATACCTGGGGGAGCAAACAGCTGTGCATATCTCTCTATCAGTGTTATAGAGGGCGAACAATTTATGAGTTTACCCTGTATATGCTTTATACAGGGTAAAACGGATTTATTTGGGTTTAGACCCCATTCGGAATTGGGCATCTGAGTGCTAAGGGCAAGCAGACTTCTGTGAGCTGTTCTCAGGTAAACCTGCAGCTTTGGGACAGGTTATTCGGACCCTGAGTCTGTGCTGGAGCAGGTGGGTGTGTCTGGCTTCAGCAAGACAGAGTGCTGAAACCACTGAGCTGGCAGGGAGAATAGAAACAGAAGTAGTCTTTGCACATCAGCTGGCAGCTCCCAAGGGGGTTTCTGTGATCCAACCCGTCACACAGGATATTTCAGTAGTGCCATCATTTAACATCGGTAGTGATCGTCGCCTACTGAGAGCCAGACTCATGTTCACTGTGAAGAGAACAAAGGCCCCTCCTTTCTGGCCTTTGTCTCTTTCCTGGGCCAGGAGGTCACCTGAGCTCTTTGTTCACCTTTAGCTATTCCCTTGCAGGGGGGGAAGGGCCCCAGCCATTTGTTGCCAGGATACAGAGTGTTGGCCATTTATGCACACTGGAGACTTAAGAAATGCATAGGGGAAACTGAGGCACCCACACAGTATTCAGAGGAAACATTAAGAACAGTCCCACTTCGTCACAGGGGGTTTCAGCTGAAGCAGGTAGACAGCGTATGGCAGGTGAGCAGATGGTGGAATGCAGTCCTAAATTACAGGGGAGATGATAAACCATTATAATTGAGTTAAGTCAGAGAAATCAATGCTCATCTGAGTATGGTGCCTGGGCTCATTCACATCCCTTATACCATATCTGTAGACTATTATTGCTGCATTGGTAATTGAGTGTATGGTTCATAGGTTCATCAGTCAAAAAACTTCAGTGACACAAATAGATATCATATGAATACTGGAAATCTGATCCAGTCTGAGATGAATCTGTAATAGCGACTGAGTGCAACAGGGTGGCTTCCCCGCTAAGGACTAGAGGCCTGGGGCTAGCCCTGTCCTGGTTACTAAGTAGTCACGCCTAAGCAGGGATCAGCTGATTCCCCTATAAAGAGCAGTAGGAAGCTGAAGAGAAGGGGAGGATGCTTAGGGAGACCAGAGTGGAGTACGGATGCTGCTGGGAATGAGTAGACTCCAGCAGAGAAACTTGAGAGTGAGACTACAGGCAGAAAAGATATGGGAGAGAGAAGAGAAAACAGATGGTCTTAACTTTATTAGGAATTTTTTAGTTAATTTAATACATCAGAACCCAAGAACGTCTGCGAATAGACAAAAAGATTTGTGAGTTATTGAAGAAGCGCCTTGAAGAGGAAACTGGCAGGAAGTCTGCTCTACAACACTGTGCCTTCATGCGCAATAGTATCACACACCTAACCATCACATGACATACATCTCCATGGACATGTTCCACTATGGGCTAGATTCACCAAGAGGCTTAGGTGCCTGACTTCCACTTTAGGTACCTAAATCCCAGGATCAGATGCCACTGGTATTCATAAAACTCCCATTCAGCTGCCACTGAACGCTGTAGGTGCCTAAACTCAGCACCTAAGTTTTTACAGTAAATGTACCTGAGGTGCCTATGTTTCTGCCTCTGAGCAAGCACACACACATTGTTCCTCACTCTAGGAGTCCAGATGGCTAAACCCTGAGCAATTCATGAAATGGAAGAAAATAGGCATTTGTCCACCTAACTCTTCTGCAGGGCCCAATCTAGTAGGTGAGCTCTGAACACAGCTACTGGATCAAACCTCACAGGCAAGCACACAAAAGGGAGGGCGAGGAGGAGAAGGACTTCAATTATAACTTTTAGCTCACTGGTTAGGATACTCATCTGGGATGTGGGAGACCCCTGCTTCAAATCCCTTGTCCACATAAGGGGAGAAGGGAGTTAAAACAGGGATCTGCCAACTTTCTGAAATGGGCTCTAACCACTGTGTAAACAGGGTATGCATGAGCTCTCTCCTGACATCTAGTGATGAGCTAGGGGAGAAGACTCCATGAACCAACCTTGTTTGCATAGACACATCCACTTTGCCTAGATGTGCAGCATGATGGGGCTGCTTTGCCCAAATGATCACTTCTGGCTGGTGTTGGATTGCAAGTCACTTTGTTATTGGGTGTAAGGGTAATAAAGGGTTGTTATTCTAGTTGTGTGAATCAAGGGCAACCGAACTGTGCTTGGGATGCCCTGATTAAGGGGTTCACCCTTAACCGAACTGCACTTGCTAAGCAGGGGATAGAGGTGCCAAAGCCCCATAGAGAAGAGAGAGGGTGGAGACAGGAGTTTGTATATGGTGGTGTGGGTGCTGCCTAAGGGTTGTAGGCACCATTTGACACACTCTCTGTCCACTGTGTAATAATAGAGCTGATTAAGACTCAATTGAGAGTCTTTTGTTGCAGACTATTAGAGCTGAAATCACTGATAACCAGGTTTAAACATTAGGCCTGCTTTGGGATAGTGTTTCTGGTGAAAGAGATTGCCCAGCCTGCACCAGCAGGGAGGCTTCCCCACTAACAGCTGAAATCACTGGAAGCTGTGTTAAGTAGTGGGACCTCAAGATATCCCAGAGGGTGCAGTGGAGTGAGCAGAGGAGCAGTGGGATGGACTGGAGCAGATGTCAGAGCAGATGGAGTGGCCGGCAACAGAATGAGTGGCTGGAAGAGTGAGCAAGATGCCTTCCCCCCTCTCACACCTCCCAGGGTGGGAGGTGAACTCAAGCAAATGCACTTCTGAACTCTGGGTCTTCACTGACCAAGAACAACAACTGTGAGTGGGGTGCAGTGGAGGGAAAAGGGAGGGACACTTTAAAGGAACTTTTGGTTGTCGGACTTAAGAACATGAGGCAAAGGACATTGCCCAACATACTCTGTGGTGGGTGTTTTGCTCATGTCTTATACGTACAAATCCTGCTCGCAGCATTTTCCCAAGTTAATGCTGGGTTGCTTTCCCCTTTTTATTAAAAGTTTCTTTTCTATACACAGACTCAACTGAACTATGGGATATTCTGATGGTGGGAGAGGGGCCTCCCTCAACCTTTCCTGTTGAAGCTGTTCCACTTTGGCTAAATAATTAAAACAAGTCACTGGACCAAACAGAGACAGCATGAGAATGATTCCTTAGGCTGGTGGTTAGAGCACTCACTGTGGATGACCCAGGATCCAGTCCCTCTAATCCAGTGGTTCCCAAACTGGGGTTCGCAGAACGTTACAGGGGGGGTCGCAAGAAAAAATTAATTAATGGCGGCCAGAGGACCCCCAGCATTGGAGGCAGCAGGTGGGACCCGGTTGCAGGGCAGACAACCCGAGCCCCAGGGAGAGCGGGGCCGTGCAGTTGGGGCTGGCAGCCTGAGCCCTGCCCCCCGTCAGTGGGGGAGCTGGCAGCCCGAACCCCAGGGAGAGCGGGGCTGGCAGCCAGAGCCCCAGGGAGAGCGGGGCCGGGCAGTTGGGGCCGGCAGCCCGAGCCCGAACCCCAGCACTCCGGCGGGGCTGGCAGCCCCGAGCCCCAGGGAGAGCGGGGCCGGGCAGTTGGGGCTGGCAGCCCAAGCCCCAGTGGTCAGCGGACCTGCAGCACAAGCTCAGTGGAGCTCAGTTGACCGGGGCGGTCAATGGGGTCCAGCAGCAGGCGCTCCAGGGACTGTGGATCCGGCAGCCCAGACCCTGGCGCGGGGCCAGTAGCCTGAGCCCTATGGTGGGCAGGGTGGTAGCTGAGACCCCCAGGCCTGCAGGTGGCAGCTCAGACTCCTGTCCTTGTCAGACAGGGGAAGTTGGTATGGAGGGCAGAGTGAGCAGAAGCAGTGCTGTATGTGGGGGGTGGTCCAAGCTAATTTGTCCCTCGCAGGACACCCTCCTAGGGAGAAACCTCGTGGCGGAAGAAAAGCTGTTTGGGAGCCAAACCAGCCGGAGGCACGTTGTAGCCAGTGTAACAGTGGTAAGGTGCCTCAGTAATTGTCATTCTCTCTGGAGTGCTGTTTTGCTTCAGTGAGACTTGAGTGAATCTTCTCATTTTCTAGTTTGTTGGTTGTTAGCAGTCTCTCTCTGTTGTTTTGTACACAAGTTCAATGGATAAGTGGCTGAAAAAGGAAAGTGTAAAGACGCAAGAATCAGCTAGTGTTTCCTCAAGTCCACACTGTGGAAAATCTACGTCTAATGATCATGATGGTCCTGGAAAGTCACTTACAAAGAAAAGAAAATATGATGATGATTATATAAAATATGGCTTTACATGCATTGGTGATCAAGAATGTCCAAAACCACTGTGTGTGATTTGTGGTGATGTTCTAGCAAACAGCAGCCTCAAACCTTCTCTACTTCGGCGCCATTTAGAAACTAGGCATCCTGCACAACTTGACAAGCCTGTTGATTTTTTCAAGTGAAAATTAGCTGAGAGGAAAAGTGATATTACCAGTTTTATATCCAAAGCAAGTACTGATAATGAAAATGCACTTGAAGCATCATACTGTGTGAGCTACTGAGCAGCAAAAGCATCAGAAGCCCATAACATAGCAGAGAGCTTGATTGGTCCATGTATAAAAGACATAGTTCATTGCATGCTCGGAGAAAAGGCTGCAAAAAGGATTGACATGGTACCTTTGTCCAATAATACGTCGTCACAAAGAATTAATGACATGTCAAATAATGTAGAGACCATAATTGTACAGCGAGTGAAAAATAGTCCATATTATGCTATACAGTTGGATGAATCAACAGATGTAGCTAATCTAGCTATTTTGCTACTGTTTGTACGTTATGTGAATGAAGGTCTGGTTGAAGAAGACTTGTTGTTTTGCCGACCATTGGAAGAACGCACAAGTGGAGAAGATATCTTCAATCTGACTAATGCATATTTTCAAGAAAAGGAAATAGATTGGTCTCGTTGCCTAGGCATTTGCACTGATGGGGCTACATCAATGACGGGGAAGTATACTGGATTTGTAGCTCGAACGAAAAAGGTTGCATCAAAAGTCTCTTGGACTCATTGCAGCATCCATAGACAAGCCCTCGCAACGAAACGCATGCCTGAGAGACTGAAGGAAGTGCTGGACAATGCAGTGAAAATGGTGAATTTCATAAAATCACAGCCAACAAATTCCAGAATATTTCACGTACTTTGTGAAGAAATGGGTAGTATACACGATTGTCTGTTGACCCATACTGAAGTTAGATGGCTCTCACGGGGCAAAGTCCTGGTGCGCTTGTTTGAGCTTAGAACAGAAATCCTAGTTTTTTTTCAACAGCCACCCTTTCCACCTTGCCAGCTGTATGGAAAAGAATGTCTGGCTCCAGAGCCTAGCTTATTTAGCAGATATTTTCTCAAGAATTAATTACCTAAATTTATCTCTTCAAGGTCTCAATATAACAGTTTTCAATGTGCAAGACCGAGTTGAATCCATGATGAAGAAGTTGCAGTTCTGGGAAAGTTGTTTGGAACACAATCAAACTGAGTGTTTCAGTAATCTTCATGACTTCCTGGCAGAACATAAACTTCAGTTGGATCAGTGCACTAAAACCAATATAACTGCACACCTAAAAGGACTTTGCACAACTTTCAGGGATTACTTTCCAGCTATATCAGGCGATAATGACTGGATTCGCAACCCTTTTGATTATACTACTTTCTCAACACAGATATTGAACACTGAGGAAAAAGAGAAATTGATTGAGGTCTCCAGTGATTACGAACTGAAAAGGAGTTTCAGAAATCTGTCATTGATCAACTTTTGGCTGAGTTTAAGAAATGAGTACCCTCTTCTGGCAGAAAAAGCTGCTGCAATTTTGTTACCATTTTCAACAACATACTTATGCGAGAGAGCGTTTTCCTCGTATGCACATCTGAAAACGAAATACAGAAACAGACTTGATGCCGAACCAGACCTGAGACTTTATCTTTCTCCAAAGGTTCCGGACTTCAAAGAGCTATGCGGAGCAAAGCAAGCACATCCATCACACTGAGGAAATTTAAATTTAAAACCCTGGAAATATTCATTTTTAGGAGGGGGTTCACGAGATTTCACAATTTAGAGAAAGGGTTTCGCAGGCTGTTAAAGTTTGGGAACCACTGCTCTAATCCAATGACATTAATTATTTATCCACAGTACAATAGGAGAGATTGAGGGAGACCCAGGTCAGACTATCCCATAGCTCAGTGGTTCAGGCATACATCTAAGAAGTGGCAGATCTCCTTTCAAATTCCTTTTCCCCCTCAGGTAGAGGAAGACTTGAACCTGGATCTCCCCAGTTTCAGATGAGTACCATAACCACTGGGCTGAAAGTTATGAGAGTTTACTGTTGAGCATGCCAAGTGGAGGGAGGCATGACCCTCCAGACCAGATTTAGGCAGCAAATGTCCTAAAACAGGGCAGAAAAGGTGGGGGAGTTGCTTTGTATGTAAGAGAGCAGTATGACTGCTCAGAGCTCCAGTATGAAACTGCAGAAAAACCTGAGTGTCTCTGGATTAAATTTAGAAGTATGAACAACAAGGGTAATGTTGTGGTGGGAGTCTGCTACAGACCCCCAGACCAGGGGGATGAGGTGGACGAGGCTTTCTTCCAGCAACTAACAGAAATTGCTAGATCACAGGCCCTGGTTCTCATGGGTGACTTTAATCACCCTGATATCTGCTGGGAGAGCAATACAGCAGCTCACAGACAATCCAGGAAGTTTCTGGAAAGTGTAGGGGACAACTTCCTGGTGCAAGTGCTGGAGGAACCAACTAGGGGAAAAGCTTTTCTTGACCTGCTGCTCACAAACAGGGAAGAAATAGTAGAGGAAGCAATAGTGGATGGGAACCTGGGAGGCAGTGACCATGAGATGGTCGAGTTCAGGATCCTGATACAAGGAAGAAAGGAGAGCAGTAGAACAGAGACCCTGGACTTTAGAAAAGCAGACTTTGACTCCCTCAGGGAACTGATGGGCAAGGTCCCCTGGGAGAATAACATGAGGGGGAAAGGAGTAGAGGAAAGCTGGCTGTATTTTAAAGAAACCTTATTGAGGTTGCAGGAACAAACCATCCCCATGTGTAGGAAGAAAAGTAAATATGGCAGGCGACCAGCTTGGCTTAACAGTGAAATCCTTGCTCGTCTTAAACACAAAAAAACAGCTTACAAGAAGTGGAAGATTGAACAAATAACCAGGGAGGAGTATAAAAGTATTGCTCAGGCATGCAGGTGTGAAATTAGGAAGGCCAAATCACACTTGGAGTTGCAGCTAGCCGGAGATGTTAGGAGTAACAAGAAGGGTTTCTTTAGGTATGTTAGCAACAAGAAGAAAGTCAAGGAAAGTGTGGGCCCCTTGCTGAATGAGGGAGGGAACCTAGTGACAGAGGATGTGGAGAAAGCTAGTGTACTAAATGCTTTTTTTGCCTCTGTCTTCACAGACAAGGTCAGCTCCCAGACAGCTGCACTCTGCAGCACGGTATGGGGAGGAGGTGACCAGCTCTCTGTGGAGAAAGTAGTAGTTCGGGACTATTTAGGAAAGCTGGACGAGCACAAGTCCATGGGGCCGGATGCGCTGCATCCGAGGGTGCTAAAGGAGTTGGCCGATGAGATTGCGGAGCCATTGGCCATTATCTTTGAAAAATCATGGCGATCGGGGGAGGTCCCGGACGACTGGAAAAAAGCTAATGTAGTGCCCATCTTTAAGAAAGGGAAGAAGGAAGATCCAGGGAACTACAGGCCAGTTAGTCTCACCTCAGTCCCTGGAAAAATCATGGAACAGGTCCTCAAGGAATCAATCCTGAACCACTTAAAGGAGGGGAAAGTGATCAGGAACAGTCAGCATGGATTCACCAAGGGCAAGTCATGCCTGACTAACCTAATTGCCTTCTATGATAAGATAACCGGCTCTGTGGATGAGGGGAAAGCAGTGGATGTGCTATTTCTGGACTTTAGCAAAGCTTTTGATACAGTCTCCCACAGTATTCTTGCCAGCAAGTTAAAGAAGTATGGGCTGGATGAATGGACGGTAAGGTGGATAGAAAACTGGCTAGATGGTCGGGCTCAACGGGTAGTGATCAATGGTTCCTTGTCTAGTTGGCAGCCGGTATCAAGTGGAGTGCCCCAAGGGTCGGTGCTGGGGCCGGTTTTATTCAATATCTTCATTAACGATCTGGAAGATGGTGTGGACTGCACCCTTAGCAAGTTTGCAGATGACACTAAACTGGGAGGAGTGGTTGATACGCTGGAGGGTAGGGATAGGATACAGAGGGACCTAGACAAATTAGAGGATTGGGCCAAAAGAAATATGATGAGGTTCAACAAGGACAAGTGCAGAGTCCTGCATTTAGGACGAAAGAATCCCATGCACTGCTATAGACTAGGGACCGAATGGCTGGGCAGCAGTTCTGCAGAAAAGGACCTAGGGGTTACGGTGGACGAAAAGCTGAATATGAGTCAACAGTGTGCCCTTGTTGCCAAGAAGGCTAATGGCATTTTGGGTTGTATAAGTAGGGGCATTTCCAGCAGATCGAGGGATGTGATCATTCCCCTCTACTCAGCACTGGTGAGGCCTCATTTGGAGTACTGTGTCCAGTTTTGGGCCCCACACTACAAGAAGGATGTGGATAAATTGGAGAGAGTCCAGCGGAGGGCAACAAAAATGATTAGGGGGCTGGAGCACATGACTTACGAGGAGAGGCTGAGGGAACTGGGATTGTTTAGTCTGCAGAAGAGAAGAATGAGGGGCGATTTGATAGCTGCTTTCAACTACCTGAAAGGGGGTTCCAAAGAGGATGGATCTAGACTGTTCTCAGTGATAGAAGATGACAGAACAAGGAGTAATGGTCTCAAGTTGCAGAGGGGGAGGTTTAGGTTGGACATTAGGAAAAACTTTTTCACTAGTAGGGTGGTGAAGAACTGGAATGGGTTACCTAGGGAGGTAGTGGAATCTCCTTCCTTAGAGGTTTTTAAGGTCAGGCTTGACAAAGCCCTGGCTGGGCTGATTTAGTTGGGTTTGGTCCTGCTTTGAGCAGGGGGTTGGACTAGATGACCTCCTGAGGTCCCTTCCAACCCTGAGATTCTATGATTCTAT